>NC_061160.1:33242637-33422637 GCF_022113875.1 Hydra vulgaris
ATTTCTTATTCTATATATTAAATTTTACAATGTAAAATCAAACAAAACTATTTTTAAACAAGTACAAATAACACAAATGTTCTAATATACACCCCATCTTGTAGTAGTGGTTTTCTCTCTTTTTATATATTAGAATGTGCTTACTTTCACGCTGAAAATTTTTAAGAATAACAAAAATTTAAATTTTTATATAAATAACCCCTGTTGCATAAGAATCTTTTACAAAATAACACTCTTTTAAAAATAAGTGTCCCACAAATTAAAAAAAAATTTTAGTTAAAAAAATCAATTAAAATAGATCGCTGAAATCATTAAAAATTATGTGACATCTTTTACACACAGTTCACATTATTCATTCTAATCAAATATTTAATCCAATCAAGTCTTTTTTTTCACTGTTTAAAAACATACAGTTTAAATTAAATTTCTTTTTTGATAAATATTTGTATTTGTAATGTTCCCTAAAATTTTCAGAAAAATAACTTTTTATTAAAATTTACATTTTTTAAAACTTTATTTTAAACAGGAATAACATTACTTAAATTACATTTTCCATTTAACACAAAAAAATTTAATGAAATTAAATTAATAATATGAATACTTTACATTGTTTAAATATCAACCATAACAATCATACAAAAGAAAATCTCTTATCAAATACTTAAACTGATCATTAATAAAATAGTGCCAGTAGAAAAAGATACATCCAGTTCACTCTGAAAAGGAAAAAAATCTATTAATACTGGTTAATTATAGCAGTTAATTTTAATTTGGTTTTTTCTTATTCACGACATTAAGTAGAAAACAATATTTCGTACAAAAAAAAATACTTACAACACTTTTTTGAAATTTTTCTTGTAAATATTTGTCTAAAACTTGCACAAAATTATGGATAAATTCAAAAATTCCAAGTTCATTCTAAAAAAAAAATCAAAAAGTTAAATGTCTATTAACAGATAAAACAACAATATAATTTAGTGATGCATTTATTTATATATGTTGTATTAGGGCAGGCCACAGTCCCACACAAATTTTTTAAACAATCAATTTTACTAGTGGCTGCATAAAATATTGTTGCTTTTAATATAAAAATCATTTTTGTTATGAAAGTGTTTGTGTAGCTCCAATCTAAGTTCTGCCAAATTTCATTTTTAGTTTGAATAATTTGAATGGATCCAAAACACAAAACTTTCATTACATCTGTTAAGTTTTTTAATTTGTTCAGTATAATACTTACTAATAATGGCATATTTCCATTGTTTTTTATGTAAACAAATAAAAAATGTAAAAAAACGCGGAAAGCATATAATATTGTAAACAACACTAGTGTACTATGTTTTTAATTGTCTAAGCTTATATTTTTTTTGTTATATTTATTTATATTATTCTTGTATTTTAATCTAAATGCCTTCTTTTCTTAAATTTATATAACATAAGTACTGCAAGATTAAAATAAAAACAATAATTTACAACTTGAGATCTAGTAAGAATATATCAAGATAATAATATAAATAATGTATAGGAAACTTTACCATACTTAATCAAATTTATTTTGCAATTTAATGAATTTCCAATGCAATTAGAATTTTAATAATGTGCTTAAAAAGCTAAGTATAACTAATATTATTCTTATCATATGCTTACTTTTTAACAAACCTTATTTGTTAACCTATTCTTACCTACTTCATTAAAAACAAGGAGAGGTTTAAATAGTTAGGGAGAGTAGATAAAACGAATTTTATAAAATCAGTTTTAAATATATTTATTTTCTGTTTATGTAATTTGAAATTACAATATTTAATACATAAAAAATTCCTACAAATTAGTATATTTAGTGATTAAAAAATATATAAGAGGATATAAAAGTTTTTTTCAAAAAGATAATACTCTGAAATTATGTCTCGAATATGGTTTTATATATTTTTAAAATATTTTTACATATTCTTATTACCCTTGTCTAACAATTTATTTATCAGTTTTCTTTTTAAAAATCCCAAAAAAATAATCAAATGTGAAAAGATTTTGGGAGGAGGGAAATGGTCAATAGATTGGATGTGGAAATAGAGGCTGTTTTTTATTTAATTTTTTGTATTCAATTTTTTTCATAAGCTCACTTTAATTTTATATTTTGTTCACTCGAAAGAACAGGATTACAAATATTTATACTAAATGTTTACAGTGACAATTCCACAAATTTTTGGCGGTGGTGGTGGTGGTGAGATTTGATATTTTTCGGCATCACAATTAAAAAAACAATAGTTGTTACTATTGTTTAAAAGTGGTACTCAATATGTTAGGTATAAACATGGTAGGGGCAGTGAAAGGGACAGTTTATTCCAAGTGGTAGATGTCTAAAAGGTACCAAAGAAAATAGAAGTTAAAAAAAAGGTCCTTTGATGATGATATAGAAGTATTTTGAAAAATATGGGCTCCAATTGAGGTTGCCTGTCCCAAGCAGCGTGAAGGCTCTGGGCGTCCATGACAACCGGATGTAGAAGATTGTATTTTAAACAATTAACTAAAAGTTGTTATTAAACATATTGTTTGTACAATATGTTTAATAACAGGTCTTAGGGGTACCTAAGACCTGTTATTACCTACGGTCTTAGGGGTACCTAAAATAAAAATTTTTTAAAAAATCTTATACAGAGGTCCCTTGATATTAAAGGAGACGCTGATAAACATGTCACAAAATTTTACATGGGGAAAGTATAAAAAAGCTCAAAAACCTGTTGCTTATTATTTCAACAGCCTCTAATGACAAATATTTGCTATAGATATACAAATCCTAATTGTTTTTACTTTTGTACAAATATATATTTTTTACATATTTTAGGCTAAAAATCACAATAATCAAATAAAATTCGGCAGCACTTAATAATGCTTTTTTCCAATTTTTTTAACAGTTTGTTTTCATATGTGAAAAGGATCATATTTTTTTATTGATTTGTAAAATTTTTATATTTTTTTGTTTTTGGCCTACCCTAATGTTGTATGTATGTATGTATTTTTGTATGTATGTTAGAGCGTTTTAAAAACAACTTGTTTTGAAAATGACTGCTGGCACCCTCTGAACATGTTATGTATAATAAAAAAATGCTGGATTTAAAAATTTTTTGAATAAAAAATATTTAAAAGGGTTGCTACCGACCCTCGAACATTAAATAGGTCCCTAATACTACTTAAAAAAAAGCTTTTCAAAAGCTTTTTCTTTTTCTTTTATTTTAGATTCTAGTGAACAGAAAATTATGTTTTTTAACTAAAAACGAAAAGTAAGGAATTTAACAAGATTTTTTGATTATAATTTTTTTAATGATGTTTTTTTATAAAATCAATATTATTTTTGAAATTTTTATATAAAAATGTATGTATGTATGTACATATATATATATACAGGCCTCAGCGGGAAGCAAGAGCTTTAGCTCTCACTCTCGCCCACACTCCCTTAAAATGGTTTACTGGAGCAAAAGTATAATTATTATTGTAACTAAAATAGAAAATAAAAAGTTTTTATAAACAAAATTATTTATATAATTAATTGCATTGCTTTTTAAAAGGTATGGTTGTTACAAAAAAAAAATTAAAATAGAACCTCGATTGAAATGCAAACTTTTTTGATTAGATTGAATTAACTGATAAATATAAAAATATTACACTCAAGGGTAATAAGAATATGTAAAAATATTTTAAAAATATATAAAACCATGAAATTTTTAAATTGCAAGTAAAACACTTTTTAAAACCCTGAAAAACCAACAAAATAAAACCAACTTAAAAAAAAAAGCAAATAAAATTGCTTGCTGTTCAATGTAGAATTTGATGGTAATTATTAATCTGAAAAAAAAATAAAAATTAGCAATACTGCGTAAGATTTTAAAAAAACAGTACTTTTTTGCATAACTTAAAAGTTTAAAAGTTTAGAAATTCATGAAAAAATTTTTTTTTCATGAATTTCTAAACTTCTTGTAACATTTGTTAATAAAAAAAAAGCCAAAAGTTAAAAAATAATGAAGATCACAAACAAAAAAATAAACTTCGTATTGAAGCTATTGATAGTAAAAAGATATCATTTTCAGAAGCAACTTTATGTTATAACATTGCTAAAACAACTATTTTTTTGCAGATTGAAAGGAATAAATGGAGCTGCTGGTGTTGGTAGGCCAAGAGCAATAAGCCATAAGCAATAAGTAACGGAAAGGTTTATAGTTGAAATTTTACAGTTTATGAGTGACGTTGGCTTCAGCTTAAAGACAAATGATAATTTAACTGTAATCCAAAACTATTTAAAGGAATCTAAACTCATTTGTTCAAAGACAAACTCATTTGTTCAAGACTGGTAAACCTACTAAAAAGTGGTAAAATAGTTTCATGTGAAAATATGCGAAAAACATTTGTTTATGCGAAAAACAATTTCAAAACATTTGAAAAACAAGTTTAACTTCATAAGACTGATAGAATAATTTCAAAAAAACTCTATAAATAAACTTTCAACAAATTAAGTATTGCCCAAAGAATTAGATATCATCAAAAATGTCGTTAAACAAGCACCTTTTGATATTAACAAATCAGTGCTCACTGGGCTTAGATGAACAAATACTCTCTTCGTTAAGTGATTTGTGGAGAACCCTGTCTCATCAAGGTTGTATTGAAAATGTAATTATTTCAGGTTTACATTATCAAAGTTTATCAACATGACGCTTCCTAAAACAAATTATCCAATCTTTTCCAGAAATTACATTTTTAAAAGGAATTTTCATCCTCCTGGCTGTGCAATATTGAGCAACTAAATTACAAATGTCAAAGGATCTAATGGAAGACCATTTCTTTGACAATACTGATCATAGTTTCATCATTATCACTCAGCACACTTTTTCGACCTTCACGTTTGTTTTCATTAATTCTTTGTTTTTTTATTCTTTGTCTCAATGTTTCTTTAGGAATGGATCATTCTTTAGCAGCATGATAAATAGTACTTTTTTTCTTCACATATTAACAATATTGCTCTTTTCAAAACTATCAGCATTGTACTTGGGTTTTATTTTTTTAACATCTTGGCATTTTTAAAATACTTTCTAAAGTAATATTTGTGAAGAATCTGTTAAATTTTTAAAGAAATAAATTAGCATTAATCATAACATATCACAAAAAAAATATTTTAACATCAAATAGGTCTTATATAATATTTTATTTGACCTAGGTCAATATATTGTTTCATACAAATAAATACACATGTTTCTTAATATAAATTTCAAAGATATAAACTTCAAACATAAGTGTTTAATAGTTCTAAAGAATTATTAACACGAAAATAGTTAGGTCTGATGAAACTAATAGGTTTATAATGTTACTAACAACAACTTTGAAAATATAATTACATATCATAATATTTTACACACATAGACCCACTTTACCCCACCTGATTATATTTCAAATTTTAAACAAACCATGTGTGTTAATGTCTTAAAGATATACTATCCTCTAAATATAGTAATTTAACTTTCAAAATAACCATTTTTCATACGCTTTTGCCTTATTTGAGTATATTTTCTCTAAAGTATGAAAACGGAGTAAAAAATGACTTTGTTTATGTATCTAGCATTTTTGCTAGCTACATAACAAAGCTAAGTTATATTTTAAAATTAGTTAGCCTAATATGTTATAACAAAGTGATAAAAATTACAACTTTATACCTAAAGACATTATTAATATAACAGATAAATAAGAATTAGCCCCAGATTACCTCATAGACCCACATTACCCCACCCTACCCTACTACAACTTTGTCATTTAAATAAAAAAAATATCATATTTGTTCAGTACAGCTAAGGTTGCCACCTCCAAATAATCACTATTGCTGCGACATTATTTATGGTTTTTCAACTGATTACAAAAAAATAATGGAAGGCAGGTGTTGCGTCTCTCACGTGGAGAACTCTGATATACTCGCTAACCCATTTATTTGTCTCTCCTATTCTTGTTTAATTAAAATTTAAAGAAAGCATGGCATGCTCTGTAAATAAAAAAAAGCTATGAAGCATAAATCAAGTAAAATCTAAATAATCATAGGGAACCAACAACATGATCTAATAAATATATAATGCACACTCTGTACCAATGATGTTATACCCTTATATTAAAATATAAAATTAGTTTAAATTTTAAAATCTTCAACTTAACTCTAAGCTAGAGGTCTATGCAAGAATAAATTATTTACTATTATCAATTATATGCCATTTTTTGGGATTTGGTATGTGCGTTTAGAATTAGGAACACGTGTCCCTAACTCAGAACGAAAACTTCTCTCTTCAAAATTAAAAAGTAAAAACATTTTCATTATAAGTATACTTGTTGCTTGTCATAGTTTGATTCAGTTTAGGTTCCAGTTTATTTATTTTAAAAAATTATGTTGAAATTCAAAAAACACGTGGAGTTATTTAACTTTAGGTGCGATTTTGTTCAGAATTAGGGATTTTTACGGTATTAATTACTTTAACATATTCTTTACTTTTATTGTGGAATGTTTAATTGTTGTTTTAATTGTTTTAATTCTTAAAATACCCGTGTTCTATAACAATAAGAAAATATAAACATTTTTTAAAAGCTTTTATAGCTCTTTGTCAAATTTCTTATCAAATAAATGTTGTTAATAAATAAATATATAGCTTGTGTGAAAACATTGTTCGTCTAAAGAATTTTTTCATGACGCAATAAATGACGCTTGTTATGTATATATCCTTGTAACATTAACGTTACAAATTGTAAACTTGTAACAAGTTTTAAACCAAATTTTGTATTTAATAAACAAATTTATATACATTTATGTATGTAGGTACATATGTATGTAGGTACATATGTATATAGGTTAGGGTTGTTCAAAAAAAAAAATTTCATAACGCGAATATACAATAAGCCAAATTTGGGGCCAACATAAAAAAAATACGATTAAAAAAAAAAATTCAAAAAAAAAATTTCACATTAACCTTGTGCTCAAGCGGCAAAATACCCCGAAAAATGCCCCAAATAGTTCCCAAGTAATTTGACTTTGAGCGCTAGGTAAACCTCAATATTTTGTAATTTTTTAAAAATATTTTGCTCATAATGGTCCAAACTTTTTTTTAAGTTTGTTGTGTATACTGGTTTTTTCATAATTGTTGCTTAAATAAAAAAAAGATTTAACACGCTTTTTTATATTTAACGCAAAAAAATACACACAAAAAAAGTTTTAACGCGCTTTTAACAAAATAATGCATAATAATTCTGCATTTATATGACTTATATATAATCACATTGTTCAACCTCTCAAAAAGAAATTTAATTTAATTTTAATTAATCTTTTGAGAATAAAATAAAAGTTGATTGAATGATACAAACTTTTTTAATTTTTTGTAACTTGTTTCAATTTATTTTCTGTATTTTGGAGCGTATGTTGAGTAATCCAACTGTGATTCTTTTCTTGCTTAATACTTGCTTATTTATTTTATTGGTTGATAACGATTCGCTGTCTGATGCCTTGAGAATTGAACGAACTTTGTCTACAGTAATAAGTCTATTTTGTTTTTCTTCCTTATCTCTGTAGCGGTGAACAAATTGTTGTATCATTCCAATAGCCCTCTCGGCATGGTCATTTACACAAACAATACTTTTTGCAAATTTTAGAAATAATCTAAACGATGATTGCATGTGTTAATACTTAATAAATTCGTCAACCAAAGGAGCTAAGCTAGGAGGCTGCTGATGAATGTCTAGTTTAAGTGTTAACATTTTTTTTATTTCTTTGTTCTGTTTATTTTTCATTTTAAAATAGCATGGCATTGGTTTTGGATATGATAATATTGCAGCAGCAATTTTTTTCTTCTCTACAAGTGTAATGTCATCATCCAGCAAAGCTAAAGGAATCAGAGTTGAATCTAGATACCATGTAAGTTTGAATAAAGAATTCAACACAGCATTTACGGCATCTGGTTCTGCACATACTGTTTTATATTGATGCATTTGATGAATGGCAGTAACATCCATGTAAGGAGCTTTGATTGTATCATTTGATTGCAGATACAACTTTGCATAAAAGCAAGCTATAAATTCTGTTATTATTTTAATATGTTCTTTACTTTTTAGAAGAAAATCAATCTGATTTGAAAGAATTTGCATTTTTAAATAGTATATAGATTTCCCTAAAAATCTTGCATGGTGAATAGCTCCAGTCTTTTTAATTTTAATGTTAGAAGCAGAGAGACAGCTGACCACTAGCTCTGCTAGCTCTTTTCTATCTTCCCTTGCAATATCATTTCTTGATAAGTAAAACCTACAATAGTAAAGAGATTCTATTGCAGCTTTTTCAACAACAGTTCCTTTAACTTCATCCCAAGAAAATTTAACTAGCAAAGATGGTTTATACTTGAAATTAGGCTGTTCAAACATGTTTTTGAATTGTTTAAACAGAAGATTATCAGGCGCCTTAGTTTTTTCATTTGTTACAACTTCACAGAAGTGTGTGATTCTCAACTCAGAAACATAATGTCTGCAAGCTAAGAGAATTAGATACTTATTTAGCGCAGTAGATATTCTTACTAGAGATCGTTTATGTATACCTGTATTGCTTGATGTTGTATCAAAGCAAAGTAATCCAATCTTTGATTCAAGATTGTACTCTTTTAGTAGTTTCATCACTCGGGTATTTTGTCGCTTGAGCACAAGGTAAATGTCAATATTTTTGAATTTTTTTTTTTTTAATTGTATTTTTTTTATGTTTGCCCCAAATTTGGCTTATTGTGTGTTCACGTTTTGAATATACACCCCTAATGTAGGTAAATATGTATGTATGTATGTATGTATGTATGTATGTATGTATGTATGTATGTATGTATGTATGTATGTATGTATGTATGTATGTATGTATGCATGTGTACCTATATATAGAATAGAATTAGTGGTATATATAGAATAAAATTAATGACTTTGAGTTAATTCTAAGAATTAACCCTAAGTTTGAAATATCATTCTTCCTGTAATACCAAAGACTTAGTCTAAGTTCAGCAAAGTGAACTAAATCTCTCTTATAAATAACATATTTATTAAAATTTGTACCTCTTGATCATCTATTCCTATCAGAAAAAATAATGATGCATATCTTCTGTACACCACTTTGAAGTTATGATATTCAATAAATGAGCACTAAATAAATATAATAAAACAAATTTATTTCAAACAGGATTAAATTAACTGATTTACATATATAATCATAACAATACCTGATGTTGAGCTCTAGAAAAACACTTTCGAACAATCTCAGCTTCAAACAATGGTCTTTTTTCTTTTAAAAATTCATTACAATAATATTTTGAAACTCTTGTTTGTCCTTGCTTATTTACAACCAATAAAAATTTTATCATTATAAATACTATACCATAACAGAATTTTATTAGAATTATAATGAGGAAAATTTAATAAAAATATTAATTTGATAATTTAATGCTATTATATATATATATATATATATATATATATATATATATATATATATATATATATATATATATATATATATATCACATAGAAATGACATTTTTATTTGCCCAGGTGATTCAAGTCAATAGACAAAATAAAACAAAAGTTAAAAAAACTAAAAAGTATAAACAAATAAAAATTACATTAAAGATGCGTTATAGAGGGAAAAAAAAATTTTAATATTTTTTATGAAACACTTGACAAAAAAATATAAATATATCAATTGAAAAAGTTTTTTTTAAATGTAGTTATTTTAAAAAAAATGTATTGCTAAAGTTTGCAAGTTGATAAAAAAATCTATAAAAAGATTATAAAAGTCAAAATATAATAAACTTGTATGTAAAAAAAAAAAAAAAAAATCAAATCAAACAATATATACAATGTTTAAAAAGATTACAGATGTTTTAATTCAGTTGAGTCTAGGTCAGAAGAGAAAGATTTTTTAAACAATTTCTGCTTTAAGGACTTAACCCACACATTTTTATCATTCCCTCTATCAAAATCCAAGGATGGTTCCCTTGAAGTTAAGGAATCAACAGAAGACTTTATAGGTAGTTTTTTGTTTTTACGACTAAACCTTTGCACCTTTGGAAGTTTTTCTTTTTTCTTTTGATCATTTTTTAAAACACTTTTTGTTGTAGAATGGTGTAAAAGAACCGAATCTTTTGTAACTGAAAGTTTGCAGTCCTGATATATATCTTCTTTTTTCAATGTGCATTTTTTCATCCAAACACTTATTTTTTCATCAAGAACATCCATTTTCACATCACTTTTTGTTGGACTTTGAACTAAGTTGGAATTAAAATTACTGTGTTTTACTAATTTGCTGATTGAAACAGGAAAAGGTGTGTAAACTAATGAACTTTCATCTGATGTAATTGATTCTTGATAAGCCCCAGTGTTAGCATGTTTTTGAAATTTGCTAAATATAGACTTTTTTTCCTTAGAGATGTTTAAAGATTTATATTTTGGGTCTAATGAAAAATTTGGGCGATTCCTTGTTGGCAAGCTGTTAGTACGATTGTGTTGAGTAGATGCAAGAGATTCTGTATCGGTACTGCTGCCTGGCTTCACTGCTAAGAGATTTCTCAACGCAGCAGCTGAGCTTGCAGATATTGAACTGTGTTTAGAATTAACTAGATTCTTTAAAACTGAAACAGCCCCAAGCTCCCATAGTAATTCCTGATCTTCTGCACATCTAGCTGATAAGTTCCATAAGATCCCAGCAGAATTTGATACTATTCGTGTATTTGTTGAACGAAGCTGAAACACAAGAGTCTGCATGCATTTTCCTTGTCGCAATATTGATCTATATTCATTACTAACTGCAATATGAGAAGATATGTTTCTTAATATTCCACCAGCATTTTCAATAATTGATAAGTTTTTAGTGGGTGAACAGTAATTAAGAGCGTAGACAAGAAATGCTAATGATCCAGGGGTACG
This sequence comes from Hydra vulgaris, assembly GCF_022113875.1. Classification (NCBI taxonomy): domain Eukaryota; kingdom Metazoa; phylum Cnidaria; class Hydrozoa; order Anthoathecata; family Hydridae; genus Hydra; species Hydra vulgaris. The sequence continues at coordinate 33,253,588 of NC_061160.1, forward strand.
ACAAATTTCTTCTTTGTTTTCAGAACTATGAGCTGAAAGATTCCAAACTGCACTTAAAACAGCACGAATGCAAACTTCTGATCGAAGCTTTTGAATACTTATCATTAAACCACGAACAGCATTTGCTGCCTGCAGAGCTTGTTGAGTATTTTTATCAGGTCTCCAAGAAACATTTCTTATAATGCCAGCAAACACTTGGACCAAATCCTCTTCATCTGTAAATTGTAATTGTGAAATAATAGCTTTAATTGTGTTGGGCAAAGTAGAGAGAATAGCTTTGTTTCCAGAATCATTGTATGTGAGATTTATTAAAACCATTCCTGCATACTTGCGGAGAGCAATTGAATAAGGATCTTTGCATCTACTGTTTGCCATGTAATCAACAGCCAATATTTCACCAATTACTTGCAATCCACCTAACTCACATATTGTATTTTTATGTTCTTCTTCAAATGACAACTTCATTATTGCAGCTACAGCAGGTCCAGGACCATGATCACCCATAGGAATTGCAAGTAAGTTGGGACGATAATTTTGATCTCCTTTTGAAAGTATAGCTTCACTGTGAGATCTGATGATTTCCAGCAAACGCAATACTCGTATTTCACGTTTTCCGCGTCTATCATCACTATTTGAATGAATAATATTGTGCAAAGCAAGTGCTAAAAACAAAGAAATCCGATACAATACTCATTGTAATGAAATTTTTATCAAATTATGTAAACCAGAGTTGTTGAATTAAAAAATATGCTAAGGGTCAATCAAAATTCAAAATATTGCTTATAATTTATCTTTTTTAATTTTGACTCAAAGCTTCCAATTTATTTTAACTGACTCGAGCAGAAACTTAACTCCACAACCCTGTTAAAAAAAGACTGGTTTTTCAAAATATACATACCAGCCCTTTGTCTTGCACCCCAATTAATTGCTTGATGATGATCACGCTTATGCAGTAAATTTAGTAGAAGTGGTACACAACCACTTTGGCGCATAGCAGTACAAGAATCTGGGCTACTTGACATTGCCAAAAGTGTACGTGCCATATCATCGGGATCATGTGTTCCAAGCATACTTATCAAAGATGACATCATATCGGTTTTAGTATCTAAGTTTTGATTAGATGCACCTTGACTAGCAAAGCTTACTAAACTTATTGTGTCAAGGCCATCTGATTGAGGTGGCGAGTCATGATTTGGTTCTAGACTAGTTACACTGTATGCTCTTTCTTTCCGTACCTAAAGCAAAAAAAAAAAATTAAAAAGTTTTAATAATAAAAAACTGCACTAAATCACTCAATAAAATTTTTTTAATAAATTTAAAATGGTATATAATTTGATAATAAAATTTTTAAATAAATTTAAAATGGTATATATATAATTTAATAATAAAATTTTTAAATAAATTTAAAATGGTATATATAGCCTACCTCTTGCGACTGCTGCAATGAATGTAAAGGCTGTCCTTGCACTTTGTTGTATAAAACATTGCTTGGTACAAAATCTTTAGAATTATGGAAAAAAGGGTATGTCCTGAAATTTTCATTGGGATGTTTTGGAGTATAAGGATATGATGGATTTAAATGACCTTCATGTATAGTTTGCATTCTAGTATGATAGCCTACTGATCTATGTACAGGATATGTCAGCTGTTGCTCAGAGTCATGTGGATAGTCAGCAAAATCACGACGTTGAGAATTTAATTGTTCAGAAGGATTAAATAAAACATTTACATTACTATGTGGAATCGGATTCGGTTTGTAAAGAGGGTTTGGTGGTTGGGCAATATATGATCCCACTACATTGTGTTGTCTTGCATGCTGAGGATAAACTAAAGTACGTGGATAACTAACAGATTGATGGTTTTGAAATTGATTAGAAAATTCATGGTGAGGTGGCTGTTGGCTGTTATAATAACCTTGGTTAGATTGAGAACTTTTTAATGGTACTGAACTATTATAATTATTGTATTTGACTTGTTGCGGGTCAGAAGAGGCAAGATGACGATTGATCGGACCATGATTATTTGGAGGAAAATTGGTAGTATTATTATTTTGTTGATGCCAGAAAGAAGTATTGTTACTTTGAAAACTATTATGATCAACCTTTTTAAAATTTGTGGTATGTTGTGTTGGAGAAACTCTTTGATTGTATGCTTCTGAAAGGTCATCAGCTTCTGAGGAAATATCTGATTCTTCAGAACCATCAGGGATTGGTGATGCTGGAGCTGTATTATGCATAGAAGTAGGTGCATTTACAACGGTAGAAATATCAGTATGATTAGAACTAATAGATTCTTCAGAAGACCAAGAATCGTGTCGTAATGGGTAATTATTAACCTGAGGGGGTTGTTTGAACGAAACAGAATGATAATTTGTCATCTTGACACTGTTAGGCTGGAAAACAAACAAACCAAATTTAATACAAAAAAAATCTTCAAAAGAAAATTTTATAGCTATTTATATTAAAGTATTTTGCTTACTAAAATATCAACCTTGCTCTTGTCAACCTCAGATTCAACTCTTTCCTGAATGGAAGGGGGATGAATCAAAGGTTTCAACCTGCTATTAAAACCAGAACAAGGAGATACCATACCCTAAAAAAACCAACTGAACAGTAAATAACCCATTTATTTTGTTAAAAAGAACCAAAAAAAATCTATGACACTAGGTACATACTGAAGTACTTGAAGACCAAGGAGGTGTAAAATATAAATTTTCACGAGATTGCATTCTGGATGAATGCTCTGAACTCCCAAAATTCTAAAATAGCATATAATTATATAAGTTGCATAATTAAGTTATACAATTATTATTTTGAATAGAAGTTTTTTTTAAATGTTAATTCACCTCCCTAAAGATATTTTTAAACTAGATTTTTGTAATAGTAAACCTAAATTTTTCTAAACCTTCTTTTCCTATTTTTAACCCTAGATTATTAACATATTTTCAAACTGTGTTACATTACTTATTTTGTTTAGTATGAAAATATTTAGTAAAAAAAGATATGTGTTAGACATCCATATGTAAAGGGAGTAGTAAAACAATTAAAGAATTATATGACAGTTTTAAAGCAGTTGAAAAATTAATTCTGAACTGTAAACTAGGCCTTAGGTTTATTTGTTCACTTAAAGAAATAATTTTTTAATTTTAATTTTAACCTTGACAGAATCTTCCTCATAAGTATCCAAACGTGGAGGTGCTGAACTTGAAGCTAAGTTCATTTTGTTTATCACTTCCTCTAACTTTGACATTGGCTTCTTTGATCGATATTTAACTTCAGCACTAGGTTCTTTTGGTTCCATATTTGCAGGGGTCTGACATCCCTGTTGAAATATAAACATAACAAGAGTTTGAAGAATGAAACACATTTAAAAAAAAATCATTAAAAAAATGCTTACTGAAGGGGCAGCAGACTGACATAAAGGGGAAAGTGGTATTCGTTCGCATGAAGGAATACGTGATCCAAGTTCTGATTGAGGAATATACGAAAAATCCTTTAAAAGTATTAAATTAATAATAATTTTTCTGTTATTTTTGATTTTCAATAAGACTTTTAATTATTCTATTTTAAAAACTTTTTCAACCTTAGTGGTGTCACTAGCAGGCTGTTCAACAGATAACGAAGGCAATGAGGGAGAGATGCTTTTAGCTTGTGCAATAATCTTTTCTGTTGTACTACTTCCACTTGACTCATAACTCTTCAGCCAAATAAAAAATTTAATATTAAAAGTAATGTAAATAAAGTTTCATAGCTCAGTAAATTTATTTATATATTAATATTAATTTGAAAAAGAGGAACAAAAAATTAAAAAAACAAAAAGATTATATATATATATATATATATATATATATATATATATATATATATATATATATATATATATATATATATATATATATATATATATATATATATACACAAATTTATTTTGCATGAGATGATAACTAAAACATGTTTACTTTATGTTTTTATATTAATTTAGTTATATTAATGAAATGCAAAACAGACCGCGAAAAGTTGCAGAAAAAAAACTTTTTAATTGATTTCTGTTCTTCTCTCTTATCAACCCAACTATTATTCTAATTTTATCTTATTAATTTATATTTTAGTCTGATTTGATCCAGATAATTTCCTATAAAAAGGTTGCAAAAAAATTGCTTATGATGGCCAGTTTAGTCATATTTAAATTTTTTTTTAATATTTCTATACTATTTCAAAGAAATAGCTCAAAAAGCAGTGAGTGAAGCAACAAAGTGGCAAATACTAGGTATGAAGGATGGCTTCATGATCAATATCAGAGAAATAACAAGAAAAATAAAATTTTTAGAAAATTGTGTCATTTGCATTGGATGTTTTTTGAAAACATCCAATACAAGACCTAAAAGGTTTAAAAAACTATTAAGGCTAAAAATGGCCGTATATTTTGTTAAGTAAAAACCAACTCAAGGTAAGTTATCTTGAACTTATCAACACATTTAACAAAAACCATGAAAAACATTTTTTGTTAAATACAGTTAGAAATATGTTACTTAAAAAAAACATTGGTATTTATGCAGTTTTTAAAAATTCATGCTGACCAATGGAGATTAACTCACAAGATTAAAGTGGTGCAAGGAAAGAATTGGGCGGTCTTTGAAAAATTGGAAGCAAATTAATTTTCAGTGACAAAAGTAACTTTGAAGTAATAATTAAAAAAAGCTAAGTTCTTGTTAAAAAATTTATATCTGAAAAGTATAGTAAACAATTTGTTGTACCTAGGTTGTAAGGAAAAAGAAGTAGTGTTAGTATTTGTTTGAATTTTAACGGAGGAGGTATTCATACAGGTCAAACTATGAAAAACATATATAGGGAGACAGCATGGTTCCATTAGTAAACATGTTGATTGAATGGTGGCAGTTTCAACAAGATATGACATTTGTCCATGCAGCTTAAAGCATGGATGAAAGGAAAAACATAAATTCATTACCCTGATCAGGTTGATTGCCGGATAAAAATCCAATCAAATCTATCTGGGATTGAATGAATACAGAATTAGTCAGTCTGAATAAAATCCTTAAATAGTCTAAAGCAAGAACTAGATACCATTAGGAAAAGAGTTCAAACTAAATTTTACAACATTCTTTTTAAATCAATGCAAACATGTTTTGTAGCAAGAAATACATGGGGATATTTTAAATGCTTTTCTTGTGCCAATTAAGATACGTTGCATTTTTTTTTTACTGATAATTTTTATTATGTTTATTAACATTTTTATATACAATTGTATGCTTTAAGATGCTATCAAAATGCATGACTTGTTCAACAAAAACTTTAACTTAAGTAAATAAAAAAAAAGTTCAACATTTTCTTCAATTTCTATTTTATGATACTTTAAATAAGATTTAAGAAACAATATCTTTTTTTTTATAAAGTGTTATATTATAATTGCAAAAGCTTTGTACACAAAATTGCTTACATACAAATTTTGCATATATTCTTTGCCATTGAAATACATGTTTAGATTAAATAGAAAGCCTACTGGATTCAAGCCTACTGGATTCAAACTAGTTTAAACCCAAGATCAAGAGTGTACAGAAATGTTGTAAAAAATTTAAACGGTATTAGTCAAAAAAAAAAAAATTTTAACTTTCAATATTCCAACACCCCCTTTACATCTCTAATTTTTGATCTCCAATACACTCCTGTTACATCTCAAATCAAGTTAGTCATTAGCAAAGATTTAGTTGGTTGAAGAGTAACTAGATATTAATCTAAAGTTACAATGCTGTTATTTTATTTGTGAAAAAATAGAGAAGTTATTCAAAAAATATGTTTTATATGGCATTTTATCAAAAAGAAATTAACTTAAAGCAAGTAGTAACAAGCTTTGCAAAAAATGTGAAAAGAAATTTCTTCCTTTATTTCAAAATTAAAAAGTATGCAAAAAAATTCCTTCATTTATTTCAAAATTAAAAAGTATGCAAAAAAAACTCCTTCATTTATTTCAAAAATAAAAAGTGTTTAGCATATTTCCAAAATCAAGCTTTGGAAAAAAAATAATTAAATTATATTAATAACTTAAGTGAATTGAGTAAACAACTTACCTTTTCACTACAAGAAGAACCTGGATATGAAAAACTAACTCTTTTAGATGATGAATCTGCTATTGGCACAACACCAGTATTTGGCTCAATTGGGGTTTGAATACCCTGTGTGAACAAACAAATGTATATAAAAACATTTTTTTTATAATCTTCAAAAATTGAAATTAAATATGGCAGCATATTAACATATTTAAAATGATATTAACGCAATATCAACATAATACACACAGCAATAATTAAGAATTTAACTTACTGACTGAGCTTTAGATGTCATGCCTGACATAGTTAATGGCGACAAGCTGATTAGTTCGCACGATGGGATTCGTGAACCCATTTCTGCACCATCAGTAAATACCTAATAAAATTTTTAGCAGAAGATTAAGAAAAATTCAAATTTTATTGTAAGAATAAAAACGATGAGAAAGGAAATAGGGATTACAGTAATTAGGAAAATATAAACTTAATTAAAAAAATTTAAGTTAAGAAACAAAATATGTGAAATTTTTTTCCTAATAAAGATAATATGTGTAAATCCATTTGCGCTACAAACATTGAATAAAGATGACTTCGGACAGGTACAATTTAAACATGAAAACATTTGATACTGAAAAACTAGAAAGGTCTAACTGTGCATTAGATATAATTAGGGTGACCATTATCCCGGTTTTTACATAGGAGAGCAAAGCATTTTATCTAGGAGAGTGCAGTACCAAACTAAATTTAATTAGTTTGGCGCTGTGCTCTCCTAGATAAAAACTGTGACAATGGTCACCCTAGATAAAATGCAGTAGAACAAGGGCTATTTCTCTTGATATATCAGAGATTTCAATAAAACCTGGCATGCTGGTCTTCATTATGAGTATTTAGAAAAAAAAATTTAATTATTGAATCATTCCTTTTCAACTGCAGTATTAAAAATGTCCTTGACAGACAACATTTTCCTTCATTTCCAGTAACCTCTGGGTTACCAAAAAAATTTTATTATGAAACTCATAAATAACCTTGAAGTATTTTACTTTAAAAAAGTTTTATAAACTAATTTGAATAAAAATGACAAATTTACTTTAACAAGTTCTGGTTGCATAGGAACAGCATGATGAGCATATTTTAAAGCGTCACTATCTTTGTAATTGTCAAGAGGTCTCTTTTCAGCCTGCTGTGAAACAGGTTTTATGTTAGATTTTACAGAGAGTTTATCTTTATCAGTTGTGCTCTTTTTCGGAAAAACATTCTCTTCATACTCAACTGGCGTTTGTGTACCCTTAAATACAAATCGAACAAAAATATTTTTTTAATAAATCTTTTTTAACAACTGTTTAAATAAATTACAAGTTTTACCAAAAATATCACTTACTGATGCTAATGCAGACATACACAGTGGTGAAAGATTAATTCTTTCTGAGGACGGTATTCGTGAACTCATTTCAGATTTTGGCCATGATGACAATGAAAAATCCTGCAGGTGATGTACAAGTTTTATGAAAGTAATATAAAGCGACAATAAATATTTAAAAGCCTAAGTTATTATATATAAAAAAATTGTGTATAATTATATATATATATATATATATATATATATATATATATATATATATATATATATATATATATATATATATATATATATATATATATATATATATATATATAGCTCTACACAGACACACACACACACACACACAATATATAAAATTATATAATAATAAGATATATAAAAAAATTGTGTATAATTATGTATATATATATATATATATATATATATATACATATATATATATATATATATATATATATATATATATATATATATATATATATATATATATATATATATATATAGCTCTACAGACACACACACACACACACATACATATAACTTTATACATATTTACATTACATAACATAATAACCTTGGGTGACTCTTGTCCTTCCGTATAAGAAATATGTCGGACAACATTGTCAATATTAACTTTCTTTTGGTTACGAGGCTGAGGAGAAACAGCTTGAACTTTGGACTTTGTAAATAAAGCAGATGAAACAGGTATGTTTGGAGCCTTTAAACTGTATTGATTAACTGCTGAAAAATTTCCATTCTGTAATTGATTTTTTGATTCACAAATCCCACCATATTTAGTTGACTTAAATAAAGTTTTAAAAAAGTTTATAAAAAGCAAGCATTAAATTTATAATTAAAAAACAAAAAGACTATAGTCACTTCATTAAAAAAAAAGGCATTACAGCATATTGCTGATTTTCATTGGGTTTGGGTTGATCTTGTCTTTGCTGCAGTAGCTGTTTCTGCTGCATAGTTTCATGATGTGTTTGATGGTAAGATTTATTTGACATATTAAATAAATGCCTCTGATGAACTTTCATAGTTTCTTCTTCATCTACCCATGGGGGAGATAAGCAAATATCTTCAGTTGAAACACTTTTTCCTAAATAATCTTCTAGAGGTTCGAATACCTACAAGCAACGATTGTGTTCATTGTAAGTTTAAAATTAACCTAACAATTAATCTACAATTATTTTGTTGACAAAAAGTTAAAACAATTAATTTACAGCATATTTAACTAAATAATATTTTATAAAAACTACCTGGTCATGTGGTGGAGAAGAACAAATAATATTTTATAAAAACTACCTGGTCATGTGGTGGAGAAGAACAAATAATATTTTATAAAAACTACCTGGTCATGTGGTGGAGAAGAACAAATAATATTTTATAAAAACTACCTGGTCATGTGGTGGAGAAGAACATGAATAGACATTTGATTGTTCTGCATAGAACTCTTCTCTTCGGCGATCTATTGCAGTGAAATCCTGTGACAAGTAAAAAATAAAAATCACAACTTTCTTCTTATTAATTAAATACCTAAACAACAAATCTTTCTTTTAGGCACTTATTTTTATAAGAATAAAACGAGTCTGTTAAACAAAGAATGGTATCTCATTTGGTTCTGGTATGTTTCTAATTCCACATCAAATCAACAGTCACTCATGATAAGTTGAGAAACTAATTTTAAACTAATTGTAACTTGCAACTAACTATAAAAATTCTAAACAATAAAAAATAATCATAATTCAAAAAGTTGGTATAAACAGAAACATTTGATGTATAATCAAAAAAATTTAAATTTATCAATTGTTTGAATCAAAATAGTTTGTTATAACTTGTATATAATGAAATAGAAAAAATAACATAATGGTTTTTCGAAAAAATATTACATATGAATTAAAACCTCAGCAGAAATAATCTATTTAAAAAAAAAAAAAAACATCTACCAGAAATGCTTTACATTTTTTAAGCCAGATTGTACAAATATAATTTTGAAAATATTCTGTTGAACTCTTAAAAAAAAGCTATGACTGTTGAACTCTTAAAAAAAAGCTATGACTGCCCATTTAACTCAAATGGGCAGTCATAGATTTTTGGCGTTTAAGATAGATAACTTCCAAAGCTTATATTTTGTAATATTAATACTAGTGTGAAATAAAAACTTTACCACTATTACCCTAAAACATTGGGTCCCATTATCCCAAATGTGCAAGAAAAGAAAAGACTTTGTGTCTTTAACTAGATCAAAATTCATCAGAAAAATTTATTTATTTTATATAAATTTTATAACAATTTATTATAGTTTAAAAATGGCGATCAAGAAAACACCCTTTATTCGAGGGGTTGTCAACTTTACAAGGTCATTACTTTTGAACATTAAAATAGAATTATTTATTATTAATTAAATACTAATTACAAACAATACAAAGAAATTATAGTTGCGTTCAAAATAGTAGAGTTTTCTTAAAATGTAATATTGCCCTCTCTCCCTTATAAATAAATGGAACTTGGGGTTCTAACTTTAAGGTAATATTGTTCGAAAACTCTTTTTACTACTCTCTTTTACTACTGTATAAAATATCAAAATAAAAATTTTATCTATCAGATTTTTATCTAAATTTTACCTATACTTAATTAAGTGATAATTAAGTTGGTAAAATATAATATAGAATATAATTATAACACTAAACTTGTAGTTAAAATGTTGTAACTATATATATATATATATATATATATATATATATATATATATATATATATATATATATATATATATATATATATATATATATGTGTGTATATATATATATATATATATATATATATATATATACATAATTTTATAGTAATTACACAATTAGAGATGATCCATTTTGGAAGCAAAAACACAAAGAAAAGAGCGAGAAACCACACATGTACAAATATTAGAACTTGACAATACACATATACAAGTTTGTAAAGAATTTTTTTGTGGCACATTGAGCATCAATCAATAATAAATATATTACTTTCATGAAAAAATTCAAAATCCAAGAACTTTTGTACCAAAATCACCATTCAAAGGTCAAAATGTCAAGAAACATATATTTTAAAAAAAACTAGAAATGGTTAGAAACCACAATAAATCTGGCAATGATATTGCTAGTGCAGATGTTAAAACATTTTAAAAAGTAGTAAAAGACAGTCCTTACTAGGTAACGAAAAACCAACCATTTGCGGTGATCGGACTTCTGCAGTGATGGTCGGTGATTGTGGTCCGCGGTGATGCATTGGTGGTGATAGTGGGAGAGGTTTGGGGTGATTGCCGGTTAGCGGTTTTCAGTGTGGTGATTGTCAGGTTTTGTGGTTATTCGCAGTTTTTGCGGCAATTGACAGCAATTTTTCGTTCCCTAGTCCTTATATCAATAAAATCATTCTTTGATCAGACAGTTGTGCTCCATAAAAAAAAAACTCAATGAGCATTGCTTAATTTTTTAAAATCAGAAGACATTTGTGTTCCACAAAATGCGTTTTTTATTTTCCATTACCAAAATTGATGCAAATCAAGAAAAAAAGCAGTTAAGAATATAATGAAAACAAAAGTATTTTTGATTTTTTTTTTTTACATTGTTTCCCGCAAGCAATCACTAATTAGAGTTGGAAGTTACAGGAAGAGAAAAGATGAAGATTGTAGAGCAAGATAACGATTGACAGACAACTTAAAAGATTGCAAATTATATGAATCAGGAAAGCAAAATTAAGGAACCCAATTCCAAAGAACTGATGTTCGAGGAAAAAAACTAGACGAATAAGAGTTTTTGGAGCACTATATATATATACAGGCATGGTCAGGAAGCGGGTGCGATCACACTTGATAACTGACCATGGGAATAATATTTAGTTACAAAACACCGACCAGATTTTTTAGTTGTTTTGAGAACATTTAAGTTTATGTATGTTTCTTTGTTTGTCCGCAAAATAATCAATATTTTAATGTAAATTTTGTTTTACATAGAAACATACATAAACTCTATGCTCTGTGCGGAAAAATAAAAAAAGAATATTTGCGAATACAAAAATTCCACTAAATCTACGAACAACTAATTCTATTGGTTCAAAAAATACTAACCGAATTGGTTTAATAATAACTGAATTTGTTCAAAAAATACTAACCGAATGTTCTAGAGTATTCTGTTGAAACAAATTAAAAAGTTGTATTATTTGAGCTTTGTTATGTTTTCGTTGAGATTTCTAGCTTAAATTGTTTTAAAAATATACTATCAAACAAACTATTTTTTTAATACTATGGCTCATTCTCGGAGTCACATCTACAAAGCTATAAATGTTTTAAACTAACATTATTTGTTTACAAAAATAAATGTTTTAAGTTTATATTTTTTAACTTGTCAAAGTCTTGTAAATATATTATAGATCTTATTAGTATTTTCTTATTTTTTATATATAAGGGATGTATTTTTTATGTATGTAATGTATTTTTATGTATGAATTTTTAACGTATGTAATTTTAGGTATGTATATTTTATTCAAATGTAATCTTTTAAAGCAATTGTGCGATTGATTTTGTAAACAAAAATACTTTAAATAATAACTAAGTTTTAAATGAAATAATTAATAATCATCAAAGTTAATACAAAAAAACTTTAACCACTAATCCATTTACCTTGTGTACCCGATAACTGATTCTTTCTCCCAAGAAAGAAAAGTTTTTAAGTTCTTAGAAATTGGTTTACTAACTTCAATTGTTTTTGCTTCAGCCGTTCTTACAAACTTGTTATACTTAAACTTAAAGTTACTTTTTCTGTTTTAGATACTAATCAAAATTATAAGCAGTATTGTGAAGCAGTTCCACTTCCTCCTCCTAAAGTAATTTAATGTTTTTAGTTAATTTCTATCTAGCTAATTGAATTTCTACAGTATCTCAATGATTTAATTATTTCATTTGTTTATGTTACTAAGAAGAATTGTTTCAAATGTGTTAAACTTTTCAAACTACGCAAAGCATAAAACAGTTATTAAAAAAACTTTTTTATTTATAAATAAATCATCTAGCGTTAGTTTTATTGGTTGAACCTTGTTGGATTTTTCAGGGCCGGGTGCTGCATTATTTAGGTAGTCTTTTTTATGTGCCACAGCATAAACATGACTAAAAAAAATACTGAATGGTCCTCTTGACTATTTCACGCCCCCTAACATTGTGAGTCCTGAGACTATAGCCCTTCTAATCCTCCCCCCACCTCTTCAAATTAGTACTGGAAATAAGACACAAGTATATAAATAAAAATTATATATACTCTTTGTTAACTCGAAAAACATTTGTTTTCTTATTAAACAATCATTAATAGTAAGTTGTTACTTTATATAATAGATGTCACTTAATTTTATAAAAAAAAATATAAAAGAGCGGCATTTCAAAAATACTTGCTCTAATCGTATTTATTTTGACTAAAGTTTATTCGCGTTAAAAGCTATTTTTCTTTTTTTAACTGTCTCTTATCGGTCCAGTTAATCTTATTGCGCTTTTTTGTTTGTTTTTTAAATATTCTCAAAACGACTAAAAAATCTGGCAGGTTTTTCACAACTAAATATTATTTCTGTGGTCAATTATTGAGTATGATCGCACCTGCTTCCCGACCAAGTCTGTATATATAATTTTTTTGCACTTTTTTAGTCAGTATATTAAGGAAGTACTTTATATTTGTGCTAGAAATATGGACAATTTTAAAATTTGTTTTTCAAATATTTTTGCTTAATTTTACTGCTTTTATCAATGCATAGGAGAGCAAAAAAACTAATTGTTATTTATTTGTAAAATTTTTATTTTTAAATTTTTAACAAGTTTCTCATGTAAAATAATAAATAATATAATTAGTTGTTTTCACTACTCCATTGAAATAGGCTGCATTTTTGTTGGATTCTTCAAATTGTGCATTTGAACCTGATAGTTTATTTCTGATAAACTTTTGATATCGACGCTCTAAAAGATGGTAGGCTTGTGTATTATTAATTTACTATTTTAACTACTATTGCTAACTTTTTAACTAGTATTGTTAACTTTTTATTTTTTAACAAAAGTTTTAGGAGCTTATCTAAAATACTTTTTAAGTTTTTAAAATATTTTTTAAGTTTTTAACAATTTTTCAAACAGAGCAACCATGTTCAGCGATGTAAACTCCGATTTTTTCCCAGTCGTCCGCAGGGCAACTTAAACAGTTTTTGTTTCTCATTTGAAGCGCCTGCTATGATAATCAGTAGCCCAATTTATTTTAAAGTAAATTAATTTATTTATTATTTAAATTAATTAAAGATTGTCATTTTTTGAAAAATGACAACATTTAAATTAATTAAATGTTGTCATTTTGGTCATAGTCGATATCTGTATTGTATCATTTTTGTCAATCTTAACAAAGATTTCATTTTGTGGAGCAAAAATGCTGAAAGCCAAACAGCAAAGAAACGTTTTACATATAGAAAAATATTCTATTATTCTCTCTCAATCTTCAATCAAATTTAATTTAGTTGAATATTTAAAACATTTTCTTAATGTTTTGAATATTTTCCATTGTAATAAAAAAAATTTTTAAGAAAAAAATTTTTTTTCCACTTGCATCATTAATTGCGTTCTAATAATGATTTTTATGTGCATCTTAATGTTTTTTATTTTGTTAATTTTGTTTAATAAAGTGCAATTAATGATTTAACACAAGACTCAAAATGGGACTATAAGGTTAAAAATTTATACAATAGTATTTGGAAATGAAAGAAAAAGTTATTTTTAAACTCATTTTAAAATGAGAAGAAGCCTGCTTCAAATGCAACAACAATGTTTAAAAAAACAGTACAGTTGTACTTTGACATATTAAATCGCATGTTAGCTTCTTTTTATTAAGTTTACTAAAATTATATAATGCACAATAGTGTACTCATTGTTAAACAAAGTGTATACTGCTTCAAATGCTTTTTAAAGTTTTCTTTTAAATAATTGCAGGGAATAAAATTTTTATAGATCAAATATAGTTTTATCAATAAACACACTTTCGTAAGCAACAAACTGTCTGGTCGTCCTGCCGGGCTACTGACAGGCATTTTTTTTTAATTTCAGTCATCCTTGGAGAAACCCCTGATGTTCATTATCTCTATTATTTTATCTTAACGTTGAAAGTTGGGCGATATAAAAAACAACTTCAGAGAAAAACAAATATTGGAAACAATTTATAACCATATTATCCTTTTATTTAATTTCTATTGTCATTACAAAACTATTAACCAAATAACATATTTTACAAATAAATATCAATTTATTTTCTGATTTTCCTATAATATAAGTATTGAGAAAAAACGTCAAATATAGCATTTTTAAAACATTTTTAAAAGCTAAAAAACATGAAAACGAGTAAACATGTTGTGACAAGGAGGGGGGGTAGATAGCTTTAAAATGATCAAAAATTGAGTGATGTAATTTTTGGACAACGCCTTAATTAAATTTTTATAGTTAATTTATTTAAAATTTGATATTTTGTTTCAATTTTGTTTCCTTTTTTAGTGTTGGTTTCTTTTTTCTCAGTAAATAAGTTTAACTTTTCGACATAAACTATTGAAACACTTTAAAAGTTAAAAAATGTGTGTTTAAATAAATTACTTAGTATGTGGATGAACAAGGCACGCATCCGTACACACTTCCCGGGAGGGCTTGATAATGAGTCTTAGATCAATAGACTTAAAGCATCATTTTATTATTAATTTTAATTAAAAATAATAGATTAAAACATTTAAATTAGATATAAATCTGAGAACTTTAACAGCATTTTACTAATTATGTTTACACATTAGCATTAATGTTCTTTTTCCATTCTAAGGCCTTAAATTGCTATCCATATTTTTTGTTTGTTTTTAAAAATTTTTTTTTTTTTTTTTTTTTTTTTTTATTTTTAAGTTTTTTGTTTATTAATTTTTTTTGCTTTAAAAAATTTTTATTTTGGTTATATTTGTTGTATATACTAATAACATGGTAACATTGGTTGAACAAATTTTCAGGTAAATTTCAGGTAAAAATTCAGGATTCGTGTAAATTGGTATGTTGAACAAACTAATTTTCAGGTGAGGATTCGTGTAAATTTTTGATTTAAATTATTTTTTATAAATAAAAAATTATCCAAAACTCTTTATTAAATTTCTTCATCTGAATCAGAAATTTTATCTGATTCTAGTTTTAATACTTTGAATTCAAATTATTATTATTATTTTATTAAGTAAATTATTATTTTGTTAAATATTTAGCCGCTACATGAAATATATTGCATGTTAAGTGTAATAAAATTGCCAAATATCTTCCAATGAGTAAAAAATAATTTAAATCTATCGATGAACAATTTAATCATTAGCTCTGAAACTCATCAACTTTATTATCTTTTGATCAAATTAATTGTTTTTTCACAATCTGCATATTGAGCTTACTATAAAATCAGCTAACATTTATTAAACAAAACAACCTAATGAAGACAACTACCTATTCTGAAAACTTTGATTTACACACAACTTTTCTCTCAAATAACTAGGTTTCATCAATATTATTACAAGAGCATTATCAAACCAAGCTCTACTCAAAGCCTGGTGGATCATTACATCATTATAAACAAATAAGATATGTCCATTAGCTATGAAAACTGAGTTTTAAACTGCTTGACTTTAAAGCAAATATTTTATAATTTAAGGCAAATGATTGTTATACTAAAAACTCATATTTAAATTTAGTAATTTAAAGTGCACTTAAATAGCTACAACAAAATAAATAGCAAAAGTAAAATCTCCTTTAATAGCTGCTGACTGCCACAAACATATATAAACTTAATTTTAATTTATAGATCACCACTAAGAAAGATTTAACTTTTAATGAAAATTTTAATATGTAAAAACAAAATATTTGAAAAAATAACTTTAAGAAAAAAATGCCTCTTTTTTTTGTGTTAAAAAGTGCATATACATAACAAACTCAAAACTCACCCTTGGGCAGTCAAATACATCTTCTTGCCAACATGAATCCAATTCTCGTTGACATAATAATATTTCATCTTCAATTTTTTGACGCTCTGAATTAATACCATGAGTTGTATTTGGTGCAGAATTAATGTAAAATGTTTTTTGCGTTTGGTGTGGAGACGGATAGGCAGATGAATTGTTTCTATTTTTTTGCACCAGTCCTATTTCAGGTTCATAAGCAGCTTGAGATCTATCATTCCTAATAGTTTTTGGGGAAAGTACAATAGGAGGATTATGAACTAAAGATTTATGTTGAATAGATGGTGAAATGCCATATGGTTGTATTGATGCAACAGTACAAGGTGGATGAGTTGAGGTTTTTAATGGGATATGTCCTGATGAATTCATATAATGTCCAGTTGAGTTATTAGAGGTTTTCTTTTTTATTTCTGGATTCATTTGATTAAATCTTTAAGATTTTTAAGATGCGATTTTAAGCAAGCAATTTAATGTAAAATGATTTTCCTAAAAGCTTTTAATTCCTGAGAAATCTAATTTTTGACTTGTCGAAACTGACTTATTACCTAAATAAGAAAAAGCATCTATAATGATTTTATTTAAGCATTAAAACAATCAAAGGTTGTGTAAAATAGAGAGTTTTAAGACTTAAAATTTAGAGCTTAGGCAATAACAAAATATACAAGAAAAAAAAAATGTTGTAAATATAAAAAATAATTTAAAGCATTTTCTTTATAACAAATAAAATAAAAGTGTGTGTGCGTGTGTGTGTTAATATATAAAAGAGCTAAAGCTCTTTTATATATTAACACACACACACACACACACACACACACACACACACACACACACACACACACACACACACACACACACACACACACACACACACACACAAACCACACACACACACAAACCACACACACTAACACACACTAACACACACATAAACACACACACACACACACACACACACCAGCTATCAATATATTTATAAAAGATTTGAAATTTATTTTAACTATACTTATAATAACAAAGAAAAGAGTTTTAACAAAATATTAAATCTCAAAAAAAGTTAAAATCAAAGTTTGTTTGAATTCATTGAAACACAATGAGGAAGAATAAAAAACGGAACTTAACTCTCATTTAAACATTTAACATAAGTATTTAAATATTCCGTAAAGTAAAGAGAAGCAAAATTGTAATTTGTAAATTTCAAGTTAAGTTGCAAGAAAAAGTTGCTCATTACTACATTTAAAAAAAGCTTTTTGTTCTATTGTTTTCCGGTACCCTATTGCGTATTTCCGAGCGAGATTTTAATATTCCAAACCAGGGATGCCCGAAAATCAGTTTTTTCGTTTGTGGCTTAAATATGGAATTGCGGAATTCCGACTTTTTCAATCAATATGCCCATAATAATCATACATAAATCAATTTCTTAATAACCATACATAAATCAATTTCTTAATGATCATACATAAATCAATTTCTTTAAATTAATTCATATATGATTATTATAGATATATGATTGAACACTCAACTCTAAATAATTCAAAAGAATATATTGTTAATTATTACATCTTCTGCCGTTAAGAAAAGAGTACAAAATATACAAAACGAATTCAGCCTTTTTGTCAAGCCTCTTAAAAATAAATTAAAAATGCAAAAGTTAATACATTTAAAACTAAAATACAATACAAATTAAAGCTAGTAAGTAAATTAAATAAATTAGTAAAATTACATAATTTCATTATAAAAACATAAAAATTCAAATAATTTTTTTTCAAACTACTATCAAAAACGTTTTTCTATATATAGAAGAAAAGTTTTTTTCTATATGTCAGGGCCGACGACACGGGGGGGCCAGGGAGCACGTGCCCCCCCTCCCCACTTTTTTTCTAGAGGACCTTTTTTTTTTTTTTAAGAAAAGATTTTTTAAAGAATTGTTTTTTAAGATATAGAGGACTTTTTTACAAATTGATGATTGTACCCCCCACTTCAAAACATCGAGATAAGCAACACGAAACATTGAGATAAGCTACCTTTATTTGTAGTCTATAGCTAGTATAGCGTGTCTTAGCCACGCTAAGCTTGTTTTTAAAATGTAGTTTTTTTGAAAATTGTTGAGCAATCTTACATTTTTTAAAACTTGAGATTCCATAAATAACTTTCATAATTTGTTTTTTTTAACAAAACAAAAAAAAAAAGTTATTAATGTAAACTTAATAAGAAAAACTACTTTTCTAAGTAAATATTAAAACTAAGTTTAGTTATACAAATTGCAACATTTTTTTGTAAATTACTTTACAATGTAATTTTAATTTATAACTTTTATAGGCAAAAGTTCATTTTTGCCTATAAAAGTTATAAATTAACTTTATGTAAGCTAATTTTACTAAAAATAAATAATAATGCAACAAAACATATGCTTTACAATTTAATTTTGGGTTAAGTTAAATTTAATGACAAAACAAATAACAAAAAGTTCTTTAAAGTTTTTTTAAACTTTTGAAACATACGATTTAAAACATATGTTTCTATATAAAGCATTTTCTATAGAAATGTTTAACTTATTTTTCTATAGAATTTTTTTTTGCTTTTTTATAGAAATTATGAATTTATATACAAAGTTATTCCTGAATTTCCATAAACCATATGTTTCAATGTTTTTTATAAATGTTATAGAACTTTTTTTCAATAGTTTAAAAAAAAATCAAATTTACAATTTCCAATATTTTTGTTAACCATAACTTATTACCAGTCATTGTTTTTCAATAATTATCACTTATTACCAGTCACTATTTTTTTTATTTCAGATCCTATTATAAACTAATGGCTCAAACTAATGCTAAAAGGCAAAGTAAATGGGGAAGGATTAATCTTGTTTTAACAAAGGTAAAAATAAAGAGTATGTTAAAAAACACCGAATAAAAAAATGAGACGAATACTCAAAGTTACCAAAACATAAAAAGCAAAAAGTTGATATAAAAAGAAAGATTAATGAAAAGAAAAAAAAAGCTTAATAGAAAAAAGCAACTAAAAAAAAATGAAATTATTTGCTACAAGAAACCATATAGTACACCTTCTCTTTCAAGGCCTGTAAATAAAGTAAAACTAATGTAACCCAATAACCCATCAAAGCAAAAAGCAGTTGTTTTAAAATTAGCCTCTAAACTACATAGCAACATTGTAGAATGTTCTAATTGTTTATGAGAAGTTACTTCCTTAAATGAAGAAATCAAGAATAAAGTTGTTAATTTTTATGAAAATGATGATATCAGCCGCATGTCTCCCGGACAAAAAGACAGATTTGCACAAAAGAAAAATAATGGGTAAAAAAATTATATTCAAAAACGGCACATGTACATGAGCATAAAGATTGGCGTAAGTAAATTTGCAAGTTTAAGACCTTTACATATCTTAGTCGACAAAGCCAGTATACATTTATAAATTAAATGTATACATTTGCATATATCATCAAAATATAATTCTTTAACAAAAAAATGCTCTCCGACTGAAAACTATAAATGCTTTTCACAAGACGAAGTTCAAAATGCATACTGGAATCAACAGAAAATAACTATTTTTACTTCTGTAACGGGGTTCAAAAATATGAAATATGTCATGCAGTTGTTAGTAATTCTACAATTCATGATATAGAAACATCATTAGTAATTCTTGATAAATTGATTCAAATCCTACCAAAAGAAGTTTTTGAGTTAAGAGTTTGGAGAGATTGCCCTTTAAGTCAGTTTAAAAATGAATTTATTATAAAGCTCTCCAAAAAAAATGGATTTATTATAAAGCTCTCCAAAAAAAATTTTGGAATTGGTATAAAATGGAACTACAGTGCAACTAGTCATGGTAAAGCACCTGTAGATGAATTAAGAGCAATTTTTAAATGAATTGCTTTTAATCAGGATCTAATCAGAAAAGCTGCCGACGACACCAGGAGGGGGGGGGGGGGGCGGGGTAGCCTGTGCTCCCTCCCCATACACACACTTTTTTTCTAAAGGACCTTTTTTTTTTCTTTTAAAGAAAATTTTAGATATAGAAGACTTTTTTTAAGATTTGACGATTTTGTCTCCCCTCCCCATTTCGAAACCCGTGTCGTGGGCCCTGATTAACAAAGCTGAGATTTTTATCACGTTGTTTCTAAGAGTAGCCCAAAATTTCAAATTTCTATAATTTTATCTGAACACATTCTTCAAAGAATATGTTCAGATAAAATTGTACTGAGTTAAATCTTCAAGATATATTTCAAAAATCAAATAAATTAAAATGGATTTCCACTTTTCATTACTTTTCTTTTTTTGATGATTGCGTCCAATTAAAACAATATTCTATAGCGTTTGAAACAGCAAAAAAAGATCATAAATTTTCCCTCGCAGAGTCTTAATTTAAATAAATAAATAAAATAGTAAATTAAGTTAAATGAAAATCGCCGCATAAAAGAGTTTAATATCTCTTACTTCTGCGTTTAAAATATTTTTTGTGTTGCGTAATTTATGGACTATTCCTTTTGACAATCAGGTTTTTGAAAATTGTCATGTAAATTGATTTATTCATTGACAAAATTAAAAAAAAATTTTTTTTTTTTTTAGAATAATACAACCAATCAGGAGCAAGTAGAACCCTGCAGTCATCGTTTAAGACTTTCATTCGCAACTTAACAATAAGTTTTCACATGAGATTAAAAAAATAGTTTTAGATTAAAATTCTTAAGTAAATTAAAAACAAAAATAAAAGATTTAAAACAAATCCATGGATACTCATTTACGAGATTTTTTCGTATATGCATACACGAAACGATCTCGTAAATGAGTATAAAACAAAACTATTTGTTCTATAGTATAATAATTATGTCGAAATCAAATTAATACTATTTGACTGCTGCCTTAAAGGAGTTTAATGACTACATGTTTTTAATTTCTTCTTTAAGGATCGATTTCCATAGTCGTGGTCCTCGGGGCAAGATAAACAAAGTCAGCAATCTAAACAAAAACTTTATTATATTTTATTTAAAATTAGAACTTCCATTTAGATCATTTTAATTTTTTTCAAAATTACGAAAACAAAAACTATTATATTTTATTTAAAATTAGAACTTCCCAGCTAGCACACATGCGTTGATAAAAAGTTTAGAACAAGTTTGCGTTGGCGCCAATATTATTTTTATCTCATTTTGGTAACAAAAGCAAAGTCAACAACCAAAAAACAACCATGACCCAACATTGTATTTTAAGTCGGCATCGCGTAATATTTTACGTTGATTCAAATTTGTATTTTACGTTGGCGAAGTGTTGCATTTTAAGCTGATTCAACGTTATATTTTACACAAATATATAAGTGTATGTCTACTTTTTCTCGATGCAAACACAACGTTGGTCCACTGAATAAAATAAACGTTGTTCCAGTGTAAATGGATCAACGTTTATTCAATGTGTATAATCCAACGTCAACCCATGCACATCGAATTAACGTTTTGTTATAAATATTGTATCAACGTTAATTGATATACATTGGATTAATGTGGGGTTATAAGCATTTGCTCCAAAATTCTTATTTGTCTAGTTTTTTTCCTCTGACATCAGGTTTTTGGGACACGCTCCCTTTATCTTGTTGTCCTTATTCATATAGTTTGCAATCTTTTACTTAGTCGGTTAATTGTATTCTTGATTTTATAAACTCCAACTTTTCTCTTCCGGTAACTTCCTTTGCCAGCGCAAAAGGCGCGTGAAACACCAAATCAATGAGTTTTTAATTCATTTAGTCGTCAAATTTGACCCTATTAGTCACTCAGCAAATATCAAAAAACGATTTTTTTTTTGTTAGTCAACAAAAATTTTAATGGCTACATTTTGTATAATATTTTATTGTTAACAAGTTGCTTTTTGTTCAATTTAGAAATTGATAATATGGCAACCACAAGATCTTCTGCTCAGGTGCAGCTTATTGGTAAATCTACACAAGTTCTGTCGACTGCCAGACTTCCTTTAAGAGGTCCTTAAATGGGCTTGAAAACAACCAATATACTCTTGGAGTGTTTATTGACCTCTCAAATGCCTTTGATACTGTGGACCATGATATTCTTTTCTACAAACTTAAAAGGTATGGAATCAAAATTAATAATTTTAGATAGATTTGTTCCTTTTTTAAAAATCGCAAGCACTGTGTATCTTATGACAAAACCTAAATTAAATTACCTGCAGAGTTCCAACTACAGGGATCAATTCTAGGGTCTTTATTGTTTTTTATTTATATCAACGATGTTTACTAACCATCTAGTATACTAAACTTCAATCTTTTTGCTGACGACACTCAAGTTTTTTATATCTACTCTAACATTAAGACAATCTTTACCAATATGAATCGTGAACTTAACAACCTCAATGGACGCTTTAAAGCTAACAAACTCTCTTTGAACACAACCAAAAGCAAATATACTCTCATATCTAAACTTTCTAAATTTGACACGTTGCCCTTACAACTCTTGGGTATTTCAATATAAAAAACCAAGTTGCAACGGACATTCTGTGTTAAGTTATTAGGTGTTTAAATCGAAGCAAATAAGTAGGAAAGTGCACAATAATCTAGTAGAAAATAAAATTTCAAAAAGTATTGGAATTCAGTGCAAAACTAGATATATGTTGGATAAAAATTGTTTAAATCTATTAACTTTTCATTTATTCATAGCTATATTAGTTTTGTAAGATTTCCTGGTAGCACTTATCTGTCAAGACTAACGTATATCTTGAGAAAACAAAAACATGCCGCCTTATATTAAAAGCTAATAAATACACCAAATCACTATTTAGAAAACTTGAATTGCTAAATGTTTACCAATTAAATAATTATAATATCATTTTATTCATGTTTAAATTAAAATATCATATGCTCTCTAATCTTTTTGAAGACCTTTTCTTTAATTATAGATCATAAATAATCAATAAAGCACTCGTTGCTTAATTATCAGATACCGAAAATTTTGTTAAAACAATCTGAATTCTCAATAATATATCGAGGGCCGCATTTGTGAAACTCATTTCTCCCAAGTAATAGTAAAACTACTATTTCAATTCATACTTTTAAAAATATCTTTAAAAAACAGTTACTTGGTCTCCAATTCTATTTTATTTTTCATTTTATTCTTTTTTGTTTTTCAATTTTTCCCTTTGTTAAAAGGCAATATCACTCTTTACATCATTACTTATCTTTAAATTTTATTTATTTATTTTTTATTTTAAGTTGTATTGTATTCTGAAAAAAAAACTTTTTATTTAAAAGTAAATAATAGTAAAAAAGTAAAATAAATAATTATTTAAATAAATAATTATTTAATCAACTAATTTTTTTTATTTGAAATTGTTTAAATAATTTTTTGATTTTTTAAATAATTCAAATAATAATAAATTTTGCTTACTAAACAGTTTTTAAAAAAAAAGGTGAACGTAAATTTTTTTGGTCTTTCTTTTTTATTTGAGTTCATACATTTCATTCTCGCTTGTTCGGCGAGAATAAAATGTATGAACTATAAGAAAAAGAAAGACCGAAAAAATTTATATTCATAATAAGAAAATAATAGGCGTTGAATTAACAAAGTTAATTCAACGCCTATTATTTTCTTATTATGAATATAAACAACATAATAAATTTACTTTTAATTTTGTTTAGAAAACATAAACTTATAATATAAGTTTATCATATATTATAATATTTTTTATTATATTAACTTATAATAAAAGTAAAATCATATATTATATGATTTTGAAAATGGAAAATCAGTGGATCGTACCAACTGAAAAACGTTCTAAAGTTTGGAAACATGTTTTGATTCTATCAAATGGTTCAATTGTCAAGTACAAATATTGCTCTTCAACATTTCAACCAGCAGCCACCAGATTGATGGTTTTTCATTTTGAAAAAGTTGAAAATATTAAAATTATAAAACTTTTAGAGTTAAAAAAACAAAAATCAGTTAAGAAAAAGAGTAGTCAGATTTCAGATTACTGCTTGTCTTAGAACTAAGATTGATTCACATGATATTGTACTTGCCAGACTTGTTGCAGTATATCATATTCCAATTTTTAAGTTGGAGAAAAGTATTGATATTAAAAATGGTTGGGCAGCACAAAACTTAAAAATCCAAATAACAGACATGTTACTTGGATAAACTACAATAAACATATTTTAGAATATTGTAAAAAAGTAAAGTCCGATTTAGCTGATGATTTTGAAAAGTTAAAAAACAAGCAGACACTCATTTTTTATTATCTTTAGATGAATGGACATCAAAGATAAATTATTGGTATATGTGTTTAAATTTGCATTTTTTGAAAGGACAAGTTCAATCTCTTGGCATGCTAATGACAGCAGAAAAAGCATTTGAAATGATTATAAAAAAGCTTAAAGATTTTAATTTAAATCTTAATCAAGATAATCTTTGTATAGTGACTGATGGTGCCAGTTTGTTGAAAAAATTATTGAAATTTTTAAATATTGTTCATCAACTATGTCACTCCCATGGTATTCATCTTGCTGTTGTGGATGTCCTATACAAAAAGAAACTTTTTAAAGAGTTTGACATTTTGATGATGAACATGACGAAGTTGATGAAACTGATGAAGATTCCGATCATGAATTAAATGGGGAATGGCAGGAAGAGTTAGGCATTAATAAATTTGAATTAGCAGATAATCTTTGTGAAACTATAATAAAAATTAGAAAAACTGCTTACTTATTCAGGAGATCTACAACAAAAAATGATATTCCTCAACAACATTTGAAAGAGCTTGGAAAACAACAATCAATGATTCTTGACACAAAGATAAGATAGAATTCTTTGGTCAAAATGATTTCAAGATATCTAAAGATAAAAAATGTTTTAGATCCCATTCTTAATGATATGTCTGCCAGTGAATTAACACTCTCTAAACCAGAAATTGATCTCATAAGGGATTTAACTGATTGTTTAGAAACAATTGAGGTTGGAGCTACTGCTCTTTGTAAAAGAGATTTTGAAGTTTTAAAAAGTGATAAAGTTTTTGAATTTACTCCTACGAAAATTAAAAAAAAAACTGTTGTTCATTAGACTGCTGTGTTAGAAAGAATCAATGAAAATTCTGATATTAGTGGACTATTTAAACAATCCAAATTGTCATAATAAAACAACTGAAAACTCAATCCTTTGTTATCCAAAAAAGAAGGATCTTCTAAATATAAAATAAAATCTATACAAAAGACTTTTTTTGAAAAATATAATCTCAATTAAAAACAGCCCATCAATTGATTCAAATAACAAAAATGCTGCTCCAGAATCGAAGGAATTGTTGCTAAAGAAGAGGAAAGTTGATGAGCTTTATGAATATTGATCTGATACTCTTGTGGCTTCGTCAACTAAAGGTTTGTTATTATTTATTAAAAAATAATTTTTCATTGTTCGAAGTGTCTAATGTTCAACCAAAAAGTTTGGAAAAGTTAAAGTCAACCCTTTCTTCTTTGCCACCTTTATCTGTGGAAGCTGAAAGATGCTTCAGCGCGGCAGGCTTATTCATTACTAAACTTAGAACACCATTAAGTGATGAAATGATTAATACATATGCTACCCTATATAATATTGTTTTATATTGTTATATTGGTTAACAAGATAATAGCCCATAAAGGTATGTCTTTAGTTTTTACCATGCACCAATTTACTTTTTACTAAAAACGAATGCTATTATTGATCCCATAATTATTTGAACTTTATATATATTATTTGAATTATTTAAATAATTTTCCAAAAATTATATGTTATTTAAAATAATTTATTTGGTCCAATATTTGCTCAGCCCTATTTAAAACTATTTAGTACCATTTTATTTACCTTATTAGTTGTTAATTATGTAAATGATACAACGGAGCTAGATGAAGACTTTTGTCTTCTGCCTGATCCCATTTATTCGTTATAAAAAAGTATTGTAAATAATTTATTATCAAGATAACAAAGAATATATATAAAAAAAGGATGTTCTTTGGATGTTGCTTTTCTATCATTTAGAAGAGAAACAAGACGTGAAAAAAGTATTCGGGTAACAATTGAAGTAGTTGTTATACCGGAGAGAGGAAGATTATCATCTCAGAGAATTGATAATGTGAAAAGAAAGTTAGAAAAACTTTATGACAATTATCAGCAGCTAAAAACACATAGGATCAAAATTGGACAGCTGTCAAGTAAAAGAAGGAATTTTTGAGGCTTACCAAGAATGCATTAGAAGTAATGAAAAACGATAAAGATAAAGCATTCTTACGTCACAGCAAGAAGATCCATTAAGTTGTAGAATGGCAGAAATTGATGGGAATTTGACAGCTAGAGAAGCACGGAAACGAGTCCAAGAAACTAAAATGGGAATGAGTCGTCAAAGCAGCAAAGCAAAATTGATGGAAAAAAGCGAACTTATTTCTTCTTCATCTTCGGATGGTGATGAATATCAGATTCTGTCCATTTCCAGTAATAAGTGGTTCCTCGAAAAAGAAGAGTTCTAACAGATAATTTTGTATCATCTATGGACAACAACTAAAAACCAATGTTGATAAAACGTTTTCTTAAAGTCGGAAAATGGTTATATTTTCAACGTTTTATTTTAAACGTTGGCCCAAGGTTGTATTTTAAGTTGGAACAAAGTTGTATTTACGTTGGCACAAAGTTGTATTTAAGTTAGCACGTTGTAATTACGTTATCACAAAGTTGTATTTACGTTGGACTTTAATTGGCAAAACGTTGTATTCAATATTATTCAGAATTAAATTTTCATTAAACTCTATTTTTTTCATATATATATATATAAATATAAATATATATATATATATATATATATATATATATATATATATATATATATATATATATATATATATATATATATATATATATATATATATATATATATATATATATATATATATATATATATATATATATAAGGTTTTATTTAAGTAACATTGCTATTGCATAATTTTGCAATAGCAATGTTAGTCGCATACATTGGATCAAAAATGGGTTTAGTTCGTAAAAACGATCAACTTTTTGCAATGTATTTACATACATTGGATCAACGTTGATTTATATACATTAAATCAACGTCAAAATATATACATTGGATCAACATTGGGTTTAGATCGTAAAAACAATAAACTTTTTGCGATGTTTTTACATACATTCGACCAGTGTAAATTTGCCAGACGTTTTTAGTTGCATCAGTAATAATTTCATCATTAACCAAATAACATTGGATCAACGTTGGTTTTGCATTGGAAAAAAGAGCTGACGTTCGCGATGATTTTACATACGTTAGCCCAATGTAAGTGTGCTAGCTGGGTTGTGTTAATATATCTGATTGCCGTGTTCTCTTCGTGGTTTGAACATTGGCTCAGGCTCTTGGTCACTCAGTTTAAGCTTCATCTTTGTTGTACAGCACAATCCGGAAAAAAAGACAATCGTATCGTGAAGCGGTGACTGCGGCTGACAAGGTTATTTTTTCTTCTAATGATCCACATTTTTGGGATTAATTGCATTGGGAAAGAAAACTCTTACCTAATATCACTGGTAAACAACAAAAAGTGAATAGAATTACCATCCTTGAACTGATGGTGGGATGGAAAATCTGCTGGGCGTTTCAAAAACTACTTGAGGTGAGAGGTTGATCAAAGGTTCTTGAATAAAATATCTGAACATATTCGGGGATTGATTTTTAACACTGTTTTATCCTTTATCTGGGTTTAACATTGGTGGCTACACATTAATGGAGTGGAATCTTGACCGTAATTTTATAAAAATGGCATGCCGGCACCATGTGTTTGAAGTCATGCTAATATTTTCTACTATTTTCACGACTGAGTTTAAAATCAGTAGATGACCTTAAGTAAAACTTTAGAACCGTTTTCAAAAACAATGACCAGCAATCAACAAGAAGTTGTTTCCCACAGAAAACGAAGAAATTTTCAATTCCATTTTTCCAATCAAACTCCGTGAAAAAATTTTTAGTATACGATTGTGAAACAATTGAAGGTCATCATTCCAGGGATGATTACTTAGAATATTCTTGAGTTTTAAATTTTTTTTTAAAAGATTAAATATAAAATCGAAAATATATGTAAAGTTTTGGGCTTTAGATGTGCAACACACAATGCAAGTTGAATGACAAAAGCTATATATTGGTAAAATATATTTGTTTCAGGATCAATTTGTTATTAGACCAGTGGCAAGTCTACAAATAAAATGAGGGGGAGGGGGATGAATCCTTAAATGTAACATTTTGCTTCCTAAACAAACAAACAAAAAAAGTCTTCAAAACTAAAATTTACCCGACTGAATTGTGTCAAATATCCGACGAGCCAACTAAATTCGTAAAAAAAACCGACTATAACTTGAAAATCACCTTTATCGGGAGGGTTGAACACTCCCTCTCCTGTAAAAGCGCCTTTGTTTGCGGCATTTATATATGGACAGTTTTGAAATGAAGCTCTGTTAGCTGAACGAGCACCATTCAATGATGCTAAGCTTTATCAAAATATACAACTTCTTTATTTTTTTTATTTTTTTTTTAATGAACATATATATATATATATATATATATATATATATATATATATATATATATATATATATATATATATATATATATATATATATATATATATATATATATATATTGCCGTTTGACAATACAATAACAAAATAAAATAACAAAATAAAAAGGTTACATGACAGGGGCAAAAAGAAGACTATAGTTGTCTTTTTAATGAGCCCCGTAATATATAACATGCATAACATAGCTTTTAAAAACCGTGTAAGATAATACAAAATCTTTCAAGTACCATTAAAATTTTCATAAATTTATATTTTAAATAAGGAAAGAAAGAAAAAATAATAAATAAATAAAAAATAAATAAAAACTCTTTTTTTTTTTTTTTTTTTTTGTAATTTTTATACTGCATTTCTTTCTTTTTTTAAATTTCTTTTGTTAAATTGAGAATAATTCTGAAAAAAAAAATCATAACATAAAAAACAACAAAAAACATATCGATAACAAAAAGAAAATGACAAAAAGTGAATGGACACACTCACATATAAATATATGCCAAACAATTAGGATATTTTTCACATATAATTTCAAAAATATATAGTATAAACTTTTTTACATACTCAGTAATAAACAAATGATAAAATTAAATCGTGTAGAACTTTTTTTTTTAATATGTATATATATAAAATTAATAAATATATTCATAATTATATGAATCAAAACATAAGAGTACTATTATTTAACGCCTTATTTAACGTCTTAGAAAAAATTTAATTCATTGTCGTTTAGTAGAAGAGTTTCCTTACAGGTATTTGTACCTTAAAATGTAGCTGATTTTTTGAATAGTAATAAATATTTTTGCAACAATAGCTGAAAGCTAATCTTCAGAATATGAACATACCTTATAGTCATTTAAATTTCCTTGGGGTACTTGTTGTACTTTCTGACTTTAATGAATCAGCAATAGCTCTACAAAATAAGGCCTATTTTACCATGTGAACCTTAAAATGTAGGTTTTATTTTATGGTTCCTTTTTATTTCTGTTGAAATTTTGTGTTATAATTTCTTCATTGTTTTATGTTAAATACAAGTAAATAGATTGTATAAATAACTTTCAGATTTTCAGCTGAACTTCATTATGTAGGTTTTTTGTACCTTAAAATGCAGGTAAGATTTTTCAAAGAACTAAAAATTTATATTTTACATTATTCATAATGATTTTTATATTTGTTTTTACAGTTAAAGTATATTAAAATGAGACCAAAGTTCAATATTAGGTTAAGACTTAAAACAAAATATCGAGCAGCTTATTATAGAGACGAAATAGAATTGAATGAAAATATTTTAGCAAATGCTGTGGATTATTGTAAAAAAGTATATATGTAAGTTTAATAACTATTGAGGCTACATATCTGTTAAAGAAGGTGGTAAAAATGTTGATCCTAGAACTATAAATCACATTTTAGTAGGTGCTAAAATTGGTGAAAATAAAAACCATCTTTCAATTTTGGCAAAGGATAAAGAGAATGCAGTAGTATTGTATGCAAAAAATAAAAACAGATGTCTACAAGGTATTACAAAAAAAGAACTGTCCTCAGTCATTTTAAATATATTATAGTATCGTATGCATGCAATTAAAAACCTGAAAAACCATCGTTTATACTGCAAGCTTTCGCCTGATGCAGAAAAAGCAATACTCACAAATAAACTATCATGTTCTTTCTGGTCAAGGTTTGTGAAAAAGCACCTCAGTCTAATTCAAAAGAGACAAAGGATAGTTTCTATGAACCGTGCTTTAAAACTGCACTAGAGAGTTGGGTGAAAGCCATTTAAATGAATTAGCCGAAGAACTTAAAGTTACAGGTATAATGAGGAACAGATAAAAAACTTCAGAAGGAGTGTGGTACGGTATAATGAAGAACAGTTAAAAAACTTCAGAAGGAGAGTGGTACGGTATAATGAAGAACAGGTAAAAACCTTCAGAAGGAGTGTGGTAGGGTATAATGAAGAACAGTTAAAAAACTTCAGAAGGAGTGTGGTACTGTATAATGAAGAACAGATAAAAAACTTCAGAAGGAGTGTGGTACGGTATAATGAAGAACAGTTAAAAAACTTCAGAAGGAGTGTGGTACGGTATAATGAAGAACAGATAAAAAACTTCAGAAAGAGTGTGGTACGGTATAATGAAGAACAGTTAAAAAACTTCAGAAGGAGTGTGGTACGGTATAATGAAGAACAGATAAAAAAAACTTTAGAAGAAGTGTGGTACGGTATAATGAAGAACAGTTAAAAAACTTCAGAAGGAGTGTGGTACGGTATAATAAAGAACAGATAAAAAACTTCAGAAAGAGTGTGGTACGGTATAATGAAGAACAGTTAAAAAACTTCAGAAGGAGTGTGGTAGGGTATAATGAAGAACAGTTAAAAAACTTCAGAAGGAGTGTGGTACGGTATAATGAAGAACAGTTAAAAAACTTTAAAAGGAGTGTGGTACGGTATAATAGATGCTAAAAGTATATTTAATCATGATAAAACTCCACAGTTTGTAAACTTTGGAGTTGACGGGAGTGCAAGTGGATTGCCGTTTTCTGGAAAAGGTGACAGTTGCTATCAAATGATCCGCGAGAACAGAGATTGTATTACTATTCACCCACTTGGGGATGTAGTTATTTGCCATGTAATATTTTCAGGAAAAAGAACAGCCACAAAAATGGCACCAAAATTTTCTGTGGAAAAGATTCAAAATTTAGCGTATATCAACTACATAACATTCTCTACTCGATTTCTAAAAATTCATTGAAAGCAATTTAACAGAGAAAAATGTAGAGAGACCGTGGTGATACTTACAGATGGTCACTCTTCAAGGTTTTATGTAAGCGCCCTTCATTATTGTCGTAAAAAACAAATTCGTCTTTTTATTGGTCCGCTAGACACAACAGGTGTAAAACAAATGTTGGATCAAGTAAGTCATAGTTGATACCATTATTATCGTCAATGTAAGTCTAAACTGTTTTCTAGTATGATGACAATTGATCGTTCTGGGTTTATGGAAATATTAGGAGAGATATGGTCATCATGGACAACAAAAGAATCTTAAATCAAAGCAACTAAAGCGGTTGGTATTGTAGAGTCAGGTCTAAATGATAGATGGATGCAAAATGATAAATTTAAAGCAAATTGATAAATTTTAAAAATTTATAGCAACTATTCATTCTTCTCAGACCCCAAAACGATGCTCTATACAAAAAGTCCCAATTGCTTTATCCCCTCACGATGTTAGAACAGGTTCTCATTAATATTACAGAAAAATACTTGAAAATACATATAGAGTTATCCGTGATCTTATTGGATCTCCATTACCTCTTGAAGATGTTCCGGATTTGCTACCATATTCAAAGTTTACTCCAAAAAACATCTCTAAAAAAACCATAAAAATATCTCAACAACATTGATCAATGGAAGGGGAAAAGGTCTTAGAAGCGGTAGCTGAAAAAGAAAACGAAAAAGACTAGAAGAAGCAGGTGAATAAAAATAATCGTGCAATAATAAAAGAACAATTTATCAAATGCAATTTATCATTTTATTTTAAAGTTTTTAAAAATGTGTACCTTAAAATGTAGGTTTAGTGTTTTCGATGATAACTACAATAGCAATAGTAACTATAGCCCTTATACTACTGATCATTTCCATATACAGTTTTTATAACTTAATTCTTTGCTTTAAATCTGAACTTTATGTTTTTAGTGAAAAATATGTGTTCTAATTTTTAGAAAAAATACCGAATATCATCAGTTGTCAGAGTGTACTTGACATTGAATGGACTTATTGTTTTAAATTATATTCTTTTATACCTTGGTTACTTGTATAATATAAACATTTTTCCAATTGATTTGAAAGTATAAGAGACCAAAATTCAGTTACTAACATTTAAGGTACGCAGACATTTTAAGGTATAAACACCTGTAAGTTTTGTTTTAAATTGGTTAAGCGAAGAGAGTGTTTTAAGATCATTATTTAAAAGTGTATTCCATAATTTAGGTCCTTGATTTGTGATTGAGTATTTTGTTATTTTTCTAAAATCTTGTGCTGTATATATGATTTATTTTTTTAAATAATAAGTAAAATAAAGCTGGCGCCGTTTTTTTTATCAAGTTTAAACATAAATATAAGAACTTGATAAAGATTTATTTTGAAAACATTTAGTATATTGAGTTTACTAAAAAGTATTTTTGTATGGAAGAGTCGACATTCATTTGTAATAATCCTGATAGCATGTTTTTGTTTGGAGAGAAGTTTATATATTTTTGTAACGTTGGTGCTTCACCAAGCAATATTTGCATAATTTAGGAACAATGTATAAATAAAAAGTGTATGTATTTCAAACAATATTGGTTTAAAAACTGTTTAGCGTAAAAAAAAATTCCATAAACATTTTAATAATCAAAAACAAGGGTTTATCGATGGGAGCATTTTAAACGTCAACGTAAAACTGCCGATCGTTCAAGTACAATTTCGAAGGAAAATTTTTGTTTGACCAATACAAAAATAATACATTTTTTTTTTAGTGTTCAAACAACCTTATCAAATATAGATTTCTGAAAAAAAACCTAAATTCTTTTTTTATATACTAATGTATTATAAAAATAGAAAACTTTTGGATTAAAATACTCTATTATTAGAAAATTTAAAAACTAAAATTTTTAAGACAAATATTTGAAGCTGTATATAATATTCATAAATATTATTTAACTTACTGCTTCTTCTATAAAAGTTTTGGTCATAAATGTACATTTAAACTTTGTCCGTTTAAAGCTTTACATTAGGCGTAAAAAAAGAAAGTAACTTTAAATACTTAACCGTTTATCTAAAAACATTTGTATTTAAGAATGTTTTGCTTTAGACACTTATTGAACTCTAACTACCTAACTACGTTTATTAAGTATTGTACTAAAAGTTTTTTTTAGTAACTCTTTATCTAATTTCATTATACATCTTAACAAGCATGTAAGTCCTTATTTCAAGTTTTTACTTTAAAATAAAACTGTTTATTCAATTCTAAAAAACGATCGAATTTGTGATATTTTAAAATAGTTTCTATTACAGTTTTAGGCACTTTTAAATCCATTTTTAGAATCTTTTGTGTAAATTACTGAATATTTATTTATATTGATCCCACCGTGTTTAAAGACGTCTTTTGTCGTTATGCACGACATCATATCTTCGGAGCCGTCTTTTCCGGTGAACCAAAGTTCTGTCTGGTGACACTGATCCCTGGTTGTGTTTTCGTGCAGCCATGCTTCATGGGAAGTTTTATATATAGAATGCAAACGCATATTGATTGAAGGATGAGACTGTATGAAAAAAAAAATTATAAACTTTAAAACCTTTATTTTTTAAAGATAGTTAAATTAGGAGAAACTTCTTATACTTTACAACAAAACAAGTTAATATTATATTAGTATTAACTACGCTAAATCGTTTAATTCAAGCAACCTGGTGGGGCAGAATCGCTTCAAAACTGGACTTTAACGAAAATGAAATAGGGCGTTACGAAACATTACTTGGTGGTAATTTATAAAAAAGTCTTTGGTCTACCATGTCCGCGTTTTATAATTTTTTTTAGAATTGACTTTTAACCTTGTAAAACTTATAAATCAGCTTAACTCTTTTTTAAAAAGTACTGCTTTGTTTTTAGAGTTTTAAATCTGCAGTTTGTTAAAAATACTTGAGTTTGATACGTTCATTGCAAAAAACCAAAGCAAAAAGGTGATGTATGATGCTAAGCTCCATTATTTCCAGTTTACAAAATATCGTAACTCACCTTAGAAGTTAGCCTCTAGAGACCTCTGAAAAATCTTCATCAGCGTAGTCTGGTAACATATAAGTCAAACATTCCATCTCTAATTCTAACCTTATTATCTCTCCCAAGAATAAGACTATTTGCAAAGAACTTCTCTTCTAATTTGACTCATAAATCTAATAGCCATACTCTTCCTGTCATTCCAAGTTAAACAAATTAAATCATTGTTATACATTGTCATATCAGTCCAGCTTTTATTGCTAAAAATATCTCTAAATTAAACTATTTTACGGTTTGTGGTTTAGACAACATTCCTGTCATTGTCTTACAAAAATGTTCCCAGAAACTCTCTTCAATTCTCTCTAAGCTGGTTTTTGATTTCATCTGGTCAAGATGGTTTTTGATCTTCTCGTTCTAC
The DNA here is from genome assembly GCF_022113875.1 of Hydra vulgaris. Classification (NCBI taxonomy): domain Eukaryota; kingdom Metazoa; phylum Cnidaria; class Hydrozoa; order Anthoathecata; family Hydridae; genus Hydra; species Hydra vulgaris. The sequence goes on from NC_061160.1 coordinate 33,288,781, forward strand.
AGCTGATTTGCTAACTATTGCTTTTGACATATCTAAAGCTTTCGATAAAGTTTGGCATGCTGCTTTTCCGCATAAGCTTGCTTTATATGGTGTATATGGAAAAGTTTTGAAGAACAGGCAGCCGATCTTGAATCTGATCTCACTTCTGTAATAGCTCGAGGCTTGCAGTGGCTTGTGAATATTCACTTTACCAAAATTCAGTTATTTACTGCAAACACTTATTGCAATACTGTCAACATTCCTATATTAAAAATCGGTAATCCTCTAACTAAGTCCTCTTCTTTATGTCAGCTTGGATTATCATTTACTACTGACCTCTCATAAAAACAATTTATACAATCAATTTTGCAAAGTTAGCATTTACTAAAGTTGCTTCTTTTGCAACTTTTTAAGTTGTAGCTTAATTTTCTGTCAACTGTTTCCTTGATCTTTAACTCTAATCATTATTTTCTAGTAACTCCCAATATATTAGTAGTTGCATGCAACCTTGTTAGTAGTGAATTAGATTTGAAAAAAAAAAAAAGTTTCAGTTATTATATTGAAACTTCATACTTTTGTTGGTTGTTTTATAATTTTCATAATACTTTTTTTTATGACTTTTTTTTCTAGGTAATTATATATTTTTAAAAAAAAGTTTTTATAGAACTAAAATTATTGTAATTTATTTTAGTGAACCAAGTAAAATACTTTTGAACATTGTTTATTCATGCATGCTTTTGATTTTTTTTTTTTTTTTTTTTACTATTTTTGCTTACCAGTTTTTAAAATTATTTTACTCTAAATTATTTGAAAATAAGTTGTCCCATGTCTAATATTAATAAAAAAATGTTTAAAAATATTAGTCTAACAAATGCTGATAAAATAAACTGAAAATTCAAAAGCAAAAAAAAAAAATTCCTCCAGTTTTAAAGCTATTCTGCCCCACTGTGCGACGTTGTTTTATTTAAACAGAATTTTATATTGTACAGTTTTAAATTTAGTGGGACTGATAGTATATAAAACAGACGTGTTTAAAATATTACAGTTAAAACTTGTTTTATTGCCTGTGTAAATGGATTAGGAAGAAATTATTTAGAAGATTTATTAAGTCAAAATTTTAGAGAATTTTATATTACATTTATAATTTAATATTAAAAAAAAAGCATAATATCAGCACGAGCTCAAAACAATTTTTTTTTGTAAAACAAAATTGTTTTTTTAATTTAATACCTTGAACATTTTTTTAAATTTAATATCTCACTTGAAAAACTTTTTTTTTGTGTTTCTGTTTTGTTATCTTTCTCCCAAAAACAAATTTTTTTGAATATTTCAATACAAAAAAAACTTAAGGTTTTAAAACATTTATGCTTTAATATTAATGCTATCAATTAAAAATAACTGATAAAAAACGTAGTTTTATTTGAAAAAAAGTTTATACTTAGGATATTCAGATCTTTTTTAAAAAATGGCAAACAGTTTATTGCATGCTAATATTGTGTTGTTATAATAATATATAAATATTTACCTTAAGAGATTTTCCAACTGTACTTCTACGAAACATTAGATCTCTCGTACCCGAAACGTAGCGCATCTTATAAGTATTTTGACTGATTTTGCACTCCAATCTGTTGTCCATAATGACATCGGATGTTGAAGATGAAACACTGAAAAAAAAACAAATGAAACAATATAATTTTAAAATATAACACTAATGACACATTTAATAATTACCAAATACAACTACATGTTTTGAACTTGTTAGCTGCATACATCATTTTATGCACAAGCAAGGAAAAACTCACAAAAATATATTAAAAATATCTGCTTCATGAGGGTATAAAACTTTTATGAAGCTGATGATAATTTGCCTTAATTTTTAGATAATTCATTCTTGAAAGTAAGTCCACTGGTACATACATAAAATAGTCTCTACGACTTTTAATTAAAAAGTTATGATTGAATTATATCAATATCAGATGACTGTAACAAGTTCTATAATTAAAAAAATTAAATTCAAGTGGCCTAAAGCTAACAGAGAAAAAGACATAATGAAAAAGTAAATATTTTCAATTATTTTGATTTATTTAAATTAAAAATTTAAATAAATCAAAATAATTGAAAAAACCTTATGCATTTTTCAACCATAATTAAAAAGGCCATGATTTTGTAACAAGTAAGTAAATTTTTTTTTAATACTGTAATTTAATGTTTAATGCGCTTAGTTACTTTAGTGTTTTAACAAATGTAATTGGCTAATGAGTCAGCTAACGCATAATTGGCTAATAAGTCAGTTAACACGTAAAATGCGTGAAGTAACTTTTAACAATTCAGATTTTGTGATAAAATTTTTTTGTTCTTAAAAAATCAGTCTGTTATCCTCATTAACTCTCATTGAAAAAACAGTTTAGATTATGTAAAATATTTTTTGGCAACAAGAACTTTTTCAATCCATTAATCATGAATAATTCAAGCATTAAGTTAACTATCCTTAAAAACAATTATTAAAACCTTTCACTTGGCTCATCATTATCTTCACATTCATCTCGCTTTTTCCTTTTGTGTTTGTTCTGTCGTTTTGAAAAACGCTGCAAAACCCGTGAATTCCTAAATTTAAAAAACTTATGTATCAAACAAATTTTTGAGTTTGAGAAAAAGTTGAGAGAAGGTAAATAGCAGCAAAGCAAAGCTGTGCATAATAATTGTTCAATGATACCTTAACAAAAATATAGGCTTTTTACATAGATGCTCTTTGAGTTCAGACATGACTTCAGAGTTACCTACAAACCTCTCAACATATTCTGACCATTTCTATTGAATAAACAGCCAACAAAAAGAAGTTATACAATGATATGCATGAATGTATATATATATATGTATATATAAATACATATATATATATATATATATATATATATATATATATATATATATATATATATATATATATATATATATATATATATATATATATATATATATATATGTATATATATATATATATATATGTATATATATATATATATATATGTATATATATATATATATGTATATATATATATATAGTATATATATATATATATATATATATATATATATATATATATATATATATATATATATATATTAATATATATATATATATATATATATATATATATGTATATATATATATATATATATATATATATATATATATATATATATATATATATATATATATATATATATATATATATATATATATATATATACACAGTGGGTGCTCATATTATTAGAAACACGACCAAATTTTAAAAACTTTGTGAATAAAGTTCAAAATTAACAAAACATTTTAACAAAATAATTTTTTTTATTTTACAAATAGTATGTATGTACCTTTTACTTTAATCTGGGAGTTTGGCAACATTGCATTTCATCTCATTATGAAGTTATAGGGTTTTTCCCGAATTTTGACAATTTTGGCAGTTATACCTGTGTTGTTGTCACGTGAAGTGCTGTTTGTGTATTGCTCTCTTTTTAAAGTTTTCAAAGATTTTTTTATTGTTTTGTTATTGAGTTCTATTTATGTGTCTATTTTTTACAGTTAAACATGATTAAATCAATATTTTTACATATAACTTGACTTCTATAACGGTTTACTAAAATCACGTGTTTTTTTCAATATAGGAAAGGCAAAAGATGTTTCACCCTCAAAAAAAAGAGAAGTTGGAGCATTATTGAAGAATACTTCTTATTCTCAAAGGTGTATAGCATCAATGACAAAGGTTTCAGTGGCAACAGTCAACCGAATAAAAAAAATCTGGACAAAAATGCTGATTATACTCCTCAACGAACAGGACATTGTGGTAGAAAACGGCTAACAACGCCAAGAGACGATAGAAAAATACGAGATATTTGCCTAGAAAATAGGAATAAGCCTAGGCGAATACTAACCACTTTAATACAAGATGCTGGAATACCAGTATCTCCAATGACAGTTCGTCGCCGACTCAAAGAACAAGGATTTTGATGCTGTCGACCTGCTAAAAAGCCTAAGCTCACTCTAGCAATGCAACAAAAATGCCTTGCTTTGGCAAAAAGTCATCGGCATTTGACGGTCGATGACTTCCAGTGCTACCATGGCCTGGAAACTCACCAGATTTAAACCCTATTGAAAATCTGTAGGAGATCATGAAAAGGGAAATTGCTTCTGAAATGATCACCAACAAAATACAATTAATTGAAAAGATGATCAAAGTCTGGCACAATAACATAGATATTCAAAATAATGCAATAAAATGCATAGAAAGTATGCCAAGACGTGTAGAAGCGGTAATAAGTGCCAAGGGAGGGATAACAAAATACTAAAATAAATCACCAATATGTAATCTTTTGCTTGTACAATAATGGAATTATTTTAAAAAAAATATAAATAAGTATATTTTTTATAAAATATAGACCGCAACACTCAAAAGTTACGAAAAAATAGTCTGCAACTTTTTTATTTCTATAATAAATAACCTTTAACACATAATTTTCAAAAAAAAGACAGTGTTTCTAATAATATGAGCACCCACTATATATATATATATATATATATATATATATATATATATATATATATATATATATATATATATATATATATATATATATATATATATATATATATATATATATATAAATAAATAAATAAATATATATATATATATATATATATATATATATATATATATATATATATATATATATATATATATATATATATATATATATATATATATATATATATATATATATATATATATATTTGGTGTGCCTTACTTTACTTTAAAAGTTAAAAAGAAAATCATAAAAAGAAAAAGATATAAAAAAAAACAAACAAACAAGGACCTCAACTTCAGCTTGATCTTCAGATAAATCACCTTCATTAGGAAGAAGTTCTATACTGGCTTTGCATGTGCCATTATCCTTGTGCTATTCCATGTAAAAAAAAAACAGTTATGCAACTAAATAATTAACAACTAATAATCTTAGCATGAAAGAAACTTACAAAATATATTTTATATGAATTTTCATCTGAAAGTAGGGTTTCCACTTTCTTTTGGTAAGCTAACTCCAACCCAGATCTAGCAGTGGCAGTAATTGACGAGCCACCTGCTGCACCATTCCTACGTTCATCTTCATATAATGCATAAAGTTTCATACTAATATCATCTGTTACAAGACTGTGAAGCTAAAGAAAAAAGTTGAACTATATTTTTTTTTTATAAATATATATTTCTATTTATAAAAGAACAACAAAATTTTTTGTTATTTATTGTGGCTTTTTTAAATTATCTTTTTCTAAAAATTAGAGCTCTCAAAAATTATTGGAGTGTGTTGCTATACTGTAGGTATAATAAATATGTATTTTTTAATGAAAGCCAAAACCTTAGTATATATTTTTACCAAAGATTTGAAACAAATGAGACAAAAGGTATCATTAATTTAATATTAATGTCATAAACAACAATGGCAATGTTATACTGAAATGTTAAGCAAAAATAACCACTAATATCCAACTTAAATCCTGAGTACTAATATCATGCCAAATAAATCCAAAAAGTAGATATATATTATATTCACTTCCTTCAGAAAAAACCATTAATACGGAAAATATTTCTTGACAAGTATAGTTCACAAAGAAATAACAGTAATATATAAAAAAAGTATAATACACTATTAGTGTATATAATAAAAATTATATTAAAAGTTACATATTTCAAAATAAAAACTAAAACTGTTTTGTATTGGACTTGATAACAATACCTGACGAACAATATTTTGAATTAGTTTATCTATTGTAAATGCAATATACGAATTTACTCCAAAAGCTTCACGTAAAGAATCTTCAAATGAATTAGAATCTGTATGACCTTAAAACAAAAATTGGATTTGTTCTTTAACTGAAGTAATTCTTTTAACTTGACATTATCTTAAAAAAACAAAAACAGAATAACTAATTATATTATTTCAAACATACCATCCAATAAATTTTTCACCATAACTAAAAATCCAGGATAATATTCCTCAATATCAGTTGTTGGCATCTTTTTTAAGTGCAAAGCAACTGCTGTCCCCTCTCTTCTATGTTTTTTATCATTTAATTCAAATGCTGCAGCTTCTGCAGCAAGTTGATTCATCTTCAATAACCTTTCACAAAGCATCTAAAAAAATTTTCAAATAGTTTTTTTTATTGTAACTTATCTTAAAAACAAACAAAAAACTCAACATAAGTTACAGCTAACAATATTAATAAGTTCAAATAATATTAATAAGTTCAAATAATATTAATAAGTTTTTAAGTTCAAATAAGTTTACTGAATATAAAAGCTTTAAAAATATAAAAAGAGAGAGAGAGAGAGGAGGAGGAGGAGGAGGGAGGAGGGACCAAACTAATTGGTTTTTTTAAACTTGAATACCCATTTTAAATGGACATTTACAAAAGATAAGCAAACAACTCCAGAAAGATACTTTAGGATTTTAAAGAAAAAAATAAAACATACTTGATGCATCCTTAACATAATGAACCATGCGCTGTTAGTGAAGAATAAATTGTATTCATCATTTTGATATGATATATGCTTACTCTCTAAAACTTCTTCTTGTTCATCATCACTTAATTCACCGCGCGGTGCAAAAAACAAATTTTGACAAAAATGAAGCAGGACAGCTTTAATCTTTGTTTTGTCTTCTTTGTGAATACTAGTTTGACGCTTCATGTGATGAATTATTAATGATGACGCATCCTCAAGTGTCGATTGATCCTAAATTATTCCTTATAAATTTATTAAACAATATATAAAATAAAGATATAATATAAATAGAGATAAAACATTTAACTAAATTATTTATTTATGTTGTCTCTTAAAATTTCATTATTAATAGACAATACTAGAAGACTTCATCTTTGACTAGACTAGATTTTACTTATTAGTATAAAAAAGTAGTATAAAATTTATAATAGTATAAGATTTATTTTATAAAACCTGGTAATGGATCAAATTGACCAAGCCTCTCTATATCCGCAAATATTGTTATTGGTGATTTTAATGCTCATCACACTGAATGGTTTGGCTCTAAAATCACTGAGCCTGCAGTAAAGCTCATAACTTCTGTATTCCTCACTTAGATAGTTAACTTGGTGACTTGTTTTTTAGCAACCTTAATCATTGACCTTTATTCCTTGATTTGTGTTTTGTCTCTGACCCTAGCTTGTGTTCAGTTTCTCCTTTTTCTCCTTTAGGTAGTTCGGACCATGCAATGACCTATCTTAATCTTTATCTCATACTTTTTCTTCAGAATCAACCTAAAGCTGATTGGAATACTTTTAATGATTTTCTTTGTGATGGTTCTTGAGCTGATGGATTTCATTTCTCCACTGATAAATGCACCTCCTACGTAATCTCTTGGGTCCAGACAGGTATGGAAGCTTTTAATCCTTATTGTTGCTTTCACGATAAGCCTTATTCTATGGTTTTTAACTTTTTGTGCTGCAGCTATTTCTAATTTTAGTCATTTTATCAAATTCATTTTTTTAATCTTTTTCATAAGAATTCTCTTAGAAAAAAATTTCTGTTTATTAGTACGAGAAATCAATGACTTCTCCAATTATCATTCAATCGGTCTACTCTCTATATTAGTGAGGTCTTTAAGTATAATAAGTCTTTTATCAACAAATCACTAACATTTTACTTAAGTCTAATAACTTGCTCTCTAACAATCAGTACAGATTTCAATCTTCTCATTCTATGGCTGACTTGCTAACTGTTGTATTGGAAAGCTTGTACTGCGCATCAAATGGAGAAGACAAGGTAAATTATCAGTAATTTCTGGGATACCTCAAGGGTATTCTACTTTTTATCTTTAGTAGTTCTATTTGTTGAGGACTCAAGTTTGCAGTCCTGTCTTAAAACAGGCAGGCAATAATGAATCTGATCTCTCTTCTGTAACAACTTGGGGCTTGCAGTGGCTTGTAAATTTAAGCTCTAAAAAAGCTATTTAGTATAAACAACTATTGCAATATTGTTGATATTCCTATGGCAACCCTCTAACTAAATCCTCTACTTTGCTCCTTCTCAAATTATGATTCATAACTGACCTCTCATGGAAACTATATATAGAATCTATTGTAAAGTTAACATCTGGTAGGGTTGCCTCTCTTTATTGTGCTTGTAATTTCCTTTCTCATGATTTCATCCTTTACCTCTACAAATCTCTTGTCCCTGTGTAGAATACTGTTATCATATTTTGGCTGCTTTTCTAATGATGCATTACTTAATGCTTTAGCCTAATGTGAATTTGATGCCATAAAATTCTCTCTATTTTTTATTTTATAAGACATTAACTTGTTTTTTATTATTACTATTAGGTAACATTTATTTTATTTTTTTATTTATTTTTTATATTAAATAATTTTAATATTACATTTTTAAAAGTTTTTAAAATAAACAAATCTCAACATTTGTATAACAAATTAAAATGTGAAAATTTTTTAAAATGATTATTTCTTAAATAATCATTTAAAAAATTTTGCAACTAAAAAAGATTTTTTATTTAAAAAAAATTATCAAGTAACAAAACTACATTAATTTATCTACTTTATTTATAAAAAGTTTATTATTTTATTAGCCATTTTGTTGTAAAAGCAAAGATTATTTTTCCAAACAACATTTGTTAAATTTACATCGTTGTATATATCATATATTAAAAATAATTGCTGTGCTCTACTTGTGTTATAAAATAAAGTTTAACTTAGGTTTTGTTCAAATTTTTGATACAGCCTTAAAACACATTTATTTAAAATTTAATTTTGAGTAAAAAAAAAATGTGTAGGAAGGAAAACTGAAAAAACAATTGCAATAAAAATGAGCTAATTATTTATTAAGAATAAATAAAACTTAAATATTGAACAATATTTAGTAATATTATAAAATAAATTTGAAAGTTAAGTTGAACCCAAGCATTAACTTTAACTTTAATAAGCTTAATTTTTTTTTTCAACATTAATTTCCAACAAGGTTGCAAGCAACCAATATTAGAGTTGGAAGTTACTGGAAGAGAAAAGATGAAGCTTATAGAGCAAGATAATGATTGACAGATGATTTAAAATATTGCAAACTATATGAATCAGGAAAGCAAGAAGAAAGAAACAAATTCCAAAGAACTGATGTTCGAGGAAAAAAACCAGATGAATATGAGTTTTTGGAGCACTTAAGAACAGCCACAGTAAAAGGATGAGACTAATTTGAATGACAAGTAACACAAGAATGAAATTTAGTAGATGGCACAAGAGACGCTAGCTCTTTAGAACAGTACAAATTATTAAAAAATTTGTAAAAAAGGAAAAGAGAAACAACATTACGACGATGTGATAATGGTTGGATGTTGGCTGCAAGAGCATTTCCAACTATGTTTAAAAAATATAAATATATTTTTTTAAATTAGAATTAATATATATATTTTTTTAAATCAAAATTAAATTAAATTTTTTTTATCATAACAAAATTATATATTTTTTTAAAATTAGTTTAATTAAATCATATATTTTCTATGAAAAAATTGTTGATTACAATAAAAAAATAAATTAATTATAAGTTATTATTATATAGAAATTTAAGTAAATTTTTTTTATTGCAATCAAAAGTTGCATAAAATTCTTGTGCTCACAAGATGATAAATAAAAGTTTTTATTATATTTCTTTATGTTTTTTTTTTTACTTTCCGTTAATAAATTTGTATTAAAAAAAAATTGTTGTTAACTATAAACAATTTTGTTTTCTGTTACTAAATATTTCGATAAAATACTTAGCTTAATAGAGATTAAATTTTCCTAGTATTTAATTTTTTTTGAGTTTTTTTTATTAGTAAATAGCGCTTATATCTAACATAATTGTCATTCAAACTTTCGTAACAAACTTATTTACATAATCGTTATTCAAAAGTTAATGTTGCTTTTTATAAAGTTAATTACTTCTTTTATTTTACCGCTTATAGAATAATTTAAAAGTTAAAAAATGATAAAAAGTTGCTTAATGAAAATCGCTCTAGGCTTTTGTAATGCGTGCATAAATTGCAGGCAGCTTAACACTTTAAAACAAGGCCTGCATTGTAGATGTAGTTAGACCTACCAAGATTGAGCCGCTAACTATCAGGGTTCATAAAGCATAATAAATAAGCATAAAGCATAAAGCATAAGCATCATAAAGCTACATTTCTCTCTTTTCTACAAATTCTATCATCTATAGTTCTATCAACTAAAACTCATTCTTGTTTGACTCACCATTCATCAAAGTGCCATCTTTTTACTGTATCTATTGCTTATGCTCTTTTATTCATTTAATATTTTTCCTCACACATTAATGCTTTGGAATTCTCTACCATCTTCACATTTTCCTGGCGTATACAACCTACAACTTTTTCAGTTTTTTATCAACTGTTTCCTTGCTCTTTAAAAACATTCTTTATTTTCTAGTAACTCCAAACCTAATAATGGTTGTTTGCTGTCTTGTTGGGAGTGAAATGGTTTTTTAAAAAAACGCAATAATATTACATAAGGTTATGTAAAACTGCACCGATATATAAAATAACATGATATAGAATAGAAAAATTTTAAAATAATACCTGATAAACAAAAGTGATATGTGGACCAGATAATTCAGTGCTTCCTTCATCTATTTGATCACTTCGCTATGCATGAAAAAATATATGTAAAACATAAAACCATTATATTTTATATGTAATCATTATATAGACATTAATTCTGGCTGTCATAAATAAAAAAAACAACTTAAATATCAACAAAAAATTTGCATTGGATGCTGCCAGTATTAACAGAAGCAAGTACATATTGCTGACAAAAGAAGCTTGTGACTTTATATCAATTTCTCAGAAAGATCAATGTTGTTTATAGTGACCTCTAAGGATTGTGCTTCACCTAGAACTGTCCACTACCTTATTTTAGTTACAGCATTAATGAATTTTTTTTCCTTTTTCCTCCTTTAGAATACTTGCTGATATTTTATTTCTTTATTATTTAATTGTTTGTTGCTTTATATTTTATTTCTTTAGTATTTAATTGTTTGTTGCTTTATATTTTATTTCTTTATTATTTAATTGTTTGTTGCTTTATATTTTATTTCTTTATTATTTAATTGTTTGTTGCTTTATATTTTATTTCTTTATTATTTAATTGTTTGTTGCTTTATATTTTCGACGAGCAAGGCGCAGCGGCCTTGCTCGTCGAGGTTCGTGTTTCGGAGTTATAGAGTTGAGAGAGGGTTATAACCACAAATAAGTAGCCTCCTCGTCTGTAGTGGCCTTCTCGGCCTTGAGGAGGTGAATTAAAATAAAAAATTAAAAAAAAAAAAAAAATTGACCATTTTTATAAATACTAAATACTTAAAACCTTCAAAAATTGAGGAGGTCCTAAACTTTATGTGGCTGTATCTTCTGAGTGTTCAAATATATGTTGATAAAAGTTGAAACCTAATTACAATTTATGATGGGATTCAAAATAATTTTTTTTCTTTCAAAAATTACTTTCCCTCAACCAGGGGGCAGGGGGCATTTTTCAAGGATACTTCTCTTGTTTGCAAACCACATCGTTTGTGCCTGAAATTGAAGATAATTTTATTTTAAATCTAATTATAAATGATCTAATATCAAACTATTGGCATAAACACGATTATTAAACACGACATGTACAATAATGGCATAAATACGATTATTAAACACGACAATTTAAATAAACTAGTCTCAATAAATTACGTCAATTGTCTGATAATTTGTTTAAATTAAACAATTTGTTAGAGTATTGATTTATAAAATTTAAATAACCTAATACAGAAAATACTAAATAAAAACGTTTTTGTACAAAATGAGTCCGCAAAAAGCAAAATCTCATTCAGAAAATAGAAGATGGATATGTTTTTGTTGTGTTAATAAAGATAAAAAATCTTTGGAGAAGAATGATTCATTAATTCATCTGATCAAAGACTTTGTGGACCCTGGATTCAGTCTGAACCTAAGTTCTCATCTGTCTGGAATATGCGGAAGCTGTAAGACAAACTTATATTTAAAACAGAAAGGTAAAGCGATCAGTAAAGCTGTGGAGATTTCCTAGAAAAATGGTTGCAATCAAGTTAAAAAGTTGGGAAGAATTAAACAAAAAGATGGCAACTGCAATTGTGCTATTTGCTGCATCGCGAAAAATAGTAGTACACTAATCTTTCTGAATTCACCTACGTAGAATCTGAAAAGATTACATTCGAAAAAATAAATTTGCTCAGAATGCTGTCAAATTGTTGCTCCTGGTATTCTTTATCAACAACAACAAAAAAAACTGTTCAAAATCGCCTTAATTACTTCAATAAATCAAAATACTGCTGACAGAGTTGTTTCTTGTATGCTTAAAGGAATACCTGTTTTTGGTGACTGTTTTTGGCGAAAAAACACCTATGCCAAAAATACGAACAGATCTCGCTACTTGAATAGGTTTTACGATGTGATAAAATGTCAGCTCAAAATTGGTTTATTTGAAAAAGATATTGTTTATTTTACTGATCTATGCTCGTAACTGAAGTTTGTTCCTTCAGAAAGTTGGTTATTTTTAATTTTGTTGTACGTGTTGGTATTGATGGAGAGCATAAGATTTTCAACCAAGAAAACAGAAGTACACCAGAGTCAATAAAGTGATTATCTTAGGTATAGTTCGAAACGTAGAAGAGAATCATCACCATCTAAAAACACTTTTCCAACTCCTTTAATTCAACCAATTGAAGGTTACCTTGGTAACAATTGAAGTTTACCTTGGTTTCTGACCTCAAATTGATCAACATCATTATTGGATTATCAGTAAGTACCTTATTTCATTTATATTTTAAATAAGCGATACCTATAAGTTATTTTCTATAATAAAGGGCAGTGGTGTACAGTCGATTTTTAGATGTTTGAATTTTGACACTTACAGGCAATGTGCAAACTTTTGTATGTTGATGCTTATGTCAAATGAGAATGTTTTGCAAACAGTTGAGGTGATTGGAGCTTGGGGCAAAAAAAACCCAATTTTTGGGCCCATCCAGCCCTTAACGTGGGAGCAACAAGTTTATAAAATAATTTTCTTAGTATTTTTATCTAAGTTTATATTTATCAACAAATTTCAAATTTCATGCAATAATCTCTTAGGGTTCAGTTCTTATGGCCATACAAAGTTTACAGCCCCCTCAAATTAAGGGGGGTTAAAACTTTATATGGTCATAATTTTTGAAGTATAAGAGATTATTGCGTGAAATTTGAAGTTTGTTGATGAATATAAACTTAGAAAAAAATACTAAAGAAAATATTTTATAAACGTGTTGCTTCCATCTAAAAATCGACTGTACACCACTGAAGGGTCACGGTGGAAAATACTTGTGAATGGTGGAAAATGCTGTTTTGGAATGAAACTCGATATATCCTACAAAGAAAAAATAGACAAGTTTGTCAAGTCTATGCTTCACTTAAAAGTTCATGATGTATTCACATTGAAGATTTCACTTAGATGTTTCACATAATTTTTCACATAATCAGGTTCCATCTCAAGGAGTATCTCGATAGGCTCAGTATTACATCAGGACAAACATCTGAAACAGTGTATAAAAACTTAAACAAGACATTGAAAAGGTTGTCTGTGAAAAACATCCATCTTTGTGTCTGAGAAAAACGCCCATCACAGTGAAAAGCTAAGAGGTATGGTTGTTGAATACAGTTCAACGAGATTGTAAAAACATTTTTCAAGAATATATTTAGATTGAAAAAATACCAAATCTTTTTTTGTAACATATAATATGTAAAATACTGATTGTGGCATTTCATTTGTCTGAATGTTATTGGAGATTTATTCATGTTTTGCGTGTGTCAGTAGAGATATAAAATTTGTTGCATTCCTAATAGATTTTGACAAGATAATTGCAACTATTATTTTGCTAATATTCACTTAAATGATATTTTTTTGCTAAAAATTACAGCATTGAGATCACAGGGGCAGGAATACCCTTAAAAAATGCCCTCCTGCATCCCCCTGGTTAAGGAAAAGTAATTTTTGAAAGGAAAAAAAAATTTATCTTGAATCCCATCAAAAATTGTAATTAGGTTTCAAATTTTATCAAAATATATTTTGACACTCAACAGATACAGCCACATAAAGTTTAGGACCCGTCATTTTTTGAAGAATTTAATTATTTCGAAAAATGGTCAAAAAATGAAAAAAGATGCAGTTTTTAATTCGTTTTCAATGGTTTCTATTTCATGTCAACCAACTCGAAAGAGTGGTTTAAAAAAATCTGAAGTAAAAATAACTTTAACTTAAAACCTCTAATAATGAGCAATGATGATAGTATGCAATTTTTTCAAGGGAAAAAATTATTCCAAATACTTCATAAATACTTCATAAATACTTCATAAATACTTCATAAATACCTCTTCATATAACATTTCGATATGTTGAATAATACTTTTTGATCGAATAGCTTTCAAATCATTTTGTTTAAAGTTTATACCTTGATGATCTAAAGACTGAAGAAAAAAATATTTAAATCTAAAAGAAAAAAAAATTTTAAAAAGTTAAACACATTAAAAAATGAGATGAAAAAAATATAATATGCTTAAAAAAAATAATTAAAGACTGGCTAAGAACTAAAGGTTGCAACAAAGGAAAACAAAAATTGTTCCTTTATAAAAAAAAAAAAAAAACAGATTTCAGTATATTGTTTAAAAAAGCTTTTCTATAACCAAAAAATGGATGTAGATACTTTGTTTCTAAAATTGGTTTAAAAGAAATTTATTTTTTCATAAATTTTTTCATTTTTATTTTACTAAAATTTTTAGCCACCTGTTGTACAGTCTATAAGCCACATAAGTACCTTAGTATCTACTGCTGTAACTACTACATTACCAAAATCTCCAACTCGAAATCCTTAACAGGCTATTAAACTCCAAATCCTTAACAAGCTATTAAAATACACAGAAAAACTACTATTACAGGAGTCATTAGGTTTCCATGTTAATTTTACTAAAATAATTTTTATCTTTTTAACTAAATTGCTATTTTAAAACTCTTCATGTTTCTATATCCAATAAACGTTCATAAATATTTATTTTTTTTAATTTTAAAACTCTACATGTTTCTATATCCAATAAACGTTCATAAATAAATTTTTTTTTAATTTTATCAAAAACCTGTTTAAAATTTTTTTTTTAATTTAACAAGAAAATACTTATTTAAAAAAAAAAACATGTTAGCTTACCTTAAGATAATATTTTTCATTCTGATCTCTCCAAATACGATTAAACTGTTTCTGCGCAATTCTCCATTCCTCATCTTTCTGCTTGAGTCGCTTTAAAACCACAGGAATAGCAACATTAGGTGTTTTCTTCAACCCATCTATGATTTCTGGTGATTTATCTCCATATATTCTGAAAATAAAAAATGCTTCTCCATAAGCATGATTCATTAAAACTCTTTTTAATAAAGTTTTTTTCTTTAAATGAAAAAAACAAACAAATTAATTGATACCTATAAATAGCTTTCCTATGAATGATCTCAGAAGTGCCTCCTAAACAATTGTCTAAGCGTAATTTCAGCTGATCATCAGAGTTCATTCGTGAGAGTTTTTTTTGTACGCCTTCTAAAACTTTGATTGTTGATAGATTGGCTTCAACAACAATATCAAGTTCAAAACGTTCATCTTCACATTTATAAATATATTCTTCATACTGTGTTTTTCGTGTACCAGGAAATTGAGTGTCTTCTGACCAAGATGGGAGTGAAACCCAGGTGTCATTGAGAAGATCTTTACATAGTTGTGTTCGGCCAGAGCACTTTGGCTGAGTGTAACTTTTAGGTAAAGCACGGTAACTTGCGCCACTTCTCTTGCATGAAGCAAAATCTATTAAAATTATAAAAAACATATGAATATGAAACATTCTAGTAACACATTAGCCTTCTATTTATAAAAGTCCCCAACACACTTGTTATCCTTAAAAGATGAAATTCAATAAGTTACAATATTTACAAATTTAACAAGTATAACCAAATTCATAGCTAATTCAAAAACTAAACCACAAATATAATATTATAATAATATAATTGAATATGGTTTATATGAAATTATACAGTACTTCTATCAACAATACACTAATATCACTCCAACAAATAAGTAAAGAAACTAAATTGTATTTAAATATACTAACCAATCTCTAAATGAGCTAATTCTCCACCAGTTCCTCTGTCCTTAAATCCTGTTATATTTGTTTCAGGCTGTTGATTGTCCTTATATCCAAGAAATGTTTTAAACCAATTGAACAAATCAGGAAATTTCCCCAAAAATGTAGTAGACAATTGAATTAATTCAGCCCTGGAAATTACTTCATTATTAAATAGTGTTAAACATCGAAGAAAGTTTTCATACACCTCTTGACTTTTTAATGCTTTTCGAACCTTATCAAAAAATGCAAAATCACTGAAACTTCCATGTTTTACAGCTTCCTCAAGGGAAACATCTTTTAATGCTGATTTATGGCGTTTTTTATTTTTATCTGAGCTATCTTTATCAATTTCCATTTGTTCTTGTTTCACATTGTTTTGAGATCCTAGTTTTTTAGTTTTTACAGTTAATATTTTTGTTGCATTATTTCCAGCAGATGTCGTAATCTTTCCACCTTTAGATAATGGTTGATATTGAGTAACCACAGAAGCAGCTGCAACTGTAGATACCATATTTGGATTAAATGTAGATCCAGTAGCATCAGGTAAGAACTGACTGAATTCTTGCAATAAATCTTCTTGCTTATTAAAAAGTTTAGCAACTTGCTGATAGACCTCTGTAGCAAGTTTTCCCTCTCTAGCATAAATATCCTGTTCTTGACACACTCTACCATACTGATCCACAGTATTTTCCTTAATTGCTTTCTGTTCTGTTTGATAATTATTGAGAATGTCAAGAAACTTCTGGTAGACTTCAGGTTGCCCTTGAAACCGATTCTTTATTTTTGTGACATAATTAATAGCATGATGCTGAGCCTTGAAATATTTAATTTAAAACATCAACAAAATTAATTTTATGTATAAGCATTCGAAAATAACTATATACACTAAACACCTACCTGTGTTTGAGAATGGACACCAGGGGATGGTAAAGACATAACAGGTGCAGATGAAACAGGGGAAGAGGATTTTGAAGGTAAAGAAATAGGTCGAGTTGGAGATTTTGGTAATGTAGTAGTTACAGCAGTAGATACTAAGGTACTTACGTGGCTTATAGACTGTACAACAGGTGGCTAAAATTTTAGTAAAACAAAAATGAAAAAATTTATGAAAACATAAATTTCTTTTAAACTAATTTTAGAAACAAAATATCTATCTACATCTTAAGTTATTAAACCTAAATTTTCAGTTATAAAAGTATTATTTAGTTTTTACCTTATTCAAGTTTGGCTGGCTAGGAGCTGCTATTAGACCACTACCTGATATAAGGTGAGTTGTAGTACCAGTTGGTGCACACACATTGACTGTGTTAATATCTGTTAAACTTACTTCAATCTTGTAACCAGGAGGCAGAAAAGTATTAAAGCCAACAATCAAATCAATATGTCCTTTAAAAAGTGCTGATACACGACTAATTACTCCAGGCGTATCAATACTAAATTTGAAAAAGACAAAACCAACACAAATATAAATGAAACAATAGAACCTATTAAATATAAAAAAAGCTTAACTATCGAATAAGCTAACTTAAGTGATTATTTCAACATACGTTTGTGATTTGAACTCTTTCATGATATCCAAAAATTCATTGTAGACCTATAAAAATATATTTAAAAAATAATAAAATTGATATATATTTATAGTAACTTTTAGAAACCAAGTAAAAAAAAAAAAAAAATTAAAACTGAATAACTTGCTTGAGGCTTATTCCCAAACTGTAATTTTACTTGATCTAAATATGATAATGCATCTTCCACCTATAAACAACAATATTACTAATAATGCACTTCTTCCCTATAAACAACAATACAACTAATAAGGAACAGTACATTTTAATTAATCAATATTAAAATCATCTTTACCTTCAACCTCTGGTACTGCTGCTGTCCTCCAGCTACATGAGATGGACCTTGAACATGTGTTTGAAAAGAAGGCTAAAATAAATATTTATTAAATACAATAAAAATCTTACTTTATAGACATAAAAACTTTATTAATTTACAATATAAATATAAATCAATTAATAATTAATTATTCCACAAGATGTTTATTAATTAACGTTATTAAACTACATATTTAAATATAAAGAATATTTAAATTTAAAGTTTTCTAAAAAATCAAACCTTAGGAGGCATATGAGCAGATTGTTGAGTCAATGAAGAATGGGACCCGTTTACTGGAGGGGAAGAGTTTGAACTAAAAAATAATTGAGTTGGTAAAAACCTATGGGTTTACCTTCCCAAATCTAACCATTAAGAAAGTCTATAATAACTAAAAGGTTTTCCATTTAAAAAAAACTTTTTAATAAAAAAAAAATAAAAGAAAAAAGCTTCTTACACATTAGGTAGAGGCATATGAGAACCAGAAAATGCTGGTCTTGTCAAATCTCTCATTTGCTCGAAATTATGTGTCAACTGTTTAGGGGTTGGAGGATGAGTTTGATGAGAAAAACTGGCTGAAGTAGAATGTGAACCAGCAGGAGGATGAGGTCCAGATATGGCAGGAAGATGGTGTGGTCCAGATAACTGGTGTGAACCAGAAAGACCTGAAGCAGGATGAGATCCAACTATAACAGCATTTTGATGCGAAGCTGAAATACTGGTAAGATTATGAGATCCAGGCATAGCTGGTCGTCTTACATTATAAATATCAGCATCTTCATGGCTTCGTTTCATTTCAACACAATAATTACACTATATTACATCTATGTATCTTTAAAAATTATACACAAAGATTTTAGAAATCAAAGAAATTTTTAATTAATTTATATCTGATTAATAACTAAATTAAAAGTAATAAATAAATTTAATTAACAACATTTAATAAAAAATTAAAAATAACTATAATTTTAATAAAAAGATATTATCTTAATAAATATCTTAGTTAGTCAATATTTTTTAATTTAATATTGGATTAATAATTTTTCTATTTTTAGAAAAGTTTCATAAAACAACTTAAAACTCAAATTTTGAATTTAAGGTGTTAAAAGAAAAAAACTTTAACCATGTCAGCAATAAAAAAATTGTTTACTTAACACTACAAAAAAAAAAAAAAAAAAATTTTGTAAATAAAATAGTAAAATGCTTTTATATATTATACTTATACTATCATTAACGTGCAATTTTAACCATCTCTTTTATTCAAGCTCACCTCCATAATTTTCAATTGACAAGCAAAGCTGCTTTACAGAAGTAAGTTGTATAGAGTACTACTTATACTATATATTAATAACATATTTAAAGCAGACACTATGATATACCAACAAAACATTTTGTGAAAAATAAACTTTTTCAGGTTATTTTAGAATAAAATTAGTTTTTCATGAATACTTTTATAATTATTCTAAGAAAACTTAACCATTATTTTATGTGGAAAAAAAAAAGGCAACAAAATCTGTTTAAAAAAATACAAAAAAAAAAAAAAAAGCAAAAAAACTGTTCTTTCTATATGAATATTTGATTTATTATAATTAGCAACTACATTTTTAAAAATCAAAATTTTATTTATGCACATTATTGAAAATGTTTATATATTACAAACAAAGTTTATATATTACCAACAAAGTAGCATATATGTATTAAAAAAAAAAAACTTAATTGTTTTTATTTATTTGCTTTTACACTAACAGACTATAAAGTTATTGTTTTTTATTAAAATTTAAAATACTAGATACATAATTTTTTCTTATATTTATAAAAAGAAATTCTATTTAAACTTCATAAAACTAGATAGTCTGATTAAGACCAATTTATGATAAACTTACTTGACCAAAAATTAAGTTTTGGATCCCAACTGATCAAATTAAAAAACAAAAAATTGTAATGGTGCCCTCAACTACAGACCACTTCCTGATATAAGGCAACTTCTAGTAAAAGTTGTTGCGCACACAACTACATATAAATTAAACTATAGTTATTTATTATTATCAAAAAATCAAAGTTGGTTTTAAAAGTCTTATTTTTAAAAAATTACAACTTTCCTTAATTATAATTTAAAGAAAAACAAAATAACAATATTATATTTAAATATTTTTTAAAATATACGTTTTCAAAGTTAATATTGAATAGTAATGACAGTGTTGCAATTATAAATTTATATTAATGATCAAGCCACATATTCTACCTGATTTGTTTTCATTTACCTTAGCAGAAGACCGGGCACAAACAGATAATAACCGTGACCGATATATATGAAAACTCTTGGAGACATCCAACAAAAAAAAATAACGGGTATTTACATGAACAAAAGATTTAACACGTGACAAATAAAAATCCGGATAAACATTCAAGTATGAACGGAGTTATCAAATTTATTATTTCAAACACACACACACACACACACACACACACACACACACACACACACACACACACACACACACACACACACACACACACACACACGCACACACACACACACACACTAGCCCTTAAATACAAATTTGTATTCAAGGGATAACCCAAATAGGGCCCATTTAGGACCCATATATGTAGTTAAAAAAGCGTTAAATTCTATCTTATTTTCTAAATTTAAATGCTATCCTATTGTGCGATAGTAAGGCATTATGTGGAAATCGTGGAAAATCAGTAAAAAAAATAAACTCAACTTAGCCGCATGTTTATTTAAAGACTTGGTCCATGAATAATAATGTTTCTTGAGAAAATAATCTAGTTTTAATTTTCATTGAACAAAGATTTATATAGTGGCTATATCAAGATTTTTAATATTATGGGTTTTTATATAACACTTTTTTACAGAATTGGAACCACAATTAATAAAGTCCCCAAAATGCATAAATATTTTCAAAAATATTTGCTTGGGGTTATTTTCCTTAAAAAACGCGTACGTACTTTACGACATAAAAAGATAATAAATGCGTACGTTTTTTAGTATCTTTTTTGCTATCGTTTTCGTGTTCAAAAAAAAAAAAAAAAAACACTAAAAATATTAGTCCTTATTTGGCCTTGGCGTTTTCTAGTTCCTGTTTTTCTTAAATGACAGATCTGTCTTTCTCTATACTATCTTTCTAACTCTAATATATCTGCCTTTCACTAAAATATTTTATCCCCAATAATCTCAACCCGTTCAAAGAACAGAGTGCTCAGAAAAGAGAATACTGGTTAAATGTGCTCGCAATGGTATGAGGTACTCCGCTGGGCAATTAGCTGGAGGAGTATAAATTACAATATCACACTTACTTTATAAAAACCCCTTTACGTTTCTCAAATGTAATTATGTCTCAAAGCTTTTCTTTTTTAAACTAAATTCCAATTAACTCTTTTTCAAAAAATCTTCTTTTTATTAAAAGTCAAATCATTTTAAAGACTCCGTAATAGTGTTGTAAATGCCATATATTAGTGGTAGTAAAAGAGTTTTAATTTGTATTTGAAAATTATTTCTTTAAACATTAAAGAAAACTTAAACAAAAAAAGTTACAAAGTCAGTTTTAAAAGACTAAAAAAAAATTTTTCGAAGTATAAAAAATTTGAGTTTTTATAAACCTACAAGTTAATATAATAATAGAGTTTTTATAAACCCACAAATGTTAATAAAATGACACTTATATAGAGCTGTTCACAAATACTGTAATAAATTAAAAAGGTTTAAATATACTTTGTTAATTGGCAATTACTTTCACTATTTTATTATTTAAATACTGTGGTATATTTTTTAATGATTAATACTGTTTACCTTATTTTATATCAATATCAACATTTTTCGTATAAGTTTATTTTTTTTTATATTTATATTTATTTTTTATATCTATATCTATTTATACATTTATACCTATTCTTTTTCTATATCTATATCCATATTTCTATACTTATACTTGATTTTCTATATTATTTCTATAAAGCTAGGCTCAAGTCATATATTTATGAAAACATATTAAATTATAAGTATCTAATTTAAAAATAAATAATTATTCAAAATATTATAAAAAGTTTAAATAAATAAAAAAATGGGGTCCATGTGGGTCACACATATGCAGCCCATATGGGCTGCCTATTTGGGCCCCAATTCACGGGCCCAAATAGGCCCGTGAATTGGGGCCTATTTGGGCCCGTAATTTCTTTTTTTTTTTAATGCTATTTTCTTTTCTTTTTTTCTTTTAATTTTTTTTTTTAATACATTTTTATTAAAAAAATTTTATTACAAAATTTAATTTATATTTCATATTAAAAGTATATATAAAACTCGTAATATAATGTTATAAAATTAAAAAAAAAAAAAAAATGAAATGGTAAATAATATGTAAAAAAAAAAAAAAAATAATTACAAAATTTGAATTGAAAAATTATACGGCTTATAAGAATTATAAATAAGCTTAATAAATAACTGAATAATTATTCGGTTAGGAGAGGGTTGCATAATTTCAGCATATTAACAGAATATTATTTTTTGGAGCCGAAATATAAGATTTATATTTATTTTTGCAGATCATCACAATTTAGTCTTCCCTTTTAAAGAATATAAATGAATAGTTCATTAAAAAATCATCTCACCTTAGGAAAATCTCACCTTAGGAAAACTAAGATGAGGTTTTTTTTAATGGATCTCAAAAAACCGCAAAAAGTCAAAACTCGAAAAAATAATAACAAAAAAACTCGAAAAAATAATAACAAAAAAACTCAAAAAAATAATAACAAAAAAACTCAAAAAAATAATAACAAAAAAAAAATAATTAAATAACATTGTATTTTTAAGGACTATACTAAAGTAAAAACTAATTATCTCAACCATAAAAAAAAAAAAAATAATAATAAATCTTTCCAATCTCTATAAAAATGTTTGCGATACTATTTTTTTGAAAAAAACCTTTGCTCTTGAAATACCATACAAAAAATTTTTTAAACATTTCACTTTACATTTGTTAGTTCGTTTTTACAATATAATGAAAGTAAATAAAAAAAACTAATACAATTTATAAAGTAAGCAAATACTACGAACATTTGAAAAACTAGGTATCTGAAAGAAGATCAGTAAAGATCTTCTCGTCACAACCTTATACTAGTGTAAACAAAATATTGTAAATAAAGCTCCTTGAAGAATAACTTTAAAAAAACGCGTTTTTCTTAATAAAATGCCGTCGTCGTACAAATTTATTTCCCCCATAAATTTATTTCCGTGGCGCAAGTTTCGGTTGCTAAGGAAATAATATTACGCAGCTTACGCATAAAATTGTTTCCCGACATAAATTTATTTCCGATGTGGAAATAAATTCGCAGAACATTCTACGACAACTGAATATACAATAGTAATCAAAAATTTACAGTGGGTGGCCATTGAAATAGGGCCATCACGTTTTTTGTTATATTGTCAGCATTAATTCACCTTTCAAACGTAAAATTCACAATTTTTCATAATTATTTGCGACATTGTTACAAATTATTGTGTAGGCAACACTATTTTGTTGCTAGCAACACTGTATTTTGCATGTTTTGACAAGTAAAACCGTGAAATTGTGTTCAGTTACCATTTGTAGATTGCCGAAGCTTGTTGTGTGTGTGTTAAGGATCTTTCTTCAAACGTTATTTTTAACCGACTATTTTTCAAAATTTTAATTTTTTAAGTGTTTTATTTAGTGAAAGACTTCTTTGAAAGAAGTTTTTCCAAAAATATACATTATTTCAACTTTTTAAATTTTCTTTTACATATTTTTGTAGTGTGTTTATTGGTCTTTTAGATTTTTTAAAGTTTCTGACAATGGGTAAAAAAAAAAGATGTGAATGTTTGTAAAAAAAGTGAAATAATGTCACTTTTAAGGAACACCAACTATTCTCAACAAGAAATTTCAAGAAGAATTGGCGTTTCTAGGCAGACCGTGCAAAGAATAGCATCAAAAATAAAAAATGGCAAAAACCCTTATCCACACTCCGTAAAAACTGTAAAGGAAAACGCCTTACAACGCCAAGGTCTGAGAGAATTATAAGGAACATTTGTTTGGAGAATAGAAAGAAACCCAGAAAAATAATCACAACATTGAATAAAGATGCTGGAATTAATATTAGTGATCGCACAGTTAGGAGACGCTTAGATGAGTTAGGCTTTAAGTGTTACCGCCCTGCGAAAAAAAAAAAAATTAACGCCTGCCATGAAGGATAAAAGACTGAAATGGGCTATAAAACACCGCAATATGACAACAGATGATTGGAGAAAGGTATTTATTTCTTAAACATGTCATGCTCTGCTTTATTTCTCGATTTTCTTTAGATTAATGAAAGACTAACATTTTTTGAAACATTTGTTTTCAGGTGTGCTTTTCTGATGAATCCACGTTTCAGATCTTGGACGACAAAGCCTCATTTGTGCGACGAAGGGTGGGTGAAAAATTTAATCCAGACTGCATTATCGAGACAGTAAAACATCCATTGTCAATTATGATGTGGTCCGTTATATGTGGTTAGGGTACGGGAAGGCTTTACATAGTGCAAGGGACAATAAGGCAGGGCCAATACAAAGAGGTTTTGGAGCAAAAGCTCATTCCTCAAGTCTCGGAATGGCTTCCAGATGGCAAATTTATATTTATGCAAGATTCTGCCCCATGCCATACGGCAAAATGCATTAAAAAGTTTCTTGGAGAGAAAAAAATTCCACTGCTGGATTGGCCGGGAAATTCCCCGGATCTTAATCCTATAGAAAACCTGTGGGAGCTATTAAAACGGGAGGTTTCTTCAAAACAACTGGTGACAAATAAAACACAGCATATTGAAAAACTAAATGAAGGTTGGCATCGAAATCCTCACATAAAACTAAATAAAGGTTGACATCGAAATCCTCACATAAAACTAAATGAAGGTTGACATCGAAATCCTCACATAAAACTAAATGAAGGTTGGCATTGAAATCCTCACATAAAACTAAATGAAGGTTGGCATCGAAATCCTCACATAAAACTAAATGAAGGTTGGCATCGAAATCCTCACATAAAACTAAATGAAGGTTGGCATCGAAATCCTCACATAAAAGAATTGGCACAGAAATGCATTGACAGCATGCCACGGAGATAAATAAAATTTCACAAAAATGTGTAGAAAACTCAATGGCCCTATTTCAATGGCCACCCACTGTAGAATTAGAATAAAACTTAGTTAATAAATAAATAAAGTTTTGTATGATTTGATTCATCGCTAAATACTATTTTTTTTAATATCATTATCACTCATCTTAAACTTTTTTTTGCAAAACTGAAGCCGTTTGAGCCGAACTGATCGTTTAAGCATTGGTTTTTTAGCAGCAGTATACAAGCATAGTTTACGATCAATTAATCTTCTATTTATTGTCTGTCTTGAGATGTCATTTTTAAGAGTTAGATTTATTTCTTGAGAAATTTGTTTAGCACTATACTTTTTCTGGCAATTCTGTATATACTATTTCTCTGAACTAGAATTCTCTGAACTTGCATCTTTTGTTTGTTAAAAGCTACTGTAAAAAGTATTATATACTTATTATTTATATAATAAACAAACACACACACATGTGTGTTTGTTTATTATATAAATTATATATATATATATATATATATATATATATATATATATATATATATATATATATATATATATATATATATATATATATATATATATATATAATAATAAAATATGAAATTTGCCTTAGCTATTCTGTTCGTAAATTAGACATACAATGTCTAACTTACTTAACGAAGTGCACCAACTAGAAGGTAAGCTATAGGACTTTGCACCTCATATCTAAGTTGTAATGCTGCCTAAGGTTAGATCTCCAATTCTAAATTCTTTCCAATGTTTATTGGGCGTAAAAGTATTGTTAAACTGTAAAAGTATTTTTATTGACAAAAAAAAAAGCCCTTCATTTCTGGATTCTTTCCTTTATATTTTTGTTACTAATTGCATAACTGCAATTATTATTGCAATAACAATATAATAATATAGTGATATATTCAAAAATATCATGATATTATTATATTGTATTATTTAAAAAAATATTTTCTTATTTTATACTACTACATATAATAAATAAAAAATGATTTGAACAGTCTCACCATCTATAGGATCCTCAAGAAGCTATTTTATTACATTTTTGTTTTTTATGAAAATCAAGCACTCTTTTTGTAGCATACACTAACAAAATTTACACACATATTTAAATTTTTTATTTAGTAGCTAAAATTGTATTCTCCATCAGTAGGTTCATCAGGAAGCCATGATCCTGATGAACCTACTGATGGAGAAACATTATGTTAAAGAAATCTAAAAATTAGATAAGTGTTTTTACTAATTTAAATACACACACACACCACATACACGGGCACACACGCACACACACACACACACACATACACACACACACACACACATATACATATATAAATTAGAAAAAGCTGGAACTTTTAATGTCATTTTTTTTTTCAGCAGTATTATCAGGAAGCTACTTGATGATCCAGCTAAAGGAAATCCAGCTGAAACTGACAGTAAAATATTTGACATAAATGTGAATCAGAAGTTCAGAAAAAACAAATAAAAACAAATAAAAAAAAATCTTACTCATCAGCTCGTTTATAGCATGAAAAACTACCATTATAGACATTAGAGGACTAGTTAAAATACCATTTTTGAGGTGTATTGCACATAGTTAATTCAAACAGCTAAAATACACAAAATAAAAGATAAGAAAAGCGTAAACAATACAAGAAGTTTTTTGAAATTGGTTCATGTAAAAAATAAAGGACATGATAAAATAAGATAACAAACCTTTCAAAAATGTAACTAAATTAAACTTCAATACAAATTGTTTCAAGTTTAAAGCATAAACTGTAAAAAAAAAAAAATTTCAATTTAAGTCAAAAATCTAGTAAATAAAATAGTATACTCTCATTAAATATACTAGAATGTCTAAATAAAAAAAAGAGAAAATAATAGCATAATTTTTTGAGAAAACCTATCGTAAATAACTCATTCAACTAACAAAAAAAGGAAAACTGGAACTAAAATAAAAACAACTAAAATAAATCAAAGCTATACTAAAAGTAAACTATTAAATAATACACAACAGACATTTTCATGCATTAACTTTATCTGAATATGTGTTTGTGACTGCTTCACATCTATTAAACTAACAAAAAAAGGAAAACTGGAACTAAAATAAAAACAACTAAAATAAATCAAAGCTATACTAAAAGTAAATTATTAAATAATACACAACAGACATTTTCATGCATTAACTTTATCTGAATATGTGTTTGTGACTGCTTCACATCTATTAAACTGAATAATTTTTCAAATCCAATATTAGAGGAACATTAACAAACATTAAAAATCGTAGAACTTTCACATTTATTAACTGTACTTTCTGAATATGATCTTGGAAATGATGTTAAATGCTTAGCTTTGAAGCAATTGTGTAAATGCTGGCGCATTGCAGATTGATTGTCCCATACAAATATCTACTGCAAATGCAATTGCAAACAAACCACAGTCAATTCCTCCAACTTGTTGCTGACATGATTGGTATTGACACATAACTGTATTTTTAGAACATGATCTAATTGAAGCAATTTGTTTTTGTACATGCAAAGTTGGCATTTCTGTCTTCATTGAGTCATAAATTTTAACGACTCTATCGCTGCAACCAAGTGTGCTAATCAACAACCAGTGAAGGGATCCGACATGCAAAATTTGTTGCATCTCCTGTGACTGTATACGGAACATGAGATTTGTTCCTAATAAGGTGTCTTGCATACCTTGAATTTTTTAATATTACTTGAGCAGCATTAATTTCAATGTATCCTAACATGTTTTGATTCAATATACTCTCAAATGCTGATATTGGTACACTAAATGTAATGCTATTTTTGTATAAATAAGTATCAATAGAGTCAATGTTTTTAATATAAAATTGATTTTGTGATGACGTTATTTGACCTGGATCAGATTTTTTGACTGTATTTGTTGCAGGGTAACTACTGTATGACAAATCTAAATGAGTTGCTTCTAAAAGTTGAATATTAGTATATATGTCTTGACATGGATAATAAGGTTTAAGCTGAGAAACGTTTGCTTTTGTTTTTAAAATTTCACCATTAAGGTTTTTTAGAGTGCATTGACCTTTTATGTTTAAATCAGCTAGAGTATATGGTCCCATCCTCGAAAACTCCTTAGATAAAGGCTCACCTTTGCGACCTTGTTTTCTTGCATTTAAGTTCATCACTTAATCATTTATTTTAAATGTAAATGTCTTTATACCCTTTTTTGCAACTTTTTTCATATGTTGCTTATACTGCTTTTCTTGAGCAATTTTTATATTTTCCCTAACTTTTTTCTCAACAGCCTCACAATCATTAACTAACTTTTCTACTGTTGAGTCAGATATTTTTCCAAGAAAACAACTATTTAAAGAATCATCAGTCTCATTTAGAACATTTATCATCTCGTTACCTGGAGGATGTCTTAAATACATTAGATAAAACAATGTCATCTTTGTAGATTTCTGGCATGATATGTTCAGTCCATAAGCAATTGCAGATGTGTAACTAATACAAGTCATAAAAAAAAATTATTGTAATAATAAATTATAGTGTATATATAAGGAAAATGAAATAAGAATATAGACTACTAAACCTATCCCAGTCATTCATCTCATTATTAGTATACTTGCTTAGAGCACGTTTAAAAGTTTGATTTGTACGTTCATCTTGACCATTACTTTGAGGATGGTATGCTGATGTCACAGAATGTTTAATACCCATTAATTGAAAAATTTTATTGTTAAGCTATACATAAAATATAATAAAAAAAACTAATAAAATAAATTTTTAATAACACAAAGAAAACAAAAATTTTAGAAACTTTTTTAGTCTTTATCTCATTCACAAATTCTCTTCTTTGATCTGTAATTACTTATTTTGGTGGACCATAAGTATGAAAAGTGTTAACTAAAGCAGTAGCAGCTACAAAGCTACAGCAGCAGCAGATTTTTCAGGCAATACTCTAGCAACAATCCATTTTGTAAACAAATCTGTTATTGTTAAAACATATTTATTGCCATTCACTGTTTCTGGTAATGGACCAATTAGATTTACTCCTAAAACTGACCAACTTTCTGTAACCTGAATTGGGTGTAGTTGTGGCGCAATTGTTTTTATTTTTTCAAATGATTGACATTGTTTACATGTCTGGATCTATAATAGACTATATATTATTTAATTAGAATAATACAATTTATAGTGTATATTATTATTGCAATATTGCAGTTAAATTTTATATTAATAATGATAGTTACATGTTTATTATCTTTATATTATTAAAAAAATAAACATATAGCCTTCGTAAAAAGCAAATAGTACTTAACCCATGCTTCAACATTAGATGTAATTGACATCCAAAAGTACAAATTTTTAATTTTATTTTGAGTTCTTACTATTCCCACCAGCACCATTATGACATTCTTTAAGAACCCTTTTTCTTTCTTCTTGACTATACAAAACAAGTCGTAGAAATTTATTTCGAATATAGTACAAACGTCCATCTAAAAATTTAACCAAATTTTAAAACTTAGTTCAAACATATGTTAAAAGCCTAAACTTAAAACAAAATATTTAAAACTAAGTGGAAACTATTAGATACTGTGATATTGCAATATTGTTATTATATTTAGATTATGTATATTGTGTTCCATTATATTTTTTTTTTTGTCATCTCTTCGAGACGTAGCTCTTGAGATTTTGCATTGATCTTAGGCATTGCTTAAGAAAAAAATATAAAAATAATATATCATACTTGGCATGAAAGTTATTAATTTATTTATTAAAACCTAATGTAAATTTAAACTCACTTCTAATCACGATAGGAAGAAAAATTACGGGTGTTGTTGTTTAGTTTGTATGGCGTTGTTTAGTTATTTCGGGTGGCCTCTTTAACCAATCAGCGTGCGACTCGGAAATAAATTTATGGGGGAAATAAATTTGTACGACACCGTAACTCATTCTGAGCGACTCAAAACACATCATCTTGAGCTACTTTACTGAGTACCATCATAATTTAGGAAGCATGATAACAACTTATGTATTATCTCATATAACCCATAGAATTAGAAATAGATAATCCGAATCAGGATCATCATTGCTAAAGAATTAGCAATGATGATCCTGTTTCGTTTTGACATAATTAAAGAATATTAAATAATAAAAAATTCTAATGGGAATGGTAAATTTTTTTAACAATAAAACAATGAAAGGTTATTAACTATACAACCAAGAAATTGAAATAAATAACACCGTCGAACTTGTATGAATATACTTAACCAAAAAAAATTTGCAAAAGAATCAGTAGTCTACCCGTATAAGAGGTTATACCATCTTAGAAACTTGCTTATCTTATGCAACCTTCCCCTATAACACCTAAGTGGAATTATTTGTGTTCCAAACATTTGTTTTCGAAACATAAAAAGTTATACAAATCACAAACAATGTCAAAAGAAAATTATTTACTTTTCAACCATTAAAAAAAATAAGAAACTATAATCAGATTCTTGAACTTTTAACTAAAATTTAACAAACAGTGGAACAAATAGTAAGTAGTATGTTTATTGACATAATTACAATTGGCATTCGTTTAACGAATATTAGTGTTCGTTAATCGAATAGTACTATTCGTTAAACTTTAGTTACGAAATTTAAAGAATGATACTATTCGCTATTTGACTTTGAGTACTTCGAAAGGCGAAGTTAAACGAATTTCGCCGATGCCTAATTACGGTCTTTTAACACAATTTTACAACATTTACAATATTTTGTAGGATTTTGTCCTTATTTGTGAATCGCAAATAGGACAAAACTTTATAAAGTAAATGTTGTAAAATTATGTAAAAAGGCCGTAATTAATGGACAACGGAACTTTTCAGTAGCTTAATACTTAACGGAAAAAGACTGAAAAAATAAAAATTTGTAACTAAAAAGTTACAAAATAAAAAAATGAAAAAATATGTCTTAAGATTGCATTAGACTGTAGTAGGCAAGTTAAAAGATATGTTTAGTAATAAGTCACCTTTTGATATTTTTAATCACAAAATATTTGTGAACCGATTTGACAATTAATAGTAGGTCACAATGTTTTGAATACCAAGAATCTAGTTCTAGTTTGAGATTATTTCTGGTTAAATTTGGGTTAAACAAACCAATTTCAGTTATTTATAACACAACCTAAGCCTGAAAATTTGAACATGCGGAGTTACAGATAGCACAATGGAATCAATTTATTTAAGCATACATTATTCTAAACTATCCTAAAAGATCAAGACTCAATTTATGTCCTACGACAAAAGCTGCAATCGTCTTTTCCTTTATAAAACAACTTTTGATAACAGCACTTTTTTTATTCTTGTATAAATGAAATGTTAAATGTAAAAATTTTTATTTTATTTTTTTGCGTAATTTTTCAGTGTTAAATAACTTCGTGTTAAAACTTGATCAAATGTACAGGTTAAGCTATTAAAAGTTAATTTCAATATTTACCAAAATAGTAATCTAAGTGCAAGTTATTTTATGAGCTAATGTCTCATATAACATATCTTATCACTCATATCATACAGTATTTTAACAAAATAATAAAAAATGAGTATTTTCTTATCAAAACTGTAATAAAATAATAAATTTTCATAAGAATTGTAGCTGAAATTCTAAAATTATTAGGAACCATTGGGTTAGCAACTAAGTAATTGTGGATTTTTTCAGAAAATAATAGACAATTTTTTCATGGAACAAAATAACTTTATTCTGTAATTTATTGCTCATTTTGAACAATGACCTTTTGCCATCATTCAGGCAGCATCATAATTCCACGTTCATAAAACTTCTGGTTATTATCAGCAAAAAACTGAACCAGGTACGATTTGACATCATCATTATTGAAATTTTTATCATTCAAGAAGTTTTACAAAGATCGAAGTAAAAAGTAATCAGATGGTCAGGACTATATTGGTGGTTGTGGCAAAACATCCCAAACAAGCTCCAATAATTTTTGCCGAGTGACCAAAAAACATGATCATGATGTAATAAAACACCTTTTCAATTTATCAATTCAGTCCGCTTTTCATCAACTGCATTGTTCAATTTTGTTAGTTATTTAATGTAGACATCTGAATTGATCGTTCGGCGTTCGGTCGGGTAGTAAAAGTTCAAAGTAGACAATTCCTTTGTAATTTAACAGAACTGGTAACATAAATTTCTTTTGATGAATATCACCTTTTGACTTTTGATGTTGTTCGAGCTGGTTCACCTGGCTAGCTCCACAACCTTTTCCAATTATCATTGTTGTAAACAACCCATTTTTCATCAACAGTTATCAATCGTTTTAAAAATGGATCATTTTCATAACGTTTCTTTAACAAATCGCAGATGTTAATGCGTTGTCTTAAATGATTTTCTTTCAGTTCATAAGGAACCCAAATATCAAGTTTTCGTACATAGCAAAGTTGTTTTAAGCAATTTTCAATGTATATATATAATACATGAAGCTTCTCTGCAATCTCACGTGTTGTACTGTGACAATTCGAATCGATTATTGCTTTGATTTGGTCGTCATCAACTTCAACTGGACGACCAGAGCTTTTTTTATCTTTGAGTGAAAAATCTCCAGAACGAAGTTTGGCAAACTAATTTTGACACTGCCGTTCTTTTAAAGCTTTGTCACCATAAACAACACATAACTTTTTGTGTGCTTGCAATGCGTTTTTTCCTTTATATAATAATAAAAAAATGGAAATAAAAAAAGTAAAATAATACAAAAATGTTCGTTTTGATTTTCTATTTTTCAACAAACGCCAAACAAAAACTGCACAACCGATCAACAATTTTTTTTAACTGATTGACAGTTGAAATATCAACTATCAAATAATAAAATGTGTTTAACATTTCAATTACGTCAGCAAACCAAAAAATTCAACTAAAGCCATCTATGAGTGAAAAGATTTGTTACATAAAAGGGATCAAAATGTTTTAATTTAGGAAACCAATTGTCTTAATCGGATTAAACTGGCTTGTTTATCAGCTCAAGTTTATGTTCGATAATAATTTAATGTACTCATTTGCTGAAAAAAGAGGCATAGAGTTATACATCTATAATAATTAATTAATGTTTATAAAAAGGAAGTCGTCCTCAAGAAACTTTTATCCTAGGTATTCCATTTAAGGTAACTCTTCCCTAAATAGTTCTCATGTCAAACTTAAATTAGACATCAACTTTATAATAATGATTAGTACAGCTAAATAATGCCGGCTACGATAAATAGCTAAAGCTGAATAATGCCAGCTACAGTTTTGACATATGCAAAAAAAACAACAACAAGCAAACTCTTTTGTGGGGTTTGAAAGTTTTGTTCAAGGCATAACCTTGTGTTTCTTTAAAATCTTGTTTAAAATATCACTCTTCATTCAACACAATGACGATTTTTTAGAAAATAGCTTAAGTAATAATGCTGAGAGACCAAATTTTCAGACCAATCAAATCAGACCAAATTTTAAACTACTTTATTATTTATTGTAGATCAATTAATGAAGTCACACAAATTTTTATTCTATTTATTACACATTGAAAAAAGTTAACATTTTTTGAATGGCTTAAATTATCACAAAGATTACTGCAGATTTAAAAGAGCCTTTTGTTATACTTTTTTTCCGTTTTTTACATACCAATTTCTGCTATTTCCAAAGAATGATTCCAATTTATTTGTTAAATTACCGAGACCATCAAAACCCGCAGTTATTATAACTTTTTAAAAACTACGTCAGCCATTTTTTTCATAACTTAAACTTTTTTTTAGCTGTTTAATTTAGCTAACTTTTTTTTAAATGAAAAAAAAGCAGTGACACAAGTGAAGTTTTTATCAATTTGTAAAAATCTATGAAACATCAAAAAATATGTTAGGTTTTTTTTTTAAGAATTTGAAATTTTTTAAGTACAGCGTGAAACGATGGGACTAAAGAGGAAACGTTACATTGAAAATAGGCATCTGAAGCCCCTTAGTCATGGAAAACAAAGAATCAGATACAAACCCCCAGTTGAATTATGAGTAAGAGTGGAAAAAACTCGTTTTGCTTAAAAGCCTTTAAAAAAACGTGCCTTCAGATGACTCTGGTAGGTTTCATTAGACCGGGTGAATAAAAAACAATTGCTCTGATTAAATTTAAAGCTAAAAAGCGCGAACAAAATAATTTAAGTAGGAATGGCATAATTAGATATACTACGATTTGCTGTAAAAGTGTGATAAATAAATTTATGAATAAATTTCAATGCATTACGTTTTCATTGCGTATAGAAAATTTTATCTTTTAGACAAAACCAAGCTTGATTGCATTGTAATTCCATATTTTAAATCGTTTCAAAGATTCTAACCAAAAAAAAATTTAAAAAGTAAAAAGAAGTCTACAATAAAAAATGAACTTTTCTAAAAACAACGTTTTTCGAGCGAACTAAAAAGGAGAAAATAATTTTTCTTTGTGCTTGTCAGAATCTCTGATTATATTCTTCTTGTAATGAAGACAGATTTTATAACAAATTTGATACAGGTGGGCGCATCTTGTAAGATTAAAGATTGGTGATCGACCAACACTTAATAGTTTCGTTAACCACTGATTATTAAAATGGCCAACTATATTTAAATTATAATAAATACACTTAAATACATCCACACAAACAAAGCACTAAGTCAAATTTTATACTGCATGTCATAATATTATTAAATCACCACTTGCATCTAACGTTTTTCGTGTATCATAAAATCTGTCATTATTATAAGAGGAATATAATCAGACATTTTGACAAGCTCAAAGAAAAATTATTTTCTACTTTTTAGTTCGCTTGAAAAACGTTGTTTATTGTAGATTATTTCCAATAGTTCCGCGTAAAATTGCATAAATTAACATTGCTATCTTAAACATGATCCCAATTTTAAATAGCTATTCTTCCGATTTAAACATGCAAAGATACCGTAGCGTGGGGTAATTGAGCACTTTCTGGGGTAATTGAGCACCCGTAAACATTTTAATTTTAAAAGTCATATAAAATAGATAATATCAATGCTTAGATCATTTTCAAAATATAAATATTTAAATTAACTTTTTTAAATTGTATGTTGCTAATTACAACAGTTTTGGTCAAAAATAAATAGCTGATAACATTTTAAATATATCACGATGCAGAATCATAAAATTCCGTAAAAACTAATAACTGGAAATACTAAGGGTAAGCAGTTATAGTTAAAACCTTCTTAGAGTTTTGAATTTTTTGTAGTATACTATACATATGTTGAGGTAAATTCGTATTAATTTTAAAGTCTCATAAATGAATTGTTAATAAAATAATGTTGTTTAAAGTAATGTGGGGGTAATTGAGCACTTTTATTTGGGGTAAATGAGCACCTTTTCAAGTAGCTGTTTTTTACCCTTTAAATACTATTGTTAATGAAATAAATATCTAAAGGTGCAAATAATTTAAATTTTTAGCATATATGTTTTCCTTTTACATATTAGATATCTGATAAAATGGTGAGAAACTACGTAAAATCAAAACAAAAACTTTTCAAAACCTACACAGATTATGAACTTAAAAAAGCAGTAGAACTTGTTAATGATGGAGAACCTTGTAAACGTGTGGCAAGGCTATTGAACATACCACACAGAACTCTAAGATGTCATGTTAGTGGTTTAAGAAAATCTAGTGTGGTTGGTCGAAGGAGTGCATTGTTACCAGAAGAGGAAGTAACAATTGCTCAATACATTGCAACTTTTAGTGATTTTGGCTATGCATTCGAAATAGTAGACCTAAAGCTGTTTATACAAAGTTTTCTTCAAAAATCTGATAGGGATTGCCCATATTTTAAAGAAAATTTGCCTGGTAATGATTGGGTGAGATCATTTTTAAAACGACATAAAAAATTGCTATCTTATCGAGCATGTCAAAATATTTGTAGAAAACGTGCTGCAGTTTCATGTGATTCTGTAAATAGATTTTTTAGTAATTTAGAAGAAACTATAAAAAATATTTTGCCTCAAAATATAATAAACTATGATGAAACAAATCTTTCTGATGACCCAAAATCAAAACAAGTGATATTCCGAAAGGGTACTAAACATGCTGAACGAGTTATGAATACATCAAAGTCATCAGTGTCGATTATGTTTGCATGTTCTGCTGATGGTGTATTTCTTCCTCCATATACAGTGTATAAAGCTGAGCGTCTAATGGACACATGGATACTTGGAGGTCCAATGGGTGCACGATATAACCGAACAAAGTCTGGTTGGTTTGATAGTCACTGTTTTATAGATTGGATGAAAACATTAGTAATACCTTACTTCAGACATGTTGACAATGACGCACCAAAAATTCTCATTAATGATAATTTAGCATGCCATTTGTCTATTGAGGTTATAGAAATTTGTGAGGCTAATAATATTATGATGGTCTTTTTACCTCCAAACAGTACACATTTGCTACAACCTCTAGATCTTGCAGTTTATGGACCCATGAAATCAACATGAAGAAAAGTGCTTACTGCATGGAAAATTGGGGAAGGGAGGTTTCATACATCCCTACGAAAAAATGTTTTCCCAAGATTGCTCCTTAATCTAATATCTAATATGGACCACATACAAGAGTTTGCTGTAAATGGGTTTAAAACATCTGGTATCAAACCGCTAAACAGAAAAAAAATTATTGATAAGATTTTAAGAGCAGACATTTCTACATCCTCTCAAAACTTAGTATCCCCGTTAGTTCTTGAACGTCTTAAAGAACTTAGAGAAGCATCTGCTAAAAAGCCTGGGGCAGTGTTGCGTGGGAAAAAAGTCAAGGTTTTACCGGGAAAAAGTGTTTCACTGGATGATGTTGCAGTTTCTTCTGTTTTAAAATCCCAATCAAAACGCAAGCTAATCAAAATAAAAAATATCCTTTTGAATGACTCCTTAGATAAAATAACTTCTTCAGTAGATTTGGATAGTTTTAAAGATATTATCGATTATGATATGCCTTCCAGCTCCAAGATGTATATAGAGCTACAAGAAGATTCTGCAAAAAAATCTGAGGGTATACAGAAAGTCAAAAGTAAAACGTTAAAA
This sequence comes from Hydra vulgaris, assembly GCF_022113875.1. Taxonomy (NCBI): domain Eukaryota; kingdom Metazoa; phylum Cnidaria; class Hydrozoa; order Anthoathecata; family Hydridae; genus Hydra; species Hydra vulgaris. Next base: position 33,326,115 of record NC_061160.1, read on the forward strand.
AAAAAAGATTTATTTGCTAAAAAAAGTAATTTATATAATGGTGTTTCTGGCCTTTATGGTTCCATTTTCCATCAAAAGCAAACACATATCCAAAAAAAGCTTGAAGACTGCTTAAATGAAGACTGCTTAAAAAAGAGCTTTGAATCAGATCCTAATTCTAATAAAGAAGTACATGATTCTGGTATGGTTGTAACCTCTAAATATCCATTAGTAGAGGGTTCTTATGTTATTGTAAGGTTTGAAGGAAAAAAGATACCATATCATTTTGTAGGCCAAGTTGTAAATTCAGAGGAAGATAATAATTGGAACATTAAATACTTTAGACGAGATTTTGATGCTTCAAACCCAAAAATCATTTCCTTCAAAGAACCGCAGGTTCCTGATTACTTATTAACAGAAAGCAAATCTATTGTTAAACAGCTTTCTTGTCCCCAATATGAAAAAAACAACATATCTTTTTTAAAAGAAATCATTGGTGACTTATATATGCGTTGATATATCTGTATCATATATTTATGTTTTTTTGTTTTATTTTGTTATAAAGTCTGAACAAAATATATTAGACTATTTTTTCATTTGTTTATTTTATGTTTGAGAAAGTTGACTTAAACCAATTTTAAACTTATGTAAGTTTATACTAGTGTTCACATCTACCACCCATGTATATAATATGAGTCAGGGTGATAAGAAGTCCGGTTAGTTTGTCTGGATTATTTATTTTTTTAATACACAAGAAACCTTTTTTTAATAAATAATGAAAATTGAAATAAAAAAAAATTGTTCCATTTGATTATGTTCAACATACAAATAAAAAATATCTAAGTTTATTTGAATGCTAGGTAAAGAATATTAGATTAGATAAAGAAAATTCGTCTGCTGCATTGTTTGTCTTTGGATTTAATTTTTTGCAGGGGGCCAGGATGACCCAAAAATGGGACTAAGTGTCAGATAAGGATCTTTTGCGCGCGCACACACATACAAAGTATGATGCTTTTGATAAAATAATGTCAATACAATACCCAAATTTGTATATATGTATATGTATATATTTATATATATATACATATATATGTTTATGAAACATATATATGTTTATAAAAAAGATATTAAGGTGCTCGTTTACCCCAAATCGTGGGGTAAATGCGCACCCACATATTTTGTGTCATTAACTCTTTGCTGGAATTTTTTTTTTAATTCAACCTTCCTAAATGATAGACCTAATATAGTACTAAAACAACATATCTCACTTTTTAAAATTTTCGACAAGTTTTTATTTCATTTAAATAAAAGCTTCAAAAATGGTGCTCAATTACCCCACGCTACGGTATTATTTTATAAATTTAATTTTCTCGTAACTAACAGTGGTAACGTGGCTGAGTGGATTCCGCTAAGGGTTAGAGGTTCGTCTCTCGGGATCAGAAGTTTTTTTTTATTTAGTGCACAAAGATTGTTTTTTTTGTTGCTGTGCACCTACCAAATAGTTCTGCACTTGGACAATGAAAACACAATGCGCAGAACGTACACTGATTTTATACGCGGTCAAAATAAAACGTGTTTTAACGTCAGTATGAACAGGGTATTAGCTATAGATTTTTAATTTCACGGGCTTTTCTCATGTGAGAGCAATCGATCAACAATTTGAGCAACTGCTCACGAGTAAAAGCTTTTGTGCAAAAAGAAGCAATTGCTCAAAATTTTTATTTATCTAAGGTAATTACTCTAAAAATGCTGAGTAAAATCAATTGCTTTTTTTATTCACCCGGCCTATTTTCTAATAATTTAGAAACTTAAATTTAATATCAAAAAAGTTTAATTAGCAAAATGTTAAACTTTGTTTACAAATCAAAATATAAAACTAATTAATCTATATTTTATCAATATTGTGTATATATATATATATATATATATATATATATATATATATATATATATATATATATATATATATATATATATATACATATTTATATATATATATATATATATATATACATATTTATATAATATATATTCTTGCAACACATTGACACAAACACACACACTCAAATAAATATATATATTATATATTATATATATATATATATATATATATATATATATATATATATATATATATATATATATATATATATATATATATATATATATATATATATACATATATATGTATGTATGTATGTATGTATGTATGTATGTATGTATGTATGTATGTATGTATGTATGTATGTATGTATGTATATATATATATATATATATATATATATATATATTTATATTTTTATTTGAGTGTGTGTGTTTGTGTCAATGTGTTGCAAGAATATCAAGTATATATTATACACTTAACTTTTTTCTTGGTAAAACAAAAAAACAAAAAAAAAATTCGAGCTATGAGGAAAAACATTGCGATAACAATATAAAAACAAACCGAAGTTTATTTAAAATCGTAAGAGTCATAAATATCTCGAAATATATTATAACAATTGATTTTTGCATTTAGCTTTGTGCACAACAGAAAAGCGCCGGAGAGTTTTCGGTGAAGCGAGTAACTTTCTTCTGGTGGTGAAGTAAGACGATGACGCAACATTGTTGGTATGAGCTCTTTTATTTTATAAGTAATATCTTGTTTAGAGAAATCAAATACTTCATCATTTGCAAATGGTTTTCCTAGCGCCATTACGGCCTCAACATTTGCACTTATTAGAGCCTAAAAAATGAAATTGAATTAAAAAAATCTTTTAAGCAAATAAAAAATTTATTGCAATCAATTTTTTTTCAGATATAAAAGCTTATTTATTTGTTTACTTTTATTCAGGTAGGGCCATGAAGATATTATAACTATTTTTAAGTCTTTAATAAAATAAAGTTAAAGAGAAAAACCTTCGATTCGTATCCTGTTTGAAAACCCAATTTCGTAAGAAGTGATTCAACAACACGAGTATCACAACGAGCGGCTCCATCAATAACCTGTTCAAAATTATGACACCGTTATGAGAAAAAAAAAAATATATTCCGAAGAAAAAATAATTAAAAAAAAAATTACTTTTATGTAAACATCCACAAAGCTTTTATTATACGCACGAGATGCGCCAAAGTCTAACAAACATAACTAAAAATAAACATAACATAACAAACGTAACTAAAAGTAATGTAAAATAAAAAAAAGTACGTGGATATGGGATTTTCTAGAATTAAAATTAATCAATAAGATTTCCGAGTACGTAAATTTTTGCAGATTTTGCACTTGTCTTCTGCAAACCACATAATTGTTTAAAACTGTTAAAACTTTAAATAAATAAAAACTTTTCAAAAAGAATTTCAATTTTTTTCTCTTTATTTCATTAATTACTCCAATAAGTTTTATCGCATGGCACCGCGGAATAGAATACCAGGAACTTCACGCCTCCTTCTTTACTAATGATGCATATATGGCCAGAGCCAGCTTCGAAACACGAACCTTCAATTCTGAAGCCAGAACGCTAACCACTACATCACTGCTGCTGTAAAAGAAAATTCACTAAACCATGAGCAGGAAACATAAAGATAGAAAGGTTAGTGATCTTTCCTCTAAAACACGGAACTAAAAACATTAGGGAGAAACAATAAAACATAAATCAGAAGAGATAATAAGTAGAAAAACGAAACATTTCTGCATTTTATAGTTTCCTAAACATAATGGCTGCTGAAACAAAATAAAAACTCTTTACCTTGCACAGTGGGGCAGGGTTTAGCAAAAAGATCAAAATCTAAGGTCATATATTTTGAGTGAAAATCATTTGCAATCAACGGTTATATCCAGACAGCCAGAAATGTAAGTTTTTTACTGTAGTTTATAAATGTTTTATTCCAATTAGGATAACTCAAAGCAGTTACTGTTAGAATAAATCTATCCTAGTAGAATCTCTAAATATTTCTATACATTTATATTTATTTTTATTATTATATTAAAAGAATAAAACTTTATTTTTTGGTACTCTTTTTAGATTTTTTATACAAATTTTTTTTTAATATTTTATACAAACAAAACTTTGCCCTTCATTGATACCATAAAACCAACTTTATAATATACTATAATATGTGCAGTAAGACATTATAGAAAAATTGAATGTTACAATTTGCTACCCTAGTTATTAGAATGGATATAAAAATTATTGAATGTCATCAGATATTTTTCTCCGCATATTAAAAACATTTATTAGTTTTCTTACAAGTAAAGAAAATGGGACTTTAGGACTCCCCTTGAAGCCCTGCTAGGTAGTAGCAAACTGGTTAGAGTGATCAAAGCTCAATTTAGTTGCAAGAAATAAACTCTGACCATTTTAGGATGTTTTATTTGCACAATCAATTCTTGTTTGAAATTAATAACTTTACTTATCAAAAGAAATGTCAGGTATTTTATATTTTACTCGAACCTTTGTTATCTTGAACTGTTTTCTTTAGTCCCGTGAAAGTAAGAACAATTGTTTTATTTCACTTAAGTTTAACAATCATTTAGTCGAACCATTTTCCCTTGTCTATTGGAGGTTTAAGTTAACAGGAATTTACTGTAAAAGTCATAAATAAGTTTTGTACAAAAACTTTGAGTTCAATAAACCTTGAGAAAAAACAAGCGACAAAGAAACAAGTTATAAATATGACACAAAATAAAAGCGAATCTAAACATAAAATTTATTACTTTGTTAATTATCTACAAACACGATAATAATAAAAAATATATATGAGAAACAGATACCGAGATAAAAAGTTGGATAAAAAGATTGTTTATTTTGAAAAATCAATAAAAGAAAATTTTAAATAAAAAAAAAAGACAAATTATTAATTATATTTAATAGTAGGCCTAAAGAGGTTTTAACCTAAAGTGAAATGAAATCCGCCTTAGGTAGGCTTAGTTAGAAAAAGATGGCTTTCCTTAGGTGCCGAAAAAGAAATGATAATGATTCAGGGAATTTTTCTAATAACTTGAACCCAATAAATTTTTCCTAAAGAATGTAAAAATAGTTTACTACTATTTAGACTTCATAGTCTCAAGAAATGCTTTATTTATTCAATTTTATTCAAAAAATATTGACTTGCAAATTATTGATTTTTGGAACTAAAATGAAGACTGTCACACAAAATCCCCAAATAAAAAAATAGATTTATGCTTTGTCTCTTTTATACCTGATCAAATTATGCAAACAAAGATAATATATTGCAGTAATTTTAAAGCATAAATTTATAGCAAAAAGCATTTGCAACACATTTTTGAAAACATTTCAATATTATTTAGTGACTTCTTAAGAAATTTAATTGTGTGACCATATGTATGATTGTGTGTCAGCAGTTAGTTTATGAAGAAAATCAAAAAAACTCAAATTTCAAAAAAATTGTTTTTTTTTTAAAATTTATAAATCAATCTCATTGTAGCTTACTTTTTAATTTACTATATCTATGATGTAACTTAAAAAACAACAGTTTAAAAATGCCAAACCTGATCTGTCTCTTTATTGTAAAAAAAGTTGGACCAATTTGGATCAGTCTGCATATAATTAAATTCAAATAACTCACGCAAACAAAGTCTAAGAACCATTATTGATACCTAAAACAATAAATAAAAACTAGTTAGATTTATGGATAACTAGATTTACAACACTGATATAATAGTATTCCAGTTTACGAAAGCAATGATGAACCCAGTGTTAGTTTGGACAATACTGTTTAAGCAAATTGTTATTCCCCTCCCCAAGATTCTCTGCCCCTTACCCAGTGTAGCCAACCATGAACGTGTATGGATTTTAAAAAGCAGTGAAAATATATATTTTTAGGAGGTAATTCAATTCTTCTTTTTGTACCGTTTCAAAATCTATAGATGATTGATTCCCTCATTATCAAGTTTATTTAGATCAACAACACCAAATGCAAATAGTACGTGGTAACTTATCTAAAGATAGCACAGATGCAAACTTTTTCTACTCTGAATATGGGAGAGTGTGTATGAAAGAGAGTTAGGGGAGAGTGTGTATGAAAAAGTTTTAAAAAGTGTGAAAAAAATTCAATTTTGATTAACTTCTTTTTAAATAATTTTGTTTTTAAATAATTACTTTAATGGGCATTATAAAATTAAAATAAATTGGATAACAATGCTAACAATCTGTCATAAATCTATTTAAAAAAAGAGAAAAAACAGCTTTTTCATAACATCATGTCAATGATGCTATGAAAGACATTTTGCTATGAATGAGCCATAACTTTTTTTCAAAAACCTTTTTTTTTCAAAAACCAAAATATCATTTAAGAATAATAAAATCAGATTGTACTTATTGTTATATAATTCTATGATAAACACAGCTTTAATAATAGTTTTACATTATTAACAATAATATCCACGTACAAATTAGCTATCAAAGCTAAAAAAAAGGATCAGAAACGTTTTTGGCAGAAGAAATTAATTGCACCTTTGAAGCCACAAAATTCATGCAAATGTTTGATTTATTTCACTTAATTTGCACTGGTACCATTATTTGTTAGTCTTACTATATTGTCCATTACATACAATACAATGATATTGTACTTTTCACAAATGCTCTGTTTTTTTAATTCTGATAAATGTGTTTTATCATCTGAGCTTGCATTATCATGCAATAATATGATACCAATGGAACCAATGGGCTGTTTTTTTGTGTTATTTTTCTTAATAACACTTTTTTTAGGTTGTTTTTTTGTTTCACGCTCTTTGATTTTTTCTTTTTAATGGATTATCTGTGATTATAGCTGGGGCCTTTTACGATCTTTAGATTTTAAATTCTTTCTAGGTCCTGAATTTAAAAAAGACCTCACAATTTCAGGGGTAACAATTTGTTAATGTGATGTTGATGGCTGTATTAAAGATTCTAGGGATGTGATGTTTTTAGCCAAAGTATCTGTTTTTATGGGTTTAAGATTTGAGTTTCCAGGAGCATCTGAAGTATCAATATGGGCAGCACTGAGTTCTTGTGTTAAGGGTATCAAGTTTTGTGGAGTACCATCATTTAAAACAACTGGCTCAGGTCCATCAGTCACATAAGATGTAAGAAAATCATCATCAAAAAATATTTTAAAACTTAAAGTGTAAATGCCGGTCTTGATAAACCTATTTTTAATATGTCATGCTAAAAGCTGCTAAATAAGCATCTCTAGTAAACTGCGTAACCTGATGAATGCTGACTGTTTTTCCAGAATTCAAGAGCATTCAATCATTCATAGCTATTCTGTATCTTGTTTTAAATGGCCCACACACTGTAATGTCTAAAGGCTGTAACCTATGGCTGTGATAAGGTGGTAAAGAATTTTTACAAAATGTTGTCTGGGAAATTCTCAAGAAGATTAACATGGAAGGTATGATTATCTAATATTAATAGGGCAGGATTTTCTTACTTTTTTTTTTACATGGCTTACACAATTTTTACTAATGGCTTTATGCCTTACAAAATTTTACAAAAGTTTTACATGGCTTACAAAATGTTCAATTACTTTTACAAAATTATTTTCTGTCATCCATCCTAAACATGAGCTAAACCCAATGCTCTAGAAAGCCCATTATTCAATATGCGATCCTTATAACTTACTTGAGGAAAAATTATCACGGGAGTTATAGCATCACATCCAGCATTAATAAAAAAAATAGTAGTCATGAGTATACCTCATTCAGCTGATGTAACCAGTCTTATTTATTTTGAGCCCTTTGCAGCTATAATTTTGAAGGAGCAGAAACGGTACTGGATCCTGTTTCATCTGTATAGAAAATGAAGTGCAATGGAAATCTATTCTTTTTGTAAATGCTGGTTAGCATTTCAAAGAACATGATAACATTTGTCTTGATAAAACATGTTGCTCTGGACAGAGAAGTGTTTTCAGCCTTTCTGACTGACAAATCTTTGTGTCTTGTCATAAAGCCACAAAGCCATTTCACAGTTGCTATTTTATCATAATAATCATATTCCAAGTTACACGAAAGATTTTATTCAGGGTGGCCAGATAATTTTTGATTTCAATTTTCCTGACTTTTCCCTGACTATAATGAAATTTCCTTGAATTACTGATGTAAATTTAACAAATGTTGCAATAAAAAGGCAACAAATAAAACTCTCACAACAAACAAAACCAAATACTAGAATTTCTCTTAGAAACTTTAAATTAATAAACATTTTTAAACAATAAAAAAAAAAAATGAAATAAGAAAATAAATTTATTTTTAGTCTCCATTAAGCAAAAAAAAATTTTGGGCCCATCAAAATTCCCTGATTTTTCCATAACTTTTGCAAAATTTATTAAATTCCCGGACTTTTTAACATAGTTTAGAATTTCTCTGACTTTTCCAGGTTGCTGGCCATCCTATTATTTGTCTCTGCGTATTGAAAAGCTAGTTTGCTTGTTTGTTTTTTTGTCAAATTGTGGCACATTTTAGATGTAGTTTTAAGATACATAACTAATAAATCTTCTTCAGGTTCAGAAAAAATGCGCTTGTTACCTATCTTTGGCCAATGCACCTACTTATCCTTAATATTTTTAACCTTTTTAATCACTTTTGCTAAATAGGCTTTTGATATTCCAAACAATAATGCTGTTTTATTGATGGACTTGTTGCCAGCATTTACTTTCCTTACAGCCTTTTCTATTGCTGAAGTTGTCTTTTTAGTAGTTGATGCTTGCGAAAACATGTTTTTTTTCTTAAAGATAAAAAAAATATTAAATGAGAATGAGAAAATAGAAATGTTAACATACACTAGTTAAATGTTGTTGTTTAGCTTGAAAATTTGATTACTTCAAAAAGTTTAATTGCATGATATTAAGGACTAATAAGCAGGCTGGTAGACCATAAGAGCAATTTGTTTGGTTTACATACTGACAATAAATGATCTCTATGATTATAAGGCATTTCACATATATTAACTATGCTAGTGATATATGAGTGAATACATAAAAAAATATTATGAAGTTTGAAACAAAAATAAATTATTTAAACTTTATTAAATTTTTGTTTTTTTAATATTTGAATATTTTTTAATATTTTAGTACTTGAATATTTTGTTTAAAAAATTGAATAAGTTTCTCCTTGTTTAAGAAAGTTAATAAGTAGTATAGAGGAAAAATTTGTCCTAATGTCCTAAAAAGTTGTTTTTCTTGTCAGGATGTACACCAAACCATTCAAACTCTTCATAGACTATTTATTAGTCCTTAATATCATGCAAATAAAATTTTTTGAATTGATCAAATTTTCAACCTAAACCGACTACATTTGACTAGTGGCTAGAACCTATTATACTGATGTATTGAAAAAATCAGTAATAGTACAATGAAAGAGTTTTTTCATAGCAAAGACAGTTTGCTCTTTTAAAACATAGTATGGTTAAATATATAACCTTAAACTAAACACATTTTACCAAAATGGTAATCTAATATTAAATGTGGAAAAAAAAATATATATATATATATATAACAATATCAAATAATAAAATAGACTTAATCTTAAAAATAAATAAGTAAATGCAAAAAAACTTTTTATCTTAAAAATTTTTAGTTTTAATTATGGTCAGATACCGGTAAGTTAGAAATAATTACATAAGCTCTTTCAAAGCTCCTTCATACACACTCTATCTTACATAAAATTACAATGAAAAATCCTCACTTGCTCAATAATTAGCAACACGTGATCAATAATGATAGTTTAAAAAGCTTTATTGTAAAAAAGTGATTTCAATTTATGAAAAGCGCATCATAAACTTCAATATAATTACACTCATAATTATAAAGTTAATTTTTAACTAACTTTATAATTTATAATTCTACTCATAATTATAAAATTACTTACAACAACAACCATTTTAATACATTAATAAATAATAATTATTTTCCTTTATTTCTAAATGTTCAATTTTAAGATTTTTGTTTAAGGGAATTTTTAGTTTGGGCCCTAATACCGGTCAAATGGTATGGAATTATGTTTGGACGCAGTACTGGATATTGTAGACTATTATACAGTACATTTTTTTAAAAATACCTGTATAATATTGGTTCTTTAAAAAATAAATATTGTATTTTGTAACTAGCATTTTTGCAATTCCAATTGAGAACATATTAAATATGATGAACAGAAATAAAAAAAAGATAAATAAAAATAATAAAATATTTAATTCTACAAACACCCTATTTCTTGTATTTTGATCCATAAAAGCAACTTCATCAAGTGGCACTCCTTGAAGAAGTTCAGTAGTGAGAATTCTCTTTGTAGACAGATGAGGAAAACAATCAGCAATAAAATAGTCATCATCACCATCTAATAGTTCTCTGAAAATTTTATAATATAAATGAAAATAATTTTATAATATAAATGAAAGGATTTATCATTAACTATAAATTTATTGTCAATATTGATTATTTCAGTTTAGTTCAGGCATAATGACATAACGTATATAGAATGCATAATATATTAAAAACATTTATTAACCATTAAGTAACCATTTAATAATACTTGAATTTTGCAGACGACTGAGCTTCCCGCTTATAATCTACTTCCCAAGAAAGTTCTTTTCTAGCAACATCGGCTGCTTGCTCCAAAAACAAACCTGTAAAAAATTAGTAAAGAACTAAAATATGAAAACAGAAGAAAACTAGGATGCAAGTGTTTACAGTTTGAAAATCTTTTAAAGGAAAATTGTCAAATAATAAATTGAACATAAATATATAGTGTATAACAATGTAAAATATATAGTAATATATGATATATATAACATGTATATAAATATACAATATATAACATGTATATAAAATCATAAATATATAATATATAACAATATAAAATATATATAGGAATATATAATATATAACATATATGTAAAAGTATAAATAAGGTCAACACCTTATTTACTTGAGTTCTGCTTAAATTTGAAAATTATACCTTCAGGAAGTATTTTAGAGAAATTTAATATGGAAAGAAGTGTGTCTATATCACTGTCAATACTTTCAGCAACACCAGGATACTAAAATAATAACTAAATGGTTACTTATAAGTAGAAATGACAAAAACATGGCCTAAAGTGTCAGTGTGACAATAAAATAGATTACAATAATTTAATAGACAATAACAATGACACTTTCAAAATTACCTGAATTTTAACAGCAACTGGTATATTGTTGAGAGTAACTGCTTGATGAACTTGACCAATAGATGCAGCAGCAAATGGCATCATATTAAACTCTTTAAATAAACTTTTCCAATCATTTCCTAGCTCTGAAGACAACAATTGCTAGTGATAAAAAAAAGCATAAAATAATAGCGCAATTGTATAATATAAAAAAGTATAATATAAATTGTATAATATAAAAATGTATATATTATACACACACACACACACACACACACACACACACACACACACACACACACACACACACACACACACACACAAACACACACACAGATATAGTGTATATATAGGCTTGGACAAGAATGGTGTGCGATCGAGTGCTATTGTTGACCACACAATTTAATATTGTTTATAAATTTTGATGATTTAAACATTTCAGAAATAAGCTTTCAAACATCAGAATGTAAAAACTCTAAGCTAAATTAAAATGAAAAAAGAGTTTAAAAAAAAAACTAACAAAAAAAAATTCTAACGAAAAAAGAAATGAAACAAAAATTCTTTACGAAAAATATAAGCACTAAAGTAAAAATAAAAAATAAAAAACTTAAACTCCAAGTGAAACTTTTTGTTATATTTTTAATTACGCTTGAAATAAAACTTATCTTTTTAAACGTACGTTTATGTAAACAATCATTATAATTAATTTTATGGTTTTATTTAAAGCCTTAGTGTAAAATAAAGTCTTTATAAAAGATCAACGATTAAAAGCTATTGATAATGTAACTCATTTAAATTGTTAAAACATCAAAATAGCCATGGTAAAGTTGTAAAGAAAAAAAAATCTTAGCTTGGCCAGTTACAGGCTTAGACAGGAATGGCGTGCGATCGAGCGCTATTGCTGACCACGCAAATGATTTTATTTCTTGACAACTTGACCTTGATTGTTTATATGTTTTGATGATTTAAACATTTCAGAAATGTGATGAATGTAGGAACGTTAAACTAAACTTAAACTTGGAAAAAAGTTAAAAAAAAAAACTAAATTCCTAACGAAAAAAAATTCTTTATGAAAAAGAAATTATATAAGCACTATAATAAAAATAAAAACTTAAACTCGAAGTTGAACTTTTTGTTACGTTTTTAATTACGTTTGAAATAAATCTTTTTAAATATTTTATTAAAGTTACATAAAACGCTTTTAAATTAAGTAACAAATTACTACTAATGATTGTTTAATAAATGAACAAATTTACAAATTTATTAAAGTGTTGTATTTAATATTTTTAAATTGTATTTACATTTAAACTTTCAAAAAAGTTGCAATAAAAAATTGTTTAAAAAAATAATACAGTTTTTTTTAATAGTAATTTTTAATAATTTCATGCTCTAATTAATGTCTAGTTAAAAAAAAGGTTTCCAACTCTTTTATTTGTAAAAATAGGAAAAAAATAATTAAATATAATGCAGGCGCATTTAAATATAATAAACTACGAACAAGCAAATTAATTTTATTTTAATTTGAGCTTTACATCTTTATTAATAAGCGTTTCTCGTAACGAATTTAAAAAATATTATAAATGAATTCAACTCATTCATTCCTATCGTAATAAGAATTAAAAAAAAAAAAAAATTAAGGAAAAAAATAAATAAAATTCACCTGCCATTTAAATAAAATAAACTGCCAACAAGCAATTTAATTTAATTTTAATTTGAGCATTACAACTTTATTACTAAACGCTTCACGTAAAATTACTTCACGTTACATAAAGTCATCATAAGTTTAATATAAAATTATAATATGATAAAAATAATATAAAAGTTAATCATATGAACATTATCAAATGCTTCAAAACTTTTCTATTAATCAACAAAATACATTCTTATATGTAAATAAAGTTATTTTATATTCTTGTATAATTCACATAAAATGTGTAAAAGCTAGTAGTTGCAAATAGTTTTGAACTTATTCATAAATTAAAGTAACTTAAAAAAAAAATCTTTCTAAAATTAATGCTTTAAAAGATTTTTAGTTTTTGCTTTTAATGCTTTATTTTTAGATATGGGAAAATAGTTTCAAACATTTAAATTTTTCATAATAAATACATGCTGACATAAAAAAAAAAAAAACATTTTTTATTAATTTACACACGCATCTATGTAAACAATCATTAAAATAATTAATTATATGCTTTTATTTTAAAGGCTTCACTTAAAATAAAAATATATATATATATATATATATATATATACATATATATATATATATATATATATATATATATATATATATATATATATATATATATATATATATATATATATATATATATATATATATATATATGTATATATATATATATATATATATATATATATATATATATATATATATATATATATATATATATATATATATATATATATATATATATATATATATTTAAAGAATTAAATTCCTAGCGAACGCATTCTAAACTACGTATCAAAAATACGCTTCAAAGCAGACAAAACTTTTTTATATTTTTATAAAACGCAAGTTGAAACACTTCACTTCCAACAAGGCTGCAAGCAACCACTATAAGAGTTGGAAGTTACTGGAAGAGAAAAGACTAAATCTGTAGAGCAAGATGACGATTGACTAATGACTTAAAAGATTGCAAATTATATGAATCAGGAAAGCAAGATGAAGGAAGCGAATTCCAAAGAACTGATGTTCGAGGAAAAAAACTAGAAGAATAAGAGTTTTTGAAGCACTTAGGAACAGTCACAGAAAAAGGATGAGACTTAATTGAATGGCGAGTAACACGAGAATGAATTTTAGTAGATGGCACAAGGGACACTAGCTCTTTAGAGCAGTGCCCATTATAGTATTTGTAGAAAAGAGAAAGAGAAGCAACATTATGACGATGTGACAAAGGTTGGAGATTGGCTGCCAGAGCAGGTCCAACTATGTTTACAATTCGTTTTTGCACCTTGTCTAAAAGAGAAAGAGCATCATTAGAAGATCCGCCCCAGATGTGGCAACAGTATTCCATACAGGGACGGATTTGAGATTTATAGAGATAGAGAATAGAATCTGGAGTAAGAAAGTGTCGAGCTCGATAAAGAGATGCAACCTTAGCAGATGCTAATTTTGCAATGGATTTGATATACGGTTTAAAAGAAAGATCAAAGTAAGAGTTAATCCTAGAAGATGAATGGTAGATGACTCATCTAGTACATTACCATTCATAAATATAGGAAGATCTAAATTATTACGATAACGATTGGCCGAATAAAATTGAGTTTTATCTGAACTAAAGTTCACCAGCCACTGTGAGCCCCATGCTGTAGCAGAAGTGAGATCCTTTTCAAGCTCAGATACCCCCTCCAAGCAATCAGAGAGTGTAGGCTTCTTATCATGACAAGAGTAAATGGTAGTGTCGTCAGCGAATAATGCCACCTTAGATGTGAGAATATCTGGAAGATCGTTAATGTAAATTAAAAAGAGTATAGGGCCAAGGATTGAACCTTGAGGAACCCCTGAAGTTACAGGATGTGAAGAAGAGTGTTGTCCATCGAGGACAACTTTTATACTACAATTGGAAAGAAAGGACTCAATAATCTTAAAGATGTTACCAGCTACACCATAAGAAGAAAGCTTATGGAGAAGACCAGCATGCCAAACTTTATCAAAAGCTTTAGAAATGTCAAGTGCGATAGCCTTAACCTCTCCACCTCTATCTAATGCACGGTAAAACCTATCGGTTATTACTGTTAGCACATCAGCTGTAGAACGAGAAGACCGAAATCCATATTGATGATCAGAAAGTAAGTTATTTGATTCAAGATGAGAGATTAAGTGTTTGTTGATTAAAGATTCAAAAACCTTGCTTATGACAGGAAGAAGACTAATGGGACGGTAGTTAGATGAATCAGATCGCTCTCCAGAATTTTTGAAAATAGGGATAACAGATGCTGCTTTCCAGCATGATGGAAAACAAGACTCTGATAAGCACTTGTTAAATAGTTTTGAAAGTATGGATGAAAGCTCCGGAGAACACCTCTGCAAGACTACAACAGGAATGTTGTCAGGACCACAAGCTGTTGAAGAGTCTAAGCAGGAAATTACTTTTGATACAGAGGCTGAAGTGATGCGAATGTCAAGCAAGGGATCAACCTGTTTGACAGCTATGTCAGGTAAAATGCAACTAGTGGAATCGAGAGATGATATTGATGAAAAGTTCTTAGCAAACAATTCAGCTTTGTCTTTAGGTGAGGTGACAAAGTCTGAACCATACAAGAGAGAAGGAATAACAGATTTGCCCTTATTATTGATACTGTTAAAGATTCTCCAGAAGTCTCGAGAGCCTAATTTTTGTGATGAGATACGAGATTTAATGACCTGAGAATAGCGAGCTTTGGCGTCAGACAAAACCTTTTTACAATGGTTTCTGCCGATAGTGAACAGATGTCTGTTTTCTGGAGAATTGTTTTGCTGATAGATATGGAAGTAACGGTTTCGATTAGAAATTGCTGCAGCGCAATGTGAGGAAAACCAAGGAGAAGAGTGAGGCTTGACCTGGAATCGTCGAGAGGGAATAAAAGATTCCATGCCAGCCTGAATCCACGAAGTTATGTAAGAAGCACATTTGTCAGCAGGAAGACGAAAGATTTCTACCCAAGGGCCATCACGAAGAAAATCACGGAAAGAGTCCCAGTCAGCTTTAAGGTAGTTGTATGTGGTACGATGATAGGGGGATTCTGATGAAGTAGAAGAGTTTGATAATAGTTTTAGAGAGATCAAACCGTGATCAGAAGTACCTAAGGGTGAATGTGGAGAAATTGAGCACTGACTAGGATCCAAAACAAGACATAAGTCGAGTAGAGAAGGTAAATGATTAGGGTTGTCTGGAAAACGAGTTGGAAAGTTGACTATTTGAGTTAGAGATTGAGAAAGGCAAAAGTTGAGGGCCTTAACGCCAGCAGAGTCACTGACACTAGAGCCAAGCCAATCGGTGTGATGGGCATTAAAGTCACCAACAACGACGATATTGGCCGATGGATAAAGAGAAAGGGCTTGGTCAATTTGATCAGAAATAGCATCAAGAATAGTGCAATCTTGGGATGAAGGAGAGCGATATAGAACAAAGAGAAAGGCGATAGAGTGAAGTTGTGCTAAACGAAAGCACATAAATGAATAGTCTGTAGATTCAAACCTAGTTTCACGACAAATGGGTGAGTTCTTACGAATGTAGATGCCCAGGCCAAGCATGTGATTATTGGAGTCTTTACGAATTAAAGGAAGATAACCATCAACACTAAGATCACAAGATGGGACAGCCGAACTCAAATTAGTCTCACAAAGAGCAAGTAGGTCTGGTGAACTTTGCAAGAGATAAGACTCAACAGAAGAAAAGTTACTTCGAAGACCACGAATATTAGTAAATGATAGGTTTAGAGAACTTGGTGATGACGATGGTTTTTTGTGTTTTTTAGTTTTAGGTACTTTAGTCATTTTGAATTTATAAAGAACTTGACTCAAGTATAGATAGTACTCAGTACACTATTTAACAACTAAGCAATAGCCTCATTACTATTAATAAACCCTAAGCCGTAACAAAGGGCTCCAAATGTGGCCTCTGCAATGCACACCAAAAGTACAAACAGGGACACCATCCATGCGCAACACGGCACTGTTAGTACTCTGATATTTTTTGGCTGTTGATGGAATCAGCCTCTCTGAGAGCTACCACAGAGTTCGGGAAACCTGACTACCAGCCGGCCTCAGAACCATAAAACTGAGTTTTAGAGCTGTACCCTCATTAGGAGATAATAGAATGAGTTGCCCAGTCGTAAAAATAGAGACACAAGCAATACCCACGCATTGAGTCAAGAAGATCCAGCGTTCAACATCCTAAACTGGAAACAATGTATTAAAAATACATCTGCGCCAGCCTAATAGATGAGGAAGGGGTGCGAGGCTGGTCAACAGATAGAATCTGTTTACCCCTTAAGTCTTTGCCTAGGAGGCCTTCTACAAGACAGCAGCTGGATGCATGTAACATCTGCCCAAGATGAGTATTTTTATCGAGACACCATCTCTAGCCTTTACTCAACCAAGAGCCCCAAGGCAGGGGGTGTTTTAATTCGGAGTTAACTTCTCCTAGCCTTTGCCTAAAAAAGCGTATCCTACAAGGCAGCATATATATATATATATATATATATATATATATATATATATATATATATATATATATATATATATATACATCAGGCCTTGTAAGAAGTGTTTTCCTATTTGAGTTTTACGTACGTATTCATGATTTCACGTACGTGTTTCGCAATTTACGCTACGCAAAAACTTTTTTCAATAAGTTTATTATAAACAGTCTTTTAAAACAGATTAACCGGAAAACATTAAACTGTAATTAATTGTTGTAAAAAAATGTTTGTGGAATATTTTTTTTTTATTAGATAAAAAAACAGATAGATATCCTTTTTTCTATTTTCCGTTTAAAAAAAAATATATTTATCATTTATTTTATTAAATTTGAATTAATTTTATTATTATTCAGAGTTTTAGTAATTTATTTGATTAAATTTAATTAAAATTCTTTTAGAAATTTAAAAACAATTCGTTTTACTGATAAAATTTCCAAAATTTATGTTGAAGTGAAAAAAAAAAATTTAACAAATTTAATTCAAGTAACTTTAAAATGTTCGCATTACATATAACTTCATTTTAATTTCAGTTAAGTTTCAGGTAGTTCCAGTTACAAATACTGGTCTAAATAATGCGCTTTTGTAGTTAATAAATGACGTCATACAAAAAGTCCTTTCAAACTCGAGTTTAAATGTTGTTTGGGTTTTCCCTTTGCCGTTATGCTTTATGCAGTAGAATTTTTTTTATAAAACAAACCAAACTTTAAACTGATTAAAAATAACGCAATCAATAAATAAACTCTTTAAAAGCCCAACTTATATTTATTTTGTTTTAAAAACAAAACTAATACTAATGCTATAGATATAAGATAAGTAAATTTTAAAATTATACTGATATTTGTTAAAAACAAGTTCTGCTAATGACATCTTATAACCAAAAATACTATTTTCTTCACAAAGTGTATATTTATGAATTGTATATACATTTTAACAAAAAGTATAAGGAAAAAAAGGTCTATTACAGAAATTTTATCTGCTAAGCTTAATCATTTTCCCCAACATCTTCTGTTTCTCCATTGTTGCTTTCTGCTGTAGGCCATCACAGTAGTTTATTATAAAAGCCAATATAATCATGTGGAATAAACTTAATACACTTTCTTAAGTCAGATTTTATTGAAACCTTTGCGTTTAGGAATAAAAGCTGTTCTGGCAGATTCACTTTGTTTTGAGTATTTTTTCTTATCATAAAATTATGTTTGACACTACCATTGATAATTTCACTAGCTTTACATTGACCTATGTTGTCACAATCATATTCAAATTGTAAAATTTGCTTATTGCAAACTGATTTACTTGGTTTCTGGGTTTATCTATTGTTTCGAATGAGGTAACATTTCTTTTATAGTGGACTGGCCACCAAGTTTTAACATTGTAAACTTGAGATGAACTCTGTACACTAAAAACTTTCTTTGATTACTATTTTTTAACATAATTTTTTTTTTATTTCTTGAATGCTGTACACTCTATCATGCCTTCTTAAAGGGATCCCAAACTCCCAACACATGCTGTGTTCATATTAAAGATAATATTAAAAAAAAGGTTTGAACCAAGTTTTTTTGATTAAAAATAAATAATGAATGCATACAGAGAAAAACTAATTTTATTGTTTTAGCCGAAGCTTGCCTTCTCCATTTTTTTCAATAACTCGGAGTCTTTAAATTATATGTCGCAATCTACAGACTTTGGCGATTCCTTTGAAGCGCGTTTAATTCATAAAAGTTTTAGCATTTGACGTCACGGTAGATTTTTAACAAAAGAAAAGTGTAATCAAACAAAGCTGTGTTTTTCTACTTTTCAAAAAGTACGATGTAGTAATTTTTTAACATACAGCAAAACAACTTTTATAACAAATTTTTGTAAAAATAATAAAAGCTTTTTATTTCATAGGAGGAACTTTTTTTTACCGATATCTTAATAATTTTTAGATTTATATATCTTAATTATAATTCTTTTGTTTTTAAATTAAAACAAATATTAAACTTTACTTACGAATTATATGATTTTCATACGGTCTCTTGTTTTTGTGCAAGAGAGCGCAGTATTATATATTCTGAATCTTACTTATTTTTATTTAAACAATGGGAACTTTTTTCTAACTTCTCTGGTTATTTTTACACAATGATATTTTTTGTTTTCCTGTCGAAAAAAAGTATTTATTAACAATTAAATTCATAAACTGACAGTTTTAATTAGAGATATTTAATGAATTGTTAACTTTTTTTATTATAAAAATTTTTTGATTACGCTGATTTATGAAATTGCTAAATTTGCTGGATTGGATACGAATAAAAAGGAAATATCATTTTATTTTACATTTGATTTTTGATAATGAAACTTTTAAAATGTCGGCAACTCGATACCAATTAGAACCTGTTAAGGCTATGAAAAAAAAAGTACAAGAATACACTAAACAATACAGTTGACAGTAGTATCAGATATGAAAATTCATGAAAGGATTTGTGAGATCCTGGTTTTGCATTAAAAGTACAATTAATAGCAACACCAGACGGCATTATAAATTTTGATTATAAGTTTACTGTTCAATATTTTATAACCATAATAAAAAAAAATAT
This sequence comes from Hydra vulgaris, assembly GCF_022113875.1. Lineage (NCBI taxonomy): Eukaryota > Metazoa > Cnidaria > Hydrozoa > Anthoathecata > Hydridae > Hydra > Hydra vulgaris. Next base: position 33,345,991 of record NC_061160.1, read on the forward strand.
GAAGTTTGTATATTTTCGCCCGTTTTATACAACTAATATTTAACAATATTTATTATAAATATACAACTAATATTTAACAAAAATACGGACAAATTATTATTATATAACGCAATAATTAACACATTAATTAATGGCAATAATTCAAGATAAATGGTTTTTAAATTGTTAAAATGTCATAACGCGCGTTAAAAAACATATTATATTTGATATTTTCCAAATTGTATCGTATTTGACATTTGTCTCTTAACATGAAAAATTAAAAAAATTTTAAAACACAACAAATACAAATTTTCAAGCAATTTTCTCTTCAAATTTTCATTTATTCAAAGAAAAGTTATTATTAAACTTTTATTTCTCTCATCTAAAAAAAGAATGAGTGACGCAAAAAAATATATATATTCTATACAACTCTTATTCATTGGAAGTTTAATTACGCGAAACATTTCTTTCTCTTTTGTTCTACTCTTTTATAAAAAGAGCGAGCGATAAAATAAAAACTTTTCTTTCTTAACATAAATTTATACTTAGAGATAAAATTAAATAAGAAATAAATCAACAATGAACAAAGCAACTAACAGATTAATCTGGGACTATTTTGATATTAATAAAAATAATCAACATATACAACATTACCAACAACAATTATCAAATAAACAACACTATATCGCATAATTTTAGGGACTTTTTATTTTTATTGCTTAGTCGTTCTAAATAATGAGTAAATTTAGTTCAAGTTAATATTTCAATATTTACAGTTGCAATATAATAAAAAAATGATGTTCAATGTTGAACTTTTTATTTAATTATTTATTTTTTACCTACATTCGTTATAAAAAACTTTCAAACCCTCGTCATTAAAATAATTTGTTTTGAATATATTTCAAAATGATTATTCAAACTAATTTTTTTCGCTTGACTTCCCAAACTTCATGCAGAGCAAATTGAGACGAAATATTATCTAACCAAATAAAAATGCTTTTACTAATTTTATAAGGGTAATTAATGTAAAATAATTTTTTATCAGAGTCTTGATTGAGATAATAAATATTCATAATTTATAAACATTAAATACATGGCGCAATAACAATTTATAGCAATGAACCAGCATAAAATATTTGAGGTTTTTAATATCTTTTTAAATGTTAAAAATTATATATATATATATATATGTTAAAAATAAATGTTAAAAATATATATATATATATATATATATATATATATATATATATATATATATATATATATATATATATATATATATGTATATGTGATAGATTTAAAGGGCGCAACTTTATTGGGAAAATTACCGGTACCCTAATATTTTGGAGGAAAAAAGTTTTTCAAAAGTAGGTCAACCTAGTACTCAAAAGAAGCGAAATTTTATAAAAAATTCAAAAATAATAATCGATTCAGGATTTTTTTATATATGAAACGGTCCATTATTCTATTGATTCGATGTATTGGACCTAGACCGAAAACACCCCCAGACTATTACATTGCCTCCACTATGCTTCACAGTCTTATGGCAGTAACATAAATTGAGGCATTTTCCTGGCGGTCAACGTACACGGCAAATGCCATCGCTCCCAATAATGTTGAACTTCGATTCATCACTGAACAGGACAGTTCGCAATTTCTGCACATTCCAGTCAATATGAAGTGTAGCAAACAGGAGTCTTTTCTTCAGGTTCTTTAGTGAAAATCAGCAGTTTCTTTGCTGGGCGTCGAGAAAACAATCCGGCTTCAACAGCACGTCGTCTGATTGTTTGGTCCAATACAGGCAGCTCTAATTGTTTTTGTATCTTGACTGATGATATCCAGGAATCCTTCTTGACGGATCTGACGATCATAGAACCATCTCTAGAAGTGGTGGAACGCGGTGTTCCATCTTTGTTATCTGTTGCCAACTTCCCCGTAGAACGATATTTGGAGCATAGTCTTGATACGGTCCATTTTTTCACGCGATATTTATCACAAATACTTTTTTGTGAGATTCCACTTATGTAATTGGCAATAATTTTCTTTCTTAGTTCTAATCCAAGACTGTCAGGAGCCATTTTCGCACTTGAAGCCATAAAAAATATTGAAAATAAGTAATCACGCTTCTCAAGGCTTACCGTGTTACATTTACCTTGTGATGATACAATAATGCTCTGTGAAACACAATGTCTTAGTTGGATGTGGACTGTATTGATGTAATGAAACACTTGTTGTATTTCACTTCTTGTATTGATGTTCTTCGATAAAAAACTTTGATAAAACTCACTTCGATAAACTTGATAATACTGATAATACTGACTGATTGACTTCCATATACTGACTGAATTACATGTCGGTTTACATGTCTCTTATATAGTAAAATGAACCTGTGTGAGCCTGTTCTGGAAGATTCTAGATACTTTTTTTCGATGCTTCTGGAAGCTTCTAGATGCGTCTGGATGCTTCTGAATGTTTTTGGATACTTCTGGATGCTTCCAGATGCTTCTTTTGGAAACTTCTGGAAGCTTCTGCATGCTTCTGGAAACTTCTGGATTCTTCCTTTAATTATTAAAAAAAACTTTCGTGACGTTGACACGGACCAGACTTAAGAAAATGAAACAAACCAAAAAAGTTGCACTTGTTTTGTCCGCTGCAAATTGGCACTTGTCAATGAAATTCTGCCTGTGTGCTATCATCTGTCAGCTGATTGCTCATGTCATTGCATGTTATGACTCGAGACTCCTGAACTGTTTGCTGTGGTAGTATAGTTCGTTTCATTTTAAGACATGTAAAATTAGGAACACTTTTTAGCATTGTTTGATATTGGTTGCAAATATATTGTCCAATACTGTATATAATCAAGTATATAAAATATTATTCACTTGATAATATTTTAATGGCGCATTCAGTTTACATTAGAAAGCAGTTTTCTATTTTGTACAAACAATGAATGAAAAATTATGAAGTCATTACTGCCAACAGATAGAATGGAATGTTTACTATTTTCAAAACATTTAACCCCAATGAAAATAGAAAATTTAAATTAAAATATTAAAACTTGATTGAATTTTAAAAAATCAAAAGATTTTATCCACATGATTTTGTTAAAACATAAGATTCTTTTGCTTTATTGTTTTTAACTTTTCACACATCTTTTGTAAATAAAAGAAATATTCTTAATCTTTTTATATTCAACTATTATTTATTTTAAATTAAATTAAAAACATTTCTGTTGTTTAAAATTTCTGCATTCAAGCATCTTAATTCAACTTCAAAAAGGAAACAAAGTTATCTAATCATCTTTTAGTAAATGGAGGTATTTCATCGTTTTTATTTAATATCAAAACTGCAGTAACATTTTTTCTGGTAGGTAGACAAATGCATTAATTAAAAACCAAAGCTATTTTGTCTGATTTACCGGACTTCACATGAAAAAATTCAAACAAAAAATTGTCCACCCTTTTCCTTGTACACACTGGTACACTTTTGAAAATGACCCCTTCCTCATACTTGCGTACGTAATTTATGGATGACTCTATGGCAACCAATTTTCAACTCTGAATATCGCTCTCGAAGACTTGATGCTGAGCGCACATAATCGTGCTCGTTGATAACGTATTTCAGTATTACAAGCGCAAAATATCATGCTGAGCGATTTTATTTATCATATGCACAGATATATATATATTTTTATTTACATAAAGAAAAAACAACTTTTCATGGGACTATAAGTTTCATGTCTATGCGGCAATCATTAGCCATGTACTACATATATACCACTTTATTTAGAAAGTTGTTTACTTTCTTTATTATTGAGCACTCTTAACTGAAAAATGTACATATATATGAGATATTCATGGCCTCAGAATTGCATATATATATGTATATATATATATATATATATATATATATATATATATATATATATATATATATATATATATATATATATATATATATATATATATCAGACTAATTGTGTTATAACTTTCAATTTATTTCATAAGTATGAAAATAAGTATAAAATTTGTATAGATTCATAATAAAACCTCAAGAAAAAAACATGATTTTGAGTAAAAACTCTTTCTAGTCAATGGAAAACTTTATCCTAGTTAAAGCAATATTAATGCACTTGAAAAAATCTAAACAGATTTGTTACAGAACTAATACTTACTTCTGTTTGCCATTGAGGCATAAAGTCAGCATTGGCCCGAACCCTATCAAACAATTGTTGTACTTCTTTTGGAATGAAATTGTTGTCTAAATGCAAAAAAACAAAACATTGTCTTATGTAATCAATTCAAAATTCTTTTTTGTTTTTTTATCTATTTATTTATTAAAATTTATTTTAAAGAAAATCATAAAAACATTTGATGTCAGGTAATATTTCATTGTGATTTATTTAGTAACAGTTTTATTATAACATTGTTTCAAATCTGATAATGGTTTATTCAATTTAGATCAAAATATAACAAAGAAATAAAGAAAATAGTACACTGATGTTATTCAAAATATAACAAAGAAATAAAGAAAATAGTACACTGCTGTTATTCAAAATATAACAAAGAAATAAAGAAAATAGTACACTGATGTTATTCAAAATGTAACAAAGAAATAAAGAAAATAGTACACTGTTATTTGATGATTAATGATTATATAATTAAATGACACAAATTTTAACCAAGTTAGATTTTACTATCATTTAAAAAAAAGATTTGATCCAAAGAAAATTGCCAAAAGAGGAGAAAAAAATGGTTCAACTTTAACCAAGGAACTATTTAAACAATGAAGTTTATTATTAATAATTAATCAAACAATTTCAAGTGACTAAAACAGTCGGGTTAAGAAAATAAGAAGTTCAAGTTAATAGGTTTCAACTTACTGGTATTTAACTGCCATAATGGTGTAGTGTCAGAGGGCACTCTTTGTAAGGGAGAAGTATAATGGGAGAAGAATAAAAAAAAAAAAAGTTCAAAAATCTCCACCACTACATCTATTGTAGTATCCTGCTCAACTTGCAGCTGTCTTGTTTATTAGGTTAAGAAAGGATTGAAACAATAGTTAAAAAAAAAAAAAGTTTTTGGAGGAGTCTACAGTTTGATAATAATTTTATATATGTGTATATATATATATATATATATATATATATATATATATATATATAAAATATTATATATGTGTGTGTGTGGGTATATATATAATTGTTTTTGTTTGACTGAATTGCAAAATCGTTGGAGAAAATTGAAGTTAAGAGAGAATACACTGAAAACTAAAGGTATTTTTTTAGTTTTGCCCTATTTTTTATACCCACTCCACGAACTTTTCAACTAACCTAGTATAATTAAGAAAGTACAAAAAACTGTAATAACTATGATAACACCTCCTACAAGTGTACTCAGGTTTATGCAAGTTATTTTGTATAAGAATTATTATGATTAACTGTTCAAAAAAATTTTAAAATAAATGTACCTTGTATACTTAACATTTGTCCAAACTTTAAAGCTGCACCTCTGACTTTGCACAATGTTGATACAATTCTTTCAATGTTAGCTTCAGACAAAAATGAACTATCTGAATATGTATTGGCTGAAATAAAACATTAAAAAGAAATAACAAAAACAAATTTTAACTTAATTTTTTTTTAATTATAATTATAATAAATGTTTTTAAACCTAAAATTTGCAATATGGGTGCCTTCCCTAGCCAAAACCCTCAGTAAATGTATATACATCCCATTATCCCTAACAAATCAGTTTTGTATACAGGGTTGAATTTACCTTTTAGGGGTTTGGTGCTGAGTTTGATGGTGCTTAAATGTTTTTTTATAAATATCTAGGTAAAAGTTACCCTTTTGAAGGTTTTTATATCTAAATATTACTGTCAACATTTATGTAATTTTATACAATTTGAAAAAAAAAATTTTTATTGTATTTTCTTTGAAAAATTATGTTAAATTTAAATCTATACATTAAAGTAAATATTTGAACTAAAATGGAATATTATTATATAAGTTTCTTTCTACACTTTCTAATGAAAATTCATCAGTCAAAGAGTTTCCTCAACAAGCACATCGAGTGAATATAAATGATGCAATTTGAGCTGTGAAGGTAAATGCAGGTAAAAGAGACCATTATTGATCCAACCAGCCAGAGCTTGGCAGAATGTCATTTTCTTGTCTTCTAATAAATAATTTTAGGGGAAAATCTTTGTCCATCAAATATTGTTAAGTATGTTAAAAATGGTTTAAAAAAATTAAAATATCTTATCAAGTTAACATTTTAACCTGCAATTGTAACTTTAATTATAAGTGACAATGATAGTGGCACATTATGTTTGGGGTGTAATACTTGTACTACCTACAGGGTAGTACAAGTATTACACCCCAATTACAACTTATTTCTCCATGCAGCAGCCTTGTTTATCAAGGTTCATATTTCGGAGGTAAAGAGTTGATAGAGGGTTGTATCCATAATAATAATTAAAAAAAGCCTCCTTGACTATAGTGTCCCCTCTACCATGGGGAGATAAATAATGTAAAAAAATAAAATTAACAAATCCTAACTAATATATCCTAATGGACAATCAATATTGATACTCACATTATAATATTTAAAATCTGGAAAAACAAACTTTTTTACATTTAATAAATCATTATCTAAATTTTCGACTAGATGCATCATAAACAACAAACAAGTCTTCCATAATTTTATGGAAGAATTTTTATAAAACCATAAATTTGCGCAATTTCACCTAACAGTGAATCATCAGTATTTCTATGGCATTGCTTGACAACCTTAAGATTTTTTTTTTCAAATTTTTATTGCAAATAAAAAGATGAATCAAAAATCCATAAAAATGTGACATTGGATTTTGGAATACTGCATTTATTTTATCTAAAAAATATTTTATTATTTTTTAAAAAATGGCTTTCGCAAAAAAATAGCTGACAACTTTGAAAAACAAAAAAAATTTATTTCAAAACACAATTAGTTGTGCAAACTCAAATTCCTCCATCACTATTTCAAAAGAATATTTTGTCTCTGCAAAAATATATTTTCAAAATTTGATGTGTAAAGGTTTTATCTTGCTGACGTGTCTATGTTTTTGTCATTAAGAATATTTGTAAATGCATTATGTAAATGCATAAATAATTCTTTATTACCTTGGTAGAATTGACTTAAGCACTCCATCATGTCATTGATAGAGGTTTTAGCTATTTTTCAGATATTTTTTGCAGAACACTATCATTGTGTAGAGGGAAAAAACAAATTTGTTGTACTAATAATTAACAAACTTCTATGTTGTGTGTACATCTAGTGTCAGTAGTGTGTACATTCAGTGTACTTTCAAGTTATGTTAAAAGCTTGAAAGTTGATCCAAATGTGATAATTCGGAAGTGGAATCAACAGATATTCTTAAGTATTCCTGCCACAATGGCTTTTAGGATATTTTCCACTACAACTGAAATGAGCTCTTTGCAAACTGTTTTGGAGAGGTAAAAGGTTTCTCTGAACCAACATTAACAAATTTTTCAATGTTTTTTTTTTTTACAAAAAGGTCATATTGGACAATATCAATCAATAAATTTTTAATTACTCCCTATGCCAAATAATCGTTAACCATTGTTAATGATTCATAAATACTACATTATAAGGATAAATATATTAGCAATTTATGATTATACTTCTCACCATTTACTCTTTGTCCAATAAAGAAGTATTTAGGGCAGAATCTATCATGTTTTAATATTTTCTTCTTTTTCTGAAAAAACTGTATGGATTTAAACCATCATTTTAAAACTTAGAATGTGCAAATAAGGACAGTGCCAACCTAAATCAGCAGATTTATACACACACACACACAGATATATATATATATATATATATATATATATATATATATATATATATATATATATATATTGATTTTATAGATTCCACTCTATCTTTGATTATGAGATAATTATCTATTTTCAATTATCAATTTTGCGCCATTGTCAAAATCATTTGAAGCATACCCTACAATTTAACAAATGTAGTGAGTAAGTGCAACTAATGCGCAACTAGTATGAATATGATTCGATGCAAGTTGGCACATGTTATCATACTCAAAATAAAGAAAAAATTATTTTTGAGTGTTTTAGAAGCAAATAAACAAAACTAAGTCTATGTGTCAGAAAATATAAACTTTGAAAAATAAGGGACACCCTAATATATATATACAGGGCTCGAATTAACAAACTTTTTTCTACCAGACAAATTGTCCGGTAAAGACTCAAGTTTGCCGGACACGCCCAATAAAAATTAAAGGAGTGGGATCAAACGCCATTCCTGAACAAGCTTAAAATATTTTGTTTTTACAACTTGACCACGCAATTTGTTTTGACAACTTTAAGACGTTTTAAAATGCACTGAAAATAAAAAGAAAATCTGTAAGATTTGCTTTTTGATAGATAATTTATATATATGCATATATATCATATATATACATAGTAAAAAACTTTAATTATTTTAGACACATTAATTGAGAAGGGTTTTAGCTAAGTTGTTTTCTTTCTTGTAACCTCATGTTAACTAACTAATATATCCGTAACAAAAAACTTTTACAATCCAAAAATTGAATAATCAAGAAAAACCAGATAAAACCGGTAATAAATAACAAAAAGCCGTATACAATAAAACACTTTTAACATACACCCCTATGTTGACTTGGTCAACTAATAATATAACTCTTTTAAACGCCGTAAATTTTCGCCTGCGCTTGCTGCCTGTCTGATCGGCCGCTTAAAAATTGACCTGCACGTTTCATCAGTAGCAATCACACCTAGTTCATTTTCGTTTGATTTGTTTGTAATTTCAAAAGGTATTAATTTTTGAATAGGTCGGAAACATGTGGTTCTAATTCCTTCTTTGGATAAAACTTGTAAACGCGCACCTCGTACTTTTCCATCAGCTCCTCTAATAAGTTCCAAAACTTTTCCCATACGCCATTGACTTTTAGGGATCTTGATATCATCTCGTGTAAGAACTACATCGTTTAATACTAGCTGTTCGTTGTATGAAGTTTTACTTTTTACGTATAAATGGTGTTGTTTAAGTTCATTAAGATAAGAAGTTGCAAACCTTCTCCAAAAGTTAAATATCGTTGTTTTTATAAATATAGCTCTTTTCGAAATATCATTAGGTAGTAGACTAATTCCATTCATTTTATTAACAACATTTCGTCCATACATTAAATGGTATGGTGTTAATGCTTCTTCAGTGTCATCCTCGCTCATGTAAATTAATTGACGACTGTTTATCACAGATTCAATTTCACATAAAACCGTTTCGAGTTCTTCGTAAGATAAAAGAGACTTACCAATTGTTTTCTTCATTGTAATTTTTACAGATCTAACTAAACGTTCGTAGAAACCGCCCCACCAGGGGGAAGCTGGTAGAATAAACTTCTGTTGCACATCATTTTTCATCATAAAATTTTTAACTTCCTTAGATATAAAGGTCTTAAAATTATCGGAGATAATAAGATCAGGAAAAGCTCTTCGTGCTGCAAAACGCTTAAAAGCTCTTATGAAGGCCGGAATTTTCATGTCAGGTGTCAGTTCAAGATGGATTGCTCGACTAGACGCGCAAGTCAATAGTAAAACATTTACTATTGACTTGCGCGTCAATAGTAAATGTTTTACTATTTAGACCTTACAGGCAGCATCCTTATTAACTGTTTTTACAAATAAAGGTCCTGCATAATCTAAACCAATTGCTTGAAAGGAATATAAATTATTAACTCGAAAATTAAGTAAATCTGGGCTGCTAGGTGGTAACAATGTTCTTCCTTGGAACTTCTTGCATGTTACACATTGTCTAATAATACTTTTTATCGTCGATCGTCCTTTTATTATCCAGAATTGAGATCGTACTTTATTCAACGTCGATTCGATTCCATGATGCAAAACTTGTTCATGACAGTTACGAATCAGTAATATTGTAAACCAACTTTCTTTTCCACGTAATATTAAAGGATGCTTTTCTGCAAAGTTTAAATTAGCATTTTCAAATCTTCCTCGTAATTGTATTAGTTTGTCTTCACTATCAAATAACTTTAAAGAGTTTTTCAGTTTATCAAAACTTGTGTTATTTTGTAAAATTCTTTGCTCATCTCTAATCCATTCATTGTGTGCAAATTTGTACTCATCTGTCATCAAAGTAACTTGTTTGTTTAATGGTAGCTTTTTAATTGTTTTTAACAAATTGTTGATAAATTGAAATACATATCCAGTACTAATAATTAACTTTTCAAATGAACTAAATCTACATGCATCAATGATACTACTCAAACTTGGTGATGAGTCCAAAACAACATTACAAATAACTACATTTTCTCCTCTCTTACACTCAGACATAATATCAACCTGAAACTTTTTATCAACTTTAAATTCATTTATCTCTTTGTTCATATTTAACAAAAATTCTGGTCTTTTCAACCAATGTCCAAAATCAACAAAATTACTTATTCGAGTAGGAAAATCAGCTGGGTTCAACTCCTCACTAATATGATTCCATTTTTCTCTATCAACCACTTTTCTAATGGCATTCACTCTATTCTCCACCCATGGTTTCCACGTTCTTTCCTTACCTTTAATCCAATACAATGCCACTTCTGAATCACACCAGCAACTTACATCCTCAAAGTGCACTCTTCCGTTCAAAACTCTTAACACTTCCTCTAAAAGTCGGCTCAGTAACACACAACCTAATAACTCTAATCTAGGTATACTTAATTCTTTTAAGGGTGAAACACGTGACTTTGAAACTAAATACTTCCTATTCACTCCTAAACTAGTTTCTACAACTAGATATATAACGGCACAATAAATTAATTTAGAACTGTCACAAAATCCATGCAATTGAACACGCTTACTACTCTCATTCACTCTCTCAAACACAAATCTTGGGATGTTAACAAAACTTAATAATTCAAGATCCTTTAAAAATGCTGTCAAAGCTGATTCTATTGCTTCTGTTACTATTTCATCCCATCCACTTTTATCTCTACAAATTAATTGAAAAATTGTTTTTACTCTTGAAGTTATTGGTGTTAAAAAACCTAGAGGATCAAAGAAAGATGCTGCTATCTTAAGAATATTTCTTTTAGTAATTTTTAGCATTCTTGCATTTTTAACAAGTTCTTTAAACTCAAAAACAAATTTATCTTTTAATATATCCCACTTAATTCCTAAAATTTTTATAAAATTATTATTGTTTTCATTTTTAATAATTTCACTTTCAAAATATATTTTAATTCATCAACTTTTAGATTAAATTTTGAGTTTTCACTTTGTTTTGTTTCCTTTTTATTAAAATAATTTTGTAATTCGTGATCATTTGTAATCCATTTTCTTAATTCGAATCCTGCATCTAAAAATATACATTTAAATTTTTTATAAAGCATTTTTCCTTCTGAAATTGTTTCACAGCCAGAGGCTGTGAAACAATTTCAGAAGGAAAAACCATTTAATGTATGTCGTCAACATAAAGATCATCTATTAATCTTTCAATAAATTTTTCATCATGTTCAATGTATTTTTTAAGATGGTGTTTTAAAGTAGCATTTAAAAGAAAAGGACTGCTAGTTAAACCAAAAACAACTCTAAGAAACCTATATACAATTAGTTTAGCATCTTTATCATATATTCTCTCATACCACAAGAACCTTAAGTAATCTCTGTGTTGAAACATTGAAATCTCAGGAGAGATTTCAATGTTTAAGAATGCTTGCTTTATATCAGCAATTATCCCTATAGCATTAAACCTAAATTTTAGTAAAATATCAAATATTTTTGACAATAAATTCGGACCTGAATACAAGCAATCATTTAAAGACGGTCCTATTGTCGAACAGGACGCATCAAAAACAGCTCTAATTTTTGTAGTATCCTTATCTTTTCGAATGACAGGCCTATGAGGCAAATAATGCACACACCCTGGTTCTTTAAATATATCTCACTAACTCTTTCTATTATATTATTTTTTTCATAGTCTATAAAAATTTGATTATATTCTGTAACCAGTTGTTTATCATTTAATCTTACCTTTAAATTAGCCAGACGTTTTTTTACAAATATTATAGTTATCAGGTAAAAAATCATGATCAGTTTTGAATGGTAACTTTGTTATATATCGTTCCCCGTTGTGTGAGATCTCTTTCAAACTGATACATCACACAACTCTCAGGAGATTCTATGGTTTCAACAGACCAAAATTTATTTAGATCTTTCCTAAGCTCATCTATTTCACTATCAACCTCACAGTGCATAGAATGACTAGTAAAAACTGTTTTTGTGGTATTTTTTGTACTTTTTTCCAGAGAAATAGGACCACTTAATACCCACCCTAAGATTGATTTACTAGCTACTAGACCACATATTGGACTTCTTACGATTCTTCCAGTAATAAAACTGTGATAAAAGTCTATACCCACTAAAATATCAACATGAAAATCAAGAGACCCATCATCATAATCAGCTAATGAATATTTGGATAATTGTTTAAATTGATTACAAGCTAATGACACATTTTGCCCTTGCAGAGGGCTACAAATAACTGGTACACATAAAGCTTCCATATAAACACTGTGATCAGTATATTTATGTTTGACCTTAAATTGAAAAACATTTAATAATTGCAATGTTTGTTCACTATCTCTCCCAAATGTTTTTATTATAATTTTCTCTTTCCTAATAGTTTTTAAATTTAATCGTTTTTGAATATTTTCACTTATATATGATCGTTGGCTTCCACTATCAAATAAGATTCTTGCCTTTAAAGACTTATTTTCTGAAACTGCACTTATGTTTGCCCTAGCTGTTTGCAACAAGATAGTTTGTTGGGAAATGTTATGTGTTGCATGCCCAACAAAAGTGTTATCTTTTTCACACAAGGAAATATGATGTTTTTTTTTGCATAAACTACAAATATAATTTGCTTGACAATTCTTTAATATGTGATTCGTTCTAAGACAATTAAAACATCTACCTTGCTTTTTTAAAATTTCTTTTCTGGTTGAAAAATTTGTCACATTTTTACATTCCCAGGGGTTGTGATTTTCTGAACAGTATACGCAAGGATAATTATAATTTCTTTTGTTTTGGTAATCACTATCAAATGATTTTGGAAAAACTTTTTTGTAATTATTCGTAGAGTTCTGATTAATGTTCTGTGAATATAATCCTGCAGTTGTGAATAACTGACTATTTTTTCTGTTTTCAACATTTCGACTATTAGTTGAACAACACTCTATTGCATTTAATTCTTCTCGAAAATATTTTAATAATAAATCTATAGTCCAAACCTCCCCACCAAATTTCCTCGAAATTAATAGAACTAAATCATCTGGTATTTTTTCTTTCAAAATAGGAATCAGAAGACTTCCATATGTGTTAGTTTCAACTTTTAATGATTTCAAATTTCGAACACTTGCCTCTATATCATTATAAAGTTTTCTTTAGCTATCAACATTATTACTATTTTTTACTTTCACAAGTTTTAATAATAAATCCATGTGTGCAGAGATTAAAATTTGTGGGTTACCATACCGTTCAGTCAATAAAGAAACTGCTTCTCTATAATTTTCTGACGATAAGGTTAAACCACAAATGGTAGTCAATGCTTGGCCTCCTAAATTTTTTTTAAATAATTGAAACGATCAATATCATTTAGGTCATCATTGTTGTGTATGGCAACATTAAATTGATCCCAGAATGTTTGCCATTCTGAAAAATTACCCATAAAAATTGGAAGTTCAATTTTTGGCAATCTACAATTAATTTTATTTTTAGAACTCTGTTCAGAATTATTATCAAACTCTAATTTTAAAGATTCTAACCTTAGATTTATTTTAGAAAGTATATTGTGAAATGGGTCAGTTATTTCAACACTCGCTAAAACATCCTCCTCAACCTCATTTGGATCAAGTATATTAATTATTTCTTCATCAATATTATTTAAATTTGTATAAGAGTCACTCAAACTATTTTTTAAAGCTATAAACCTAGACTGTGAGGTGTCAGGGTCTTCTAACGCCTGACTTATTTCTACAACATTTTTTTGAAAAATACTTCTTAGTGCTTTCCTTTTAGCTATCTTCCTACCTAATATTGCAGCCATAACTTATATTCTACTACTACTATACAAATGTATAACTTATAATCTAATACTACTTTACAGTCTTTATACAATTTTTCACTCGCTCTTATACACAATAAACACAATGAGCAATAAAAATATGTAAACAACAACAAATTCACAATCAATCAACAAAACCAATATGTTATTTCTTACCAACACGCTTGTTTACACAATTCAAATCTTACACCGATTATCAATGTACAAAACTTTTGTAAGTCAAATCGATTCTTTTTCTTTTTCTTTTTGAGTTCAATTGTATAAATATTTTTCTTCTGGCAATATTCTTCGTTCAGATTTCGTATTTTGCATCGGGCGCCATGTAAAAAACTCTAATTATTTTAGACACATTAATTGAGAAGGGTTTTAGCTAAGTTGTTCTCTTTCTTGTAACCTCGTGTTAACTAACTAATATATCCGTAACAAAAAACTTTTACAATCCAAAAATTGAACAATCAAGAAAAACCAGATAAAACTGGTAATAAATAACAAAAAGCCGTATACAATAAAACACTTTTAACATACATATATATCATATATATACATATATATCATATATACACATATATATCATATATACACATATATATCATATATATACATATATACATATATATATATACATATATATATATATATATATATATATATATATATATACATATATATATATATATATATATATATATATATATATATATATATATATATATATATATATATATATATATATATAACATGAATTTTGAATTTAAAAAATATACTATAGGGTGTATCAATGTTTATGCAACTCTGGTCACAAACCTGACCCCGGCCCCAGCTATTTTATATCAAACCCAGCAACAGCCCTGGTCAAATTTTAACCCTAGTCACTTACTAGACATGATGCATCTGTTTTGACAGCAAATGGGATGCATCTGTTTCGACAGCAAATGGATCTATCGATGGTTTTTACAGCAGCTAGTAGTTTAAGTATTTGCAGCATGCTGATTGAGTGGAAATGTTAAACACTGTATTGATGGATGTAATTAAAAATAAATTTTTTAACTTTATTCAAAAAAATGAGGAGAATAATGACTGTCAGGTCAGGAGTATGGTCTTCATGATCATCCTGCTACTGGTAACATGTAACCCAGTGCAACCTGTTCCATGTTCTGCTGCCTTGCAGGATTTGCTTTCTAAGCAAAGGCCGGAAGGAGTGTGCTTCCTGTCATCTGTACTATCTTATATCAGTCATGCCTACAGTAATTATTTTTTTTTAAAATATATAGTTGGAGGTGCCTTAGTTACTGTATTAGCTCACCTGTAATCTACTTTATATGTATGCCTCGATAAAAATACTCATCTTGGGCAGATGTTAACTGTATCCAGCTACTGTCTTGTAGAAGGCCTTCTAGGTAAAGACTTTAGGGGTAAGCAGAAAAATTCTGCTAACCAGCCTCGAACCCCTTCTTCATCTATTAGGCTGGCGTAGATGTAACCTGTGTTACATTGTTTCCTGCCTAGGATGATGAATGCTGGATCTCCTTGACTCTACTAATAGAATTTTGCTTATGCCTCCTTGATAATGGCTATGCAACTCTTCCTGTTATCTCCATATGAGGGTACAGCTTTAAAACTCAGTTAATGGTTCTGAGGCCGGCTGGTAGTAAGGTTCCTGAACTCTGTGGTAGCTCTCAGAGAGGCCGATTCCATCAACAGCTGCAAAATATCAGAGTATTAACAGTGCCATGTTGCGCATAGATGGTGTCCCTGTTAATGCTTTTGGAGTGCATTGTCAAGGCCACATAATGAGCCCTATGTCACGGCTTAGAGTTAATTAACAGGACTGAGACAAATGCATAGCTCATTGATTAGGAGACTGTGCTCTATCTATGAATGAGTCAAATTCTCATTAAACCCAAATCATGACCAAAGTAACCAAAAATTTTAAACCTAAAAAACCATCCCCACCACCTAAATGTTTTAATATATCTTTTACAAATATTCGTGGTCTGCGAAGCAACTTTCCGTCAGTCACGAAGCAACAGTTCCGTCGTCAGGAGTCTTACCTCCTGCAAAATTCACCAGACTTGCTTGCACTCAGTGAAACAAATTTAAATTCTGAAATTCCTTCTTCAGATATCAGTGTTGATGGGTACTATCCTTTGATTCGTAAAGACTCCAATAGTCACATGCTAGGTTTAGGGGTATACATACGCATTAATTCCCCTAATTGTCGTGAAATCAGGTTCGAATCCTTTGACCATTCTTTTATGTGCTTTCGCCTAGCACCTCTTCACTCTATCACCTGTCTCTTTGTTCTTTATCGTTCTCCTACTTCCCATGATTGCACTCTTTAAGATGTTACCTCTGATCAAACTGACCATGCCCTCTCTCTTTACCCCTCTGCCAATATTGTTGTTGTTAGTGATTTTAATGCCCATCACACTGAATGGCTTGGCTCTAACACCACTGATCCTGCTGGCACTAAAGCCTTTAACTTCTGCATTTCTCAATCTCTTACTCAGATAGTTAACTTTATGACTCGTTTTCCTGACAACCCTAATCATTTACCTTCACTCCTTGACTTGTGTTTTGTCTCTGATCCTAGCTTGTGCTCAGTTTCTCCCTTTTCTCCCTTTTCTCCCTTGGGTGGTTCTGACCATGCAATGATCTCTATAAATCTATCTTCTCGTACTTCTTTTTTGGGCTCACCTTATCATCGCACCACCTACTACTACCCTAAAGCTGACTGGGATTCTTTTTTATTTTTTTCTTCGTGATGGTCCTTGGGCTGATGTTTTTTCTCTCTCAGCTGATAAATGCGCCTCCTACGTAACCTCCTGGATTCAGGCTGGAATGGAAACTTTTATTCCTTCTCCTAGGTTTCAAGTCAAGCCTCATTCTACTCCATGGTTTTCTCCTTCTTGTGCAGCTGCTATATCCAATCGTAACCATTTTTTTCATCTTTTTCAAAAGAACAACTCTCTTGAGAACAAACAGCTATTTATTATTGAAAGAAATCGATGTAAAAAGGTGCTTTCTGATGCTAAACTCCATTATTCTCAGTTCACTAAATCTCGCATCTTATCACAGAAGTTAGGCTCTAAAGACTTTTTGAAAATCTTCAACAGCATTATTAACAAGGGTAGATCTAACATTCCATCTCTCATTCATGGGACTGATCTTATTACCTCTCCCAAGGATAAGGCAGAAATATTTGCAAAGAACTTATCTCCTAATTTCACTCTTGAATCTTATGAACATTCTCTTCCTTCCATTCCAGTCAAACAGGTTGACCCATTATTAGACATTCAAATCACTCCGGCTTCTGTTGCTAAAGTCATATCTCGATTAAACTCGTCTACAGCTTGTGGTCCAGACAACATTCCTGTCACAGTTTTGCAGAATTGTTCTCCAGAACTTTCTTCTATTCTCTCTAAACTATTTAACAAGTGTTTGACTGAGTCTTGTTTTCCTGCTTGTTGGAAAATGTCATCTGTAGTTCCAATATTAAAAAACTCTGGAGAAAATTCTGACCCCTCCAATTATTATCCAATAAGTCTTCTTTCTGTTATTAGCAAGGTCTTTGAGTCTTTGATCAACAAATTCCTCACATCTCATCTTGAGTCAAATAAACTACTGTCAGACAATCAATACGGTTTTCGATCCTCTCTCTCTACGGCCGACTTGCTAACTGCTGTAACTGAAAGATTTTATCGTGCATTAGATGAAGGGGGTGAGGCTAGGGCTATTGCTCTCGACATATCTAAAGCTTTCAACAAAGTTTGGCATGCTGGTCTTCTCCATAAGCTTGCTTCATATGGTGTTTCTGGGAAAGTTTTTGAGATTATCAAACCATTTCTTTCTAACCGGTTTATTAAAGTCATCCTTGAAGGCCAACACTCTTCTTTATTTCCAGTAACTTCTGGGGCTCCCCAAGGTTCCATCCTGGGCCCTGTTTTGTTTCTTATCTACATAAACAATCTTCCTGATAACTTTTCATCTAAAGTAACTCTTTTTGCTGATGACTCAACTTTATACTCCTGTCTTGACAAAAAGTCTTCTCTTTTCGATCGCCTAGAACAAGCAGCTGATCCTGAATCCGATTTCACTTCAGTAATAGATTGGGGTTCACAGTGGCTTGTGAATTTCAACTCTAACAAGACCCAGTTGTTTACTGCAATCAACTACCGTAATATGGTCAACATTCCTATATTAATGAATGGCAATCCTCGTACTGAGTCCTCTTCTTTACGTCTTCTTGGATTATCGCTTACTACTGACCTTTCATGGAAACCATATATACAATCGGTTGCTAAATTAGCTTCTGCTAAGGTTGCTTCTCTTTATTGTGCTTGCCATTTCCTTACTTCTGATTTCATTCTCTACCTCTACAAATCTCTTATTCGTCCCTGTATGGAAGACTGTTGTCATATTTGGGCTGGTTCTTCTAACGATTCACTTTCTCTTCTTGACAAGGTCCAAAAACGCATAGTAAATGTTGTTGGACCTGGACTATCTGCTAAGCTTGAGCCTCTTTCCCATCGTCGTAAAGTTGCATCTCTTTCTCTTTTCTACAAATACTATCATGGTCACTGCTCAAAGGAGTTATCATCTCAAGTTCCATCAACTAAAATTCATTCTTGTTTTACTCGTCATTCAGCTAAGTATCATTCGTTTACTGTATCGGTCCCTGCATGCACTAAAAACTTTTATTCATCTAGTTTTTTCCCCCGCACTTCAATCCTTTGGAACTCTCTCCCATCTTTATGTTTTCCTGACTCATACAACCTTTCACTTTTCAAGTCATCTGTAAACTGTTTCCTTGCTTTATAACTCTGTTCTTTTTTTTCCCAGTAACTCCCAACTTAATAGTGGTTGCTTGCAGCCTTGTTGGGAGTGAAGGCAAATAAAAAAAAAAAAAAAAAAAAAAAAAATGAAAAAGATGACAAACAGTAAGAAATTAAATCTATAATCAAAAAGAGTGCAAACCTTTCTTTTATCTGTTAAAGTATTCACTGAGAGAGTTACTAAACAGAACCTCCTACAAATGATAACATATTATGGTAAATCAGTTTACCATTAATAAGAGTAGTAACAAACATAAAGGATTTTGGGTGTAAACATCAATATAACAGTCATATGCTCTGATGTAGCATTAAGTCAAGAACCTATTTGCCTTATTTCTAAGCTTCAAAATATTTAGGACAAAGCATGATTCAAATCTATTATCTAATTTTCTATTTATTTAAATCTAATCTTCTATTTTATTGAATGTCTAGATATTTGTCATATCCAGACATTTAATAAAATAGAAAGTATTAAATTGTTACAACTGATACAAACATATGAAAATGAAACATATAAATGTTTGTATTGGTCTTTACAATGTTTGTGTTGGTCTTTATTGCCAAAAAAATTTTTCTTTAGAATATTTCTTTAGAAATTAGCTTACCATTAATAAGAGTAGAAATAAACATAAAAGATTTTTGGGTGTAAACATGAAGATAACAGTCATATGCTCTGATGTAGCATTAAGTCAAGAACCTATTTGCCTTATTTTTAAGCTTCAAAATATTTAATCTAAACTCAAAAAAGGGGGGAGTTAAAGGGAGTTACCCAAAACGTACAAATGCATCTAAGGAGGGGGAGGGGGTTTAAAGACAGTATATTTATGATTTCATTATCTCTTGTTCTCTTTCCTTTCCTAAACATGATTTTTTTAACAAAATAATTAAGTTTCACCAGAGAAATGTTGGATTAACTAAAAGTTTTTGCTTTAATGTTTTGAAAAATTTATGCACTGCGGTTGGGGTAGGTGATTTTGTAATAAATAATGCATGGGTACGCAGAGGGGGAGGGGGTTTTCAAAAGCATAGAGGTGTGTACAAAGTGGATCAGTGGTTTTATGGAAGCCCCTATTGCATTCACCAATTTAGGGCGTATCAAAAAACAAGATTTTTTAAGATACAATATATATTGTAATCCATTACATGACTCAAGACATCCATAAAATGATAACTGAACAAGAAAAGCTTCAAATGAAGGAAGCCAGCACCTGAAAAGTAACTTGAACTGACTAATAGAGTATGATGTTATGGAGGAGTTTGGTGGTTCAAAACCAGAACCAGCTGTCATTACTTCTGTAACTAGCTAAAATAGTGAATGAGAATAGTTAGTTGGTTTTCAAAAATTTTGATGTTTGTGTAAGACATGTGTTAGTAATAAAGATTTTTTAAAATACTTAAAAACTTTAGTGGTCAACAATGGAACGGAGAAGAGCATAAAGTTAATCAAAGGCTTTACTTATTATGCGGTAAATAGATTAGTGATAGAAGATTAAACTCACTGTCAGGAGGTTTGAAATTTAAGTTTGATCAATACTGTAAAAGTCCCTCAAAACATGTTTCTCACCTTGTTTAAAAAGGTTCATGTGTTGGAGTTTAGGATTGTAAAAGAGTAGCAAATAAACAACTCAGGAACTTTAGGACGTAAAAGAAATTAAAAAATAATAGACAGAAGATTTCTAAAAAGCTGAAAATCTTTTCTATTTTTAAGTTTTAAAAGTATTATTCATGTCTACAAGTATTTCTAACATTCATTTTCATTGATTGATTTTTTATATCATGAGTAGGGATTGCAATCCCGGGAACCTGGATCCCGAGATCCCGGACGTTTTTGGGTCCCAAAAATCCTGGGATTCTAAACACAAAACCCCGGGATTTTCGGGATTATAGCAGGATTGAACTAATTAAATTATTTTGTAAAACAAAATGTTCTAAGTTGGTAACTATACTGAATTATAACGAGTTATATAATGCTGCTTTGCAGGTTTATCCTGTTTATGCTTTATCCTTACGATAAATGGAACAAATTTTTGAATAGACCATGGAGTTCGGGATTTTATCATTGAAAAAAGTTTCACAAACACAAATTAAGGCAGGTTTGTTTGACTATTGTATAAAAAACAATCGTTAAGTTTGTTGGCAAGACTTCTCGCGTTAAAAAGATAAATTTTAAAATTGTTGAGCGAATTTGTAGTTAAGTGATTGCTTGAGTTTATTAAGTCGTTTTGTTCATTTCAAAAAATATTTTTAGAGAATGAAAAAAATAAAAATGAACAAGTAATAAAAAAAAAATTATATCTAAAAAAATTTAATGATTACTACATAACAATTCCCTTTGGGATATTTCTAGCGATTTGTATAATTATATTTGTACAATTATTAGTTATTGCAACATTATAATGCCCTTGACAATTAATTCCGCTTGAAGGAATTCTAGTGTGAATACATACAAAATTTGACTGTGGAATGAATCGTTTTGAACGTTTTGAACTGATAACCTTTTTAATGTTTTTGTTGTTTACCACAATAATATGTTGTTTACTAATGCACCTGAAAAAAAAATCCTTATAAACATGAATGAAAAGAGTGAAAAGGGAACATCATTTTTTCTACACAAAAAAGATAAAGACCCAACTTCAGTGTGGTCACATTATTTGAAGTCTGCGGATAATTTGGCAGCAAAATGTAAGAAATGTGGTGTAATTTTGAAAACATTGGGTGGTTCTACAAAAGGCCTTCATACGCACTTATCAACTAAGCATAATTTGAAAGTAACTTCAGCCGACAAAAATTTACCTAGTTCGAGTCAACAGTTGAATGATGCCAGAACTGACGAGAAGCCTCCTACGAAACGAAGAATAACAAGTTACTTTGCATCAGAAAAAAAAAAAAAAAACGAAATACAGGCTTGAATGACAGCTTTAGATAGGCTAACATTTAATGTATTTATAACATCAAAAGATTTAAGGCAATTACTGATTACCAGTGGTTTCAAAAATTTGCCCAAGTCAGCAAACTCAATTAAAAGGATAGTGGTGAGTTACAGCTCACAAATATTAGACAGTTAATTTCCAAAGAAATTTATCAATATAAAGCTTTGGGAATACAATTTTCTCTGAGCTTTGATGAGTGGACCTCTACAACAAATAAAAGATACATGAATATTAATGTACATATCCCAAATAAGCACTGGAATTTGAGTCTTATTCGTGTATATGGTTCTATGAATGCTAAGAAATGTATTGATGTTTTCAAAACACGTCTAAAGGAGCATAATGTTAAGATTGATACAGACATTATTGCTATTGTTACAGATGGTCCAAATGTAATGGTTCAAGTGGGAAAAATTATTGAGGCTGAACACCAGTTGTGTTTAGTCCATGGAATTCACCTTGCAGTTTGTGATGTTCTTTATAAAAAAAGTTCTACGCCAATGTCCGACACCGAAGCACCATTGAAGGAAACTCAAGATATTGTTGAGGAAACAGATAATCACGAAGATGAAGAAAATATCGACGAGGAAATGGGATTAGGCTTTCTTCCCCAAACAAATGATGGGATAGCAAATATGGATTTACTCACCAATGAACAAAATATCAATGAACTAGTGAAAAAAGCCCGTAAGGTAGTTGTTCTTTTTAAACGATCCCCGACAAAAAAAGATGCAGTCTTGCAAAAATATGTCAAAGAAGAGAAAGGCAGCGAGCTTTCGCTCATTTTGGATTGCAAAACAAGATGGAATTCTCTTCTATCGATGCTAGAGCGTTTCCTTGCTTTAAAAACATGTATACAGAAAGCTTTAATTGACTTAAACCACCCAGTTTCCTTAAACGAAAGTGATTTTGTGGTTCTTTCGGAAATAATAGAAGTACTTGCACCTGTCAAATTAGCAGTAGATGCGTTATGCAGACAAGATGCTAATCTATGCACTGCAGATGCAGTACTTATATTTTTATTCCAGCAGATTGCTCAAAAACAATCTCCCTTTGCTAATAAAATGTTCCAAGCTATAAAAACAAGAATGGAAAAAAGACGATGTGAAGAAATTTCTGGTGTTTTAAAATACCTTCAAAATCCAAAATATGATGCTGTGAATGATAAAACAAATATCTGCAAAATTTTTGGAGTTTCTCCTAAAACCCTTATTAGGAAGCAGATAAAAAAACTTATTGAGAGACTAGCTGCTTTTAAAAATGATAATTTAGAAAAATCAAGTATTGATGTTGATGAAAATATAATGGCTGTCGTTAGAAATGAAGAATCACAAGTTCGAGCCTCCCTGTCTTTAAGAGAAAAGTTACAAGAACAAATTGCACAAAGCATGAAAGCCATTGAACCAGAAACACAAACTTCAAATTTAATGTCAATCATAAAGAAAGAAACGCATCTGTTTGAAAATGGTGGAAACGGGGGCACGGGGGCATAATTTGGAATTAGTATACCAATATTTGTTATCTATTCCACCGACGAGCATCGAACCTGAGTGGGCATTTTCTGCAGCTGGGTATTTGGGAAGTAAAATAAGGAGTAGGCTAAATGACCAAACCTTAAATGCTCTACTATTGCTCCGGGCATATTTTCAGACAAAAAAAGAAAGTTTGTAAATAAAATATGCATTTAATGTGAATTGTTTTTTTGTTTTACATTTATTATTTAGCTACCATTTATTTATAAATATAAAATAAAGATTTTCTTTAACTTTTGTCTCTCAATATTAACAAACAACTTATTATGTTATTTTTTACAAAGTAGCTTGTTGCTACAGCAGCTACATCGTTACCCAAATTTAAGAAAATTTATGTTTACAAATTTATTTTAAAATTTTGATTGTTTAGTTACTTTAGTCAAATACACTTTAAATGTTCAAATAATATGGAAGGTACCGTATATATATTTCTGCATTATTTTAAGATCTTTATATACACCTGCTGCCTGTTACACAATTAAAACAATTTAAGGCGCCGTAGAAAATTAATGTAAGTCATTAAAACATAATGAAATTAAATAAAGAATTGATAACATCAAAAAGTATATTCATATATGCAGTATTAAGTTCTGTTTTTTAGCAAACTCACATTATATAAAATCCCGGGATACAGGGATCCCGGGATTTTATTTACTTCAATCCCGAAATCCCAGGATCGTAATTCATGCCCGGGATTGCAATCCCTAATCATGAGTGTAAATGTGATTTATATACTTTTAAAAATTTTTCCTTTTTTTTATGCAAAATCTTTTAACTTGAAACATTGTTATTTTTAACTTTGCATTTTGTAAGCAACATCTTATTAAACTGCTTAATATTTTATAAAATTTTGTTTTATTTTAATTTTATTGTAATTTCAAATTTATTTTATCATAGGATATTTATTTAAAGTAATATTCTAATATGAATTAGCTTATTCTGTGTAAATAATTGAAAATAAAATAAATTCACATATATATTGTATAATTCTAATATAATGTATAATAAGTATCAACTTAAAATTAAATAAAATCCAAAAAGAGAAAAATACATTCCCACCCAAATCATTATATAGTCTTGTCAAAACACCATTTATTATACAATAACAGATTTATAACAAATTCATGTTGTGGAAGTTTTGAAACAAACATTAATATGGAGGCTTGAGGAAAAAAGCTAGATAGAAGCTAAAAGATAGAAGCTAGAGGTCCATTTAGTTATTAAAT
This sequence comes from Hydra vulgaris, assembly GCF_022113875.1. Lineage (NCBI taxonomy): Eukaryota > Metazoa > Cnidaria > Hydrozoa > Anthoathecata > Hydridae > Hydra > Hydra vulgaris. The sequence goes on from NC_061160.1 coordinate 33,370,673, forward strand.
AACTAGAGGTTAATACTACACAATATTGTATTATTATTATCTTCTTTTTGAATAAAATAAATATTATTTTAATATTAAACGTTTTTAGATTACATTGAACTACTTTTATATATAAGAAAGAAAATTACCAGCACTCAGTCCTATTTGTTTCCTTACTGACTCACTAAGAGCACCAAGCCCCAAACCAGCAACCAATCCTTAAAAATAATTAAAAAAAAAATCAAATTCAGATCCTAAACATGTTGACATAATTTTATATAAAATAATTAAAAAAGTAAATTATTTTCAATAATTTATAAAATCAAATAAATAATAAATTGATTTATAGTTCATTATAAAACTATTGATAAAATTAGTATTAAATCAAATATAATATGCCTTAAGATATTGCCTTATGTTGAAACAACCTTAAGATAATGTTTTGAAGGTACTGAACTTTGATTAGACCATGAATTCATCTGCTTTTAGCCTTTGTCCTCAAAGTCCATTTTTGCCAAATGGCACTTCAATTCAGTACACTCGGAGGGGGAGAGGGGTCTACCAATGGCATAAATGAGACGGGGGGCAGGTGGTAAATTATAAAAGTAAGGAGACACTAAATTTAAAAAAAAATTATAAAATGTTGGGTAAGTAGGCTAAAGCCGTAGGTATTTTTAGGGAGGTAGAGGGTACTCAAAAAGCATATAGCAAAATGCAGGGGAGGGGGAGGTCAAAATAAAAAGGTCTGCACTTTATGAACAACCGCTTACTCTAGTTTCCAGTTGATACTGTCTAACCATACTTTACACACACATTTTTTAGCTCCATTTTTCAATAAATCTATACAGCAATAGTAGATACAATATTTGATAGAAATGCAGCAGCATTAGTGAAAAGATCTTAAAACAGTCAGTGATGTCATAGAGCCGAAACACCTTTTCTGTACTTTTTTACTGCCGGAACAAGTTCCGTCTGGAAAAAACCCAGACAGAATGCATTCTTTTGTAAATAAATTCTATTTGATCTATAAAATTCAGCAAAGTTTGCATAAATTAAAAATTCATTTTATTTAAATTTATTAACTTTTAATACAATTGAGTATATTAACTTTTATTCTCTTAATTGTAAATTTTTAAAATAATAATTAATTCTTTCCAGGTTTTTCATTTTTTTTTACTTTTATTTATTTTTATTGAAAGTAATAAAATTAAAGAATGGCTGCAAAACTCAAAAGAATAATAGATGATTTTTTTACAAAACAACAAATAATCCAAGACAATGAAAAAATTTTAACTACTATTAATGAATCGGCCACATTGAGTGAAAAATCTACTTTGATTGTTATTTTAAAAAGTGAATTTATTGTAAATGATAAGAAAAGCCAAGAATATGTTTTCCTGGATTTATTTGAACTACCAGACCAAACCGCAAGCACTTAAAAGTTTTTAATAACTGAAAAGTTATTAAAAAACTTTAGAGTTGTTTGGTTTTGATGACAATTACCTAATAAATAATTTAATCCGTTTTACAAGTGATGGTGCTAGTGTAATGTTAGATAAAAATGCAGGTGTTGCAAAAAAAAAATTATTCAATAAAATACAAACTTAATTATCTGACATTGCTTAAATCACAGGATTGAGTTTTCTGTGGGCAACACTATAATGGAGGTAAGTAGATTTAACTATTTCCAAATATTCATAGACAATTTGTATTCATTGTACCATCAATCTCCGAAAAATCAGAGGGAATTGGAATTATATTTTGAAAGTTTAGTAAAAAAAATTTTAAAAATAGGAAAAGTATTAGGGGTGAGATGGGTTGTTAGCTCATTTCGAACTGTTCCAGAGGTTTGTAAAAAATTTTCAGCATTATGCAATTATTTTAAAGAAGGTTGTCAAGACAAAAAAAGAAGTAAAGTAGTGAAAGCCACATTTACAGGCTTATTTTAAAAAATGAGTAATAAACAATTTTTAATAAAATTAGCATTAATGCATGATACACTTGAAGAAATATTCATACTGTCTGAAGCACTTCAAAAAAGTAGCGCTAATATAGTTTACGCCAACAAAATAATAAATTCGGTACTGAGATTTATTAAAAAATTCTGAAAAAGGGGATAAGTTAACAGAGGCCAAAAAGGCATGTGAAACAATAACTTTTGTTTCTATATCTTTAATTATTAACAATAAAAAAGTTATTATCAATTATCAATAGGAATCAATTTCAAATGAGTCTCATGACTAATATGAGAAGAAGGTTAATTACTGATGACAAAGAACTGAAACCAAATATTTTAACCCAACTACGAATCTTAGAACCAAGTGAATGGCCAACTAATATTGTCAATTTTGGGAGACTAGATATGCGGCTCTATGTGAAAGGTTTCAGTTATAATATTCAACATGTTTAAATGCATTCAGGGATTATATAATAATTAGTGGCCGAAAAGTACAGGCTGACTTGGAAGGCTTGTTGTCGTGTTTAAAAATCATTCCTTGCAGTTCAGCTGAATGTGAAAAAGGATTCAGTGCCATGAATATAATATTAGGCAACACAAGAAATAAACTTCTCATAACAAAGGTTTCTAATTTATCATTTTTGAACATACAAAGACCACCACTTAAACTGTTTCAACCAGAAGAATATGTAAAGAATTGGCTAAGGGGTCATTGATCAGCTGAAGATAGCAGAGTAAAAAACGTTAAAAAAAAATAAAGAATCACCCTTAGATTTTAAGATAAAAATATACTACATATATTATAATTATGAATTTTTTTTTTCTTTAATTAAATTTATATAAAAAAACTTGACTTATCTTTTAAAACTTAACTAAACACACTCCATTTATATAAAGAGCGCCCGTAAAAAGTGAAGTTACAATTGATATATTTTTCTACAAAGTAACTTAAAACCAAATAGAAAAAGACCAATTACAATTATTTTAAAGCAAAATGTAAATTCAGTTTCTACAATTTGATATAAGCTCCAATTGCTATGTTTCTATTTGATTTTAAATTTATTTGTAGAAAAGTATATGAACTGGAACACTTCACTTTTCTGACCTCGTTTCTATGTTTTAAAGTAAGACCTTTGTTTCAAATTTTTTTTTCCAACCTGATGCTAACCTATAAAAGATTGAGGTCAGCAAATTATCGCCGACCTCATTTTTCTTAATTCTTAGGGTTGATATATATTATTTGACTGTTACGACACTTTTATTTTCTACATGACTCTCTGAAAACAGCAGGTGCCAAAAGGTGCCAAGTTCTTCAATAATTTGGTGCACAAAAATTTTGAGCACCAAATTATTGGAGAACTTAATATTTATAGTATCTAATTTTTTTTTTATAACTTTAATACAAAGTCAAACCATTTGAAAAGGATAAATACAAAAGGAAAACATTTTCAATAAAAAATATCCTCTGAATCAAATAATTTATCAATAATTTAAAACTAATATTTTACCTCCATAGTTAAGCATACGCGAAATCCTGCTCGAAGGAACTGCTCTTTCTTTTGACTTGTCTGATAGCTGTAACAACATATTTTTTTATTATTAATTAAAAACATATTATATTTGCAAAGACACAAAACTATTCTCATACAAACACAAATTTATCAAGCTAATTGCAATTGCAACTTACAAGTTTTTATTTATTGACATTGATTATTGTATATTGCTTTATTGCTTATTGTTCATTGTATATTGCTTGGTAAAGCACATAAGTAATAGTTATACAGAGATACCTCATAAGTATGAGGTATCTCTGTATAAAGAAATAAGTATGCAACTACTTTTTTTTTATATATTTCTAGAATGTAATACTTTTGTATTTTTTATGGGTTGTTTTATGTGGTCAGAGTAATTATAAAAGTTTCGTTTTATTAGAACAATTAACAGAAGTCTAAAAATTGTATATGCATGCAAGACAACATTACCTTTTGAGAGATGACATCTGTAGTCGGTTTTTTCTTAGCTCTCACTCTTGCCTTAATGTCAGGTTTAGGTTTATCTATTGAAATATTATTGTTCTCAGAAGCTATCTCTACAGTGGAATAATATATATTTGGTCCATGTAATAAGTAACTACTATTAATTATTTTCACGAAATTGCACCTGCAACAACTTTTAAACATTATTAGTAAATTTAACCTAAAAAAAGATTTCTCTTTTGTTACTAATTTCGAAAAAACGACGATTGTACAAAGTTATGTAATACTCAGTTCCATGTGACATTACAATGCTAGGTTGGTGCAGTTTCTGATCACAATTTTCTTATTGAAAATTAAAAAAAGGAAAGAAGTGTAAGGGTTGTATTTTTAGCAACGAAAAATAATTTTTTCAATTGCAAGCTTTCTTTAAGAAAAAAAACACAAACATTTACAAGTACTGAATACACTTTAATAGCTTCGCGCAATTTTAAAATAAACAGTTTGACGTGGTTTTTACTTACACTTTCATACGTCACTACTGAACCCCTGAAAAAAATTATATTATCGGTGAACTTAATTATTAAGAAAAAATATTAATATTAAGTTAATATTAATATTTTTTCTTTCTGCGTTTTAACATACAATAAAACTTTTACAAGATCATAGTATAAAATTTAAAAATGATTAAAACTCAAAGAAGAAAAGGATGGCCTTACGTCATCGTAATCTTTTTATAGAGCCCCCATTAACAAAATTTCAAAAAAGATATTGTAATATGTTATAATATACGTAATAAAATTTCAATAAAACGCCGTAACAAAATGAATAGGGGTCGTCCATAAATTACGTCACGCAATTTTTGACCAATTTTGACCACCCCCCCCCTCCTCGTCACAAAATTGTAATACTTAAGAATCAAGTTTTGTATGAGTCGTCACAAAACCACCAACCCCTCCCCTTCCCCTTCTATAGCGTGACGTAATTTATGGACGAGCCCATAGTGCGCTAATAAGATTATGAAGCAACAAACAAACAGTTAAAATAAAACAAGAACAGGTTTAAAAACAATTATTCAGAGTAAATTTAACCAAAAACCTTTCTCAAGAATCAAAAATATCTTTTTCTGTTGTAAACTAAAATGAACTTAATCCCCTCGAATCCTTTTTGAAAGGTATTCCATGCTTTTGGCCCTCGATATGAAACTATAAATTAAATTTAAATTAGAAATGAAATTTAAACTAAATTAGAAATTAAATCTAAACTTTCTGCAGATTGCAGAGCTGACGACACCGGGATAGGGGAGGGTGGAGGGGTCCTCCCCAAACTTTTTTTCTAAAGTACTTACCCCCCCCCCAACTTTTGTTCTAAAGTACCTTTTTTTTTATTAAAGAAAACTTCAGAGATAGAGGAATTTTTAAAATTGACAATTGTACCCCTTCACTTTGAAACCCGTGTCGTCGGCCCTGAATTGGATTTTAAAGTTTTTCGGAATAAAACTGCTGCAAATTAAAATTTTGATAAAGCGTTTTATGAAAAATAAAGCCACTCAATCACCTTTCTCTTTGTTCTTTATCGCTCTCCTTTTTCTCAAAACTGAACACTTTTCAATATTGTTTTTGATTAAATTAACCAAACCTTTTTTTTTTACTCTTTAGTCAATACTGTTGTTATTTGACTTTAATACTAAAAAAACTAAATGTTTTGGCTCTAACACCATTAACCATTTTATATTTCTTAATTTTTCACTCAGATAAATAACTTTATGACTCGTTTTCCAGACAACCCTAATTACTCACCTTAACTCGTGATTTTCTTTGTGATATTCCATGGCTAATGTCTTTCGTCTCTTTGCTGAAAATGACGCTTCCTACGTAATCTCCTGGATCGTAATCTTCAAGCAGGTAAAAAAGTTCTTATTCTTTCATATCGGTTTAAAGTCAAGTTTTATTCAACCCATGAATATCACCATGGTTATCACGATGATTATCACGATGATTATCACGATGATTATCACCATGATTATCACGATGATTATCACCATGATTATCACCATGATTATCACCATGATTATCACCATGATTATCACCATGATTATCACCATGATTATCACCATGACTATCACCATGAAGTAACAAATTAATCCATTGTTAGACATCACCTCAGCTTCCGTTGCTAAAATTATTTTTCTCTTAAACTTATCTAGTGCTTGTAGTCCAGATAACATTCCTGTCATAGTCTTATAAAATTGTTTTCCAGAACTCTCTTCAGTTCTCTCCAAACTATTTAATAACTATTTGACTGAATCTTGTTTTCCTGTCTGCTGGAAAATTGGATCTGCGATTCCAATTTTTAAAAACTCTGGTAAACAACCTGGCTCCGCTAACTATCATCTAATCAATCTTCTTTTATTATTAGCAAAGTCTTTCAGTCTTAAATTAGCAAATTTCTAACATCTCATTTTAGTCTAACAACTTCAGTACGGATTTCGATCCTCTCGTTCTACAAATGACTTGTTAATTTTTATGCCCGGTGGGAAATCGGCTAGCGAATAGCTACCTATAATCGTAACAATAAAGACATCGATTTGGCCACGAAGATCGCTAGCTTTTTTAAGTTAGCGAAAAGCTATCGATATTTGTAAAGATAAAAACAGCGATTTGCTTACGAGGACAGCTAGCTTAATAAGCTAAAGACCCACAGACTATTGTAGCTAGCGTTATATTGTAATAAAATCACTTTCAAAAAAACTTTGATATGTAGCTATGAACCAGCTATAGATTTGTAGATATTCTAAAGCTAGCTACAAAGCTACGATATGTTTCAAGCAACACATTGCTACAAATTTGCAATGTTTAAAGTTCAATTATTCTCATAATTATAATAGATTCAATACTTAAAATCGAATTTTTAAAGATGTTAAAGACATTAGGAAAAAATAAAATAAGAAAAAAAATCGCTTGAAAATCGCTATAAAACTAGCAAGTCGCTCGCTAATCGCTAGCTCATTTTCCACCGGGATAATAAAAAGGTTCTATTGTGTTTTAGGTAGTGGTCGCGATGATATAGCTATTGCTCTTAACAAATCAAAGACTTCAATAAAGTCTGGTATGCTAGACTTCTCCACAAGGTTGCTTCATATGATGTATCATGAAAGGTTTTCACATTATTAAATCATTTCTTTCAATAGTCATAATATCAAAGTCATCCACAAAGGCCAACACTGGTCTTTATTTCCAGTAAATTGTAAAGTACCGCAATATTTTTAATCCTACGTTGCTTCACGTCTTTGTTAATAATCTTCCTGACAATCTTACAACGAAAGTGTCTCTATTTGACGACAAAACACATTGTCTTAAGCAATCAAAAGGTCATTACTTTTTGATCGCTTAGAACAGGCAGCCAATCTTGAATCTAATACATACTAGTGATTCTATTCATTATTGCTACAAATCTCTTATTTGTCTATGTATGGGACCTATTGTCATATTTGTGCTGATTCCTCTAAAGATTCCTTTTCTCTACTTGACGAAGTTTAAAAGCGTAAATGTACTTGAATCTGCTCTTTTCCATCAAAGGTTGAGACATTTTCCATTGGCATGGCTTTCTCTTTTCTACAAATACTATTATGGTCGCTGATCAAACGAGCTATTATTTCTAGTTCTACCAATAAAAACTCATTCTTGCTTGACTCATCATTCAGCATTGACAATCTTTATTGTTTTCCCAACTCATGCAGTTTTTAAAGTCTTCTGTCAACCGTTTTCTTTCACTTTAACTGTATTCTTTGTTCATAAGTAACTCCAAACCTAAACAGTGGTTGTTTACAGCTTTGTTGGGAGTTGATTATTTTAGGAAAAAAAGTACCTGCAACGACTGATATTTATGGCCACTCAAAATATTTTTATATATAATCTTGGATTTACCTAGCTTAAAAAAATTACTGTTTGGCACTACTAATTTTAAAAGATAAAAGCTGATATTTTATATTTACTTCAGTAAATATAAAATATCGTCGAATCAAATAAATATTTTTTAATCAAAAACATAAAATTATTTTTACTCCACGTAAAAATACCTGGCACAAAAAAAAAAAAACAATAATCTTTGTAGGTTTTATATGAAGACTTATTAAACCGTAGATTTTGATAATTTATGACTATTTTGTAACTATTTTAGATATTTTTACAAACTTGTTTAACTATTTTATATATATTTACAATCTTACTTTTTATTGACTCTCTAAATAAATAAATATATATACATGTTTGTTCGCTTTCTTTAAGCTATCTTTTTAACTTGGCTACTTTTTTTTACTTTATTTAATTCTTTCCTTCCTTAAACGCACCTATCTTGGTCCATCAAAGTGGGTTATGATGCTCTTTAGAGAGCTGAACTTGTCTTTGCGGACCTTGGTCTGTGGCCTCTATAAAGCAATTAGCTGAATGAGGATAAACTACAATATCTAATTATTTTATATATCCTAGTGAGAAGATTTATAAAAACAAGCAAGGGCTCAATGAACGGATGATTAAAGTTGTCACAATCTAATTATAGAGCCCCTATGCAGACTTTAAAAGATTAAAATAATCTTATGTTAAAAAATTGCGTATAACTCTATTATAATATAAAGTCTTTATAATTATGTACATTGAATTAATCAAAGTAAATATAAAGATTTAAAACTTTCATGTTTGTCATTCAAATAAACTGACAATTTCCGTTATATATACAATAGACAGACATACATAATCTCCGTTATATATGAAAAATAAGAGACAATAAAAACAAACAAATAAGTTAAAAAAAAAATAAAAACTAACATATTCAATGTTCATATAAAAATAGATATTTACCAAGCATAAAATTGTATTTTTATTACAAACTTAAGGGAATTTAGCAGCTTAACTTTATTAATTTTTTTACCTTTAAAGTTTTTTTGGTTAAGTAGTAGAGTATGTAATATTGGGATAGTTTATGAAACAATATATGAGTTAAATATATTTCTTATATATTTGAATAGATTTTGTGAAGTATAGACGAATTTTTTCGTAAAATTTTTGCAAATTCAAAAAAGCGATGAAAAATTTTCATTATTAAGAATTCCTATAAATTTTATGGAGTAATTTTTCAGAATTAATTAATCGTTCAAAACCAGATAAGATAATTTTACTTTTTGCAATTAAGATGTCTTACAATAAACTAAACTGTTTATCTTGAAGGGTCTTGAAGGGTATGGTCATTAAATTGAAAAGATAAATTAGAGGAGAAATTCAGCCTAATGGTTTGTTTTATTCATCTACTTTTTCCAGCAGTCCTTATTCTCGTTTCGTTTTTTTTATGAATGCATTATCAATCAATTATCAAAATGATCTATTTTTCTCAGATAACTAAACTTTGTATTTTTCTCAGATAACTAAACTTTTATTTCATTCTTAAACTTTTATTAAATTCTCAAGGATTTTCCAAATTTTTTTAAAATTTAAAATGTCAATAATAAAAACAAAATTACTTAGAATCTAGTATTTCATCTCTTATATATGATTTTGACCCTCAAAATTTAATACAAAGTAAAAATAACTTTTCATTTAACTCATTTTTTAATCAAACTCTTCCTGATGATTATGAAAAAGTTTATCAATTGTTAGACATTTTGATCACTTCAGCCTATTTTAGACAAACAAGTTAATCAATTCTTTATATATTTAACTACTATGGCTTCCAATGCTAAAGTCATTTGAACTACTATTACTAAACCTAAGCTATTTGTCAATAGCATATTATTATATGAGTACATTTGATGTGAGTACTAGATCCAAACCAGGTTGATGAGAATCAAATTCATCAAAACAACAAAATTTTTGGATATATAAGATTGTAATCAATTAGAAACCACACTAAAAGAGCGCAGTCTTAGGCAGACGGTAAACAATAAGCAAATTTAATAAAAGTCTTGAGAAGAAAGCAAACAATAAAGCACTGAGAAATAGGTAAATAAGTAAAGTGGTACTTGACAAATGTATATAAAAAAAATAATCCGATGATAAAACTTGTTACTTGATTATAACAAACAAAAAATTTGAGTCTTAACAAACTAAGGAGTAACAGTCGCCTACACTGAGATACTAAGGTTAAATAGCTCAATTTTTATTAACTTTACAAAAAGGAAGTTGGTCTAGAGAATTTTTTAAGAAGTAATATTGACGGGTAAAAAAAACCAGTATTCTAAACTTAACATGTTTATTAATAAAAATAAAGGTTTTATTCAGTAATGACGGGTTTCATTCAGTAAATGTGAGTTTCATTCAGTAAAGTGTGAGTTTCTTTCAGTAAAGTGTGAGTTTCTTTCAGTAAAGTGTGAGTTTGTTTCAGTAAAGTGTGAGTTTCTTTCAGAAAAGTGTGAGTTTTATTCAGTAAAGTGTGGTAAAGGTGAGTTTTATTCAATAATGGCGAGTTTCATTCAGTAAATGTGAGTTTCATTCATTAAAGTGTGAGTTTCTTTCAGTAAAGTTTGAGTTTCATTCAGTAAAAGTGAGTTTTATTCAGTAATGACGAGTTTCATTCAGTAAATGTGAGTTTCATTCAGTAAAGTGTGAGTTTCATTAAGTAAAGGTGAGTTTCATTCAATAATGGCAAGTTTCATTCAGTAAATGTGAGTCACATTCAGTAAAGTGTGGTAAAGGTGAGTTCAATTCAATAATGGCGAGTTTCATTCAGTAAATGTGAGGTTCATTCAGTAAATGTGAGTTTCATTCAGTAAAGTGTGAGTTTCTTTCAGTAAAGTGTGAGTTTCATTCAGTAAAGTGTAAGTTTTATTCAGTAAAGTGTGAGTTTTATTCAGTAATGACGAGTTTCATTCAGTAAATGTGAGTTTCATTCAGTAAAGTGTGAGTTTCTTTCAGTAAAGTGTGAGTTTCATCCAGTAAAGTCTGAGTTTTATTCAGTAATGACGAGTTTCATTCAGTAAATGTGAGTTTCATTCAGTAAAGTGTGAGTTTCTTTCAGTAAAGTGTGAGTTTCTTTCAGTAAAGTGTGAGTTTCATCCAGTAAAGGTGAGTTTTATTCAGTAACGACGAGTTTTATTTAGTAAAGGCGAGTTTCATTCAGTAAAGTGAAGTTTCATTCAGTAATGACGAGTTTTATTAAGTAAAGGCGAGTTTCATTCAGTAAAGGTAAGTTAATTTTGCAGCTTGATTCTTCACAATGACTGTAAATATTTTCTTACCAAAATGTTAGCTAAAATTTTCTTTAAAATATCTCTTGAAGAAGACATATTAAACACTAAATATTGCTAAATATTATTGCAAAAATTATTGAAGAAGATCTTTATATTTAACTTTGCATCCAAATGCTTTATTGTTTTCTCCATTCATATCTACTGATGTTTTTTCACAAACCTTTACACCTGTTAATCTTTCAATTCGATTGGTTATTATTCCAAGTAAACGTTGTTTCGCATATCTTCATTTTTCCTCCGGCAGCAGGAAACAATATTAATAATTTGAAATATACATCTTTTTGGTTTTTAGTCAAATGCATTTAATTATTCAATAATATTAATACGTGCTTACAACGGCACTTTTTTGCAACAACTTTTACTTGAAGTCAAGATCAGTAGATCGTTCTGAAATATTTTTATTGACGTTTTTATGTGCGAGCCCTCTTATTTTAGTGTGTTTAATATGCGCTTTTTCTCTTTTTTTTATTTTCTCTTTCAATATTGATTGTATCACTACTGTCGGAAATAGTTTAAAGTTAAAAAAAAATAACTCAATAACAACTTGAAAAAAAAATGAAATGTTAATTTATAAGCACTCAGTGTTAACACAACAACAGAAAAATTTAACAACATAATGTGAAATAAGTCATCTCTAAAAACAGCATGTATGCAACACTTGAGGTTTTTTTACAGACCACGCAGAAACCATCTATTTATTGGTAATGTTTGGTACTATAGCACATATCTGGTTTCTACAGAATATCATAGATACCTCACACAATGAACATTTTATGCTATAAAATTGAAAAGTAAGAAAAAGCAACACATTATTATTTATGATCACTTGCTAACACTCAAACAAAAAACGAATGACATTTGCATAGAACTATTTAGACTTTGAACCAAAGTAATGAACGAGGAGCTGTCGGAGTGCCTTCTTGTTGTCTAATTTTTGATTGTGCAACCTATTGTTTAGTGATTGGAACAAATAATAATTTGTTTACGCTTAGTCGGGTGATTAGGGTGAATGAGGCAACATTCACCAGTAAAACTCTAATAACTTTTGCCTCTTCTATTATACACTGCAAAGACGGACGTTGTCATAAAAAATCGAACTAAAGTGTGAGTTTTATTCAGTAATGAAACTTTAGGCTTGTTGAATTGAGCACAGTAAATTGTTACTGCAATAGTGGTATTTGGCAGAATGAGTTCACAGTACTGAATGCCACTCTCATCCAACTAAACTGAATGCAACCACTCTTTCGGATATAGTTAACTTCGGATTCTGTTTTGGTAGTTGTTCTTGTTCTACCCACTGGGGCTTCTTATAGTGATTTACGCAGAGTACCCACTTCTCTTTTCCGGTAGTGGCATGGTCAAGCCATTTGAATGTACGGTGCAAGATAAGAATTTTATGGAAGTATTTGTGTAGGATCCAACCTTCCAATTTAAAGGTCTTATTTAGTAAAATATTTTATTATCACCAAGATAAGTACTACAGTTTTAAATAGGTTTAAATCTATTTCCTCTTTTAAAAGATTTTTTTAGCCACATCTGATTTGCTTTTAACTTGTTTGTATCAAACCTTGGATCAGTTTTAATTAGCTGCTTAAAACTCTCCAAATATAATTCCTTTGGTTTGCCGGATTTGGGTTGAGGTTGTAACGTTATGTCGCCGTTACCGAAGCGTTAAAAGCAACGCTTTACTGTCGCATTAACAACCCTGACCTATCTGATCGCATATATTCCATGGCATTGTTGGCTGCTTTTTAGTTTGAATTTAAAATAGTAAACAGTATGGTAAGTATAAATTTATAAATGTCTACCTTCCCAACGGGCATTTGTTTTTAAAAGTTAAGTTCTTAATGTAGTTTAAATGTCTTTTAAACGTTTTCTAAATGTTTTTTCCGTAAAGAACGTTTAAAAGACGTTTAAAAACGTTTAAAAGATATTTAGAATGTATCTTTTAAAAACAAATGCCCGTTAGGTTGATGCCTATAATAAAAATATTTATAAAAAATACCTATTGATATCTATAGGTTGAAGATAAAAATTAATAATGATTTTTAAAATAATGTTTATTTATAAACAGAACATATATAGAAAAATGACAAGTATTGAAAGAATGATAAAATGTAAAAAAAGATCGCTAAACAAACAAGAATTAGAATTCAATACATAAAAATTTTTAAAATCACAAAAGATTGCAGTTATTAAGTGGCTTTATTTTCAAAGACCAATCATGTGCAAAGTAAAAAATAAAAAAGTCGAGATCAGGTTAGTTGAACCTTTTTTTTTAATTAACATGTACTAAAATGCTGCAATTTGAACAATTAAAAATTAATTTTATATCTATTCGATATTTTTAAAGGTTTGTAATAAATATTGCGTCATTAAAATGTTTGATAAAGTTCAAATTCGACTACTTGTTATTGAAATTTTTTTTAAATAATTAAAATCGAACAATTTAAATAACATATACAATTAAAGTATCAACTTAACTGATTGTTTTTTATAATACATTATATGTTAAATCCTAACTTAATATCATTAAAGATACCATGTTAACCAGAGATGAGTTACAACTAGACAAATTTAGACAGAGAAGGCTGATTAAGTGGAGTTTCATAAATGCAAATTGGCATAAGTGCGCCGAAAGAACTTGCAAACAATGTCATAAGTGCAAATTAACATAAGTGCAAATCATCAAAAGTGGATAGCAATTGCTAAAAAAACTTACTAAGTTCAAGTTTGAACAAGTGTAAACTGGCACGAATTATTTACTGCTAAATTTATGAATGACGCAAAACCTCAGTCTTTTTTGAAAATATCAAATTGATTGATCTAAGGCAGCTTTTTTATTTCAATAACAAATACTAACAGTGTATTTTATTGTACAGTTGTACACCAACAAAGTATATTGACAACGCACACCTCTTTATCTTATCTTTAATTTTTTTTTTTTTTTAATTGTTTAAGGCAGTTTTGTTATAAATTATTTTTGAACCATGTTTTTTTTTTTTTAGTTTTAGTTAATAATTCACTTAAGTCCTTGCTAGTTATGTTATTAATATAAACAAACTACTTATATAGGGGGCACTATTATATTCACAGCGGACCCAATGAAGCTCCAGACATTATCTTAAAATTGTAATTACATATAAATATGGATACCGGATGTCCGGCTTTAACGAGGGAGCACACAGTAAAAAAAGTCATTTTTACAAGTTTGACGCTGTATTCTTCTCAGTAAAAGCCGGATGTCTGGTGACCCTAAATATGTCAGATTTCATAACTATTTCTAGAATTATCGAGTTATTTGAAAATTTTATTCATTATATTTTTAATAAACTTAAGTTATAACTTTAATAAAAGAAACAGTTTCTGCAGTTTAATTACGCTACAAACTTTATTAAGTTATCAAAAATATAAATTTTTAAACTAAATTTAATTTTCAAAATATAAAAAAAAAAAAAAAAAAAAAAAAAAAAAAAACTCTATTCACAAGAAGATGTGATTTCGCAACTTGTTCAATTAAAAGGTATAAACTAATGGGGTGCAATTTATAAATTTAACCGTTAATAACTTAACGAAATATTCTTCTGTTTTGATACACCCAAGTTTTTGTTTTTACGAATTTTTGTTTTACTTATTTCGTAATATCTCACTATTCATTTTTAATTTCGACGTTATAAAATATCTCTTTTTTTCTCTTTTTTTTATTTGACTGTGTTCTTTTTAAAATATTTTTTTTCTGAATTGTGTTCCGCTATGTCTACGTCCGCTATGTGAAATCTTTTTAAACTGTGTTCCTCAAAAAAGCATTAGTTTGCTATAAAACTATATATTATTTAATAACATTATTCATTACTTATTCATTTTTTTTAATAACTAAAAAAGGATTTGTTTCTGTTTCAACAATGATTTTTTCTGACAATAATAAACAACGTCAGTTTTTCTTAAATCAAAATATGCGGTTTACCGTATCTTCATTTAATATTTTTCTTTTTTTTAGTTACATACTTAAATCTATTTCACTAATTTGGTAACATTTCCTTTTTTTTATAAACTTGATTACAACTAAAAAGATATGTTTAACATACACACGCACACACAAAAAAGATAAGTTTCCATATATAAGTATTATTATAATACTTATATATGGAACTATAAGTCATTAAAAAAAAAAAAAAAAAGCAGCCTGTCTCTAAAAACCCCGTTACTGAATCATTTCTGAATTTAAAGCAAATTGCAAACCTCTAAAGCTGCCAACTTCTTCTTGTATATATTTGCATTCAAAGTTTTGTTAAAAGTTAATAACAATGAGTTTTTTAGGAATAACATCTACAGATTCCTAAAAAACAGTGTGCTAGAACAGTTGCTACCCAAAACAGTGTGTTAGAACAGTTGCTACCCAAAACAGTGTGCTAGAACAGTTGCAAAATATGATGCAAACCATGTTTTAAATTATTTTTATAAATTATTATAAGTCTATAAAGTTTATAATCATTTTACAAACTTTATTTTATTTTGACGAAATGAAAAATGAATTAAGCATTATGAAAGAAATTATAACACAAAAGTTGTCTTATCAATTATGATCCTATTCAGATAATTGCTAGCCATCGTGTTTTTATGTTGTTCAGCACATTGTAACTATTTTCAATTTACAGCGTAGCTTTGAAGATTTCACTAAAAGCTAAACTTTGTAAAGCTGAAACTAGAACCAACAACATAAGTTAACACCCGATTGCTTTCTTTATATGCAGTTGCATGCCTCTAAAATGACTTTTGGCTAAAACAACAAACAAATTCTAATTTCAATATTCTTTAACTTTACTAATATTTTTAATAATGACCAATAAATTCTTCTTATCATTTTAATAAAGTGCCTTCCTGTATGGTTTACCTCGATTGTATCTATGTGCACGTTAGATCAGCAAATTTTAAAAAACAGCATTATAACAAACTAATAATCTGTAGACCCAGCAAACATTCTAAAGCGGACCTATATAGACATTTTAGGCGTTCCACTGTAGTTTTGCTCATCAGTTACATAGTAAACTATTAGTGGCTAGCCGATGACAAGCCACTATATCACATATTGGAAAATTGTTGGCTGGCCACTTATAGCGGATGCCCCTAATGGTTCATTATGTAACTGATGAGCAAAATTATAATAAACCGCTCAATATATCTATATAGGTCCACTGCAAATCCACTACAAAAAAAGTTACACACATACTTTTCATACCTTTGATAATAAAAACAATTGCTCTACCACTTCAAACTTGCGACAAAGTTAACAAAAAAAAAATGTCATTGAACATAAGTAAATCTAAAATCATTTCAAAAAGCAAATATGTCTCGCGTCAAGTGGCGAATTAAGACTTTTCGGGGCCCCGGGGCTATTCAAAGCAGGAAGCCCCGTTTGCATGACATTAATCAAAAATTTTATTTACAGAGTTTTTTTTTTAAGGAATCTTTTATTTTGAATCAAGACCTCCGAAATAGCGGTACTAGGGGCTATAGTCCTCAACATCCCCCCTTTCTCTTTAATCAGCATTGCTCGCGCACTCATTAACTGTTATATCACTATATATGACATATATCACTACATCACTAATACGCCTAATATACAGTACTTAAATGCTTAACCTTATATATGTTGATTGAAGTTAAATTTTGAAACAAATTTTGCTTTAAAAAGGCCGCGCATCAAGTTGAAATTTTTCTCAGATTTATATCAAATCAAAAGCTTCAAAAACTAGGTTTTCAAAAATTAGTTTATTTAAGTTAACTCATTTAAACCATTATAAACTTTATAAACAAAGTTTAGACAAAATGTTTAATTTTAGCCGATTTTCCTTTTGAAACGAATATTCAAAATGAATATTCTTTAAACAAACAAAGTTTCACACAAAATTCAAAATTAATAACCTTTAGAACAAATATTAAATGTCACACAGTAAGGGAGATAAAGTTAAAAACGGCAAAAAATCACCACTTTTAAAATGTTACTTTAAAATGTTAAAGTAAACTACTTTTTGGTAAGAAATTAACATAAAAAATTTCTTAGCAAATATATATTTTAGCATAAAATACGTAAAAATAAAAAATCTAAGACCACAAAATTTTGAGTAATAAAAGTAGGTTAAAGTTTCTAAAAACAATTTGTTGAAAATTTCTTGTTTTTTAAAAAGAAACAAGACCACTGATGATCTAATCCATTAAACGGTGATCTGATCTATTCAAAGCACTTTAAATTTGATCTGATCCATCCAGAGCACTTTAAATTATGATCTGATCCATTCAGACCACTTGAAATGGTGATCTGATCCATTCAGAGCACTTTAAATGGTAACCTGATCCATTCAGATCACTTGAAATGGTGATCTGATCCATTAAGAGCACTTTAAATGGTAACCTGATCCATTCAGATCACTTTAAATGGTGATCTGATCTATTTTGATCACTTCAAATGGTGATCTGATCCTTCAAAAAATAAATTATAAATTGAAAAAAATTTACCTACGGTTGACAACACCATGCGAAATGCATATAATGATCGATGTAATTTGGGGTAAAGATATTACTAGAAGAATTTTATATTTTCAGTTATGAGCCTTTGAAAATTGCGTTATGAAGTAAATATAGGTCAAACGCTAAATTATTACAGATCAAAGTTTATTACAATATCTCAGAAATAACAGATAGACAGATCAAAGTTTATTACAATATCTCAGAAATGTAGCCTCTAACTCAGTAAAGCTTCATTGAAGAATATTTTACCTTTCCTAAGCAACCTTTTACGTACTTGGTTTACGTAATTGGTGTCTAAAAGACAACCATTTTAAATATCACAGTGTCTTTCCAAATACTCAAGGCAATTACCAGTTAATGCCAATTTTAATTTTGTTATATTGTCAGTATTTCTTCTGCAACCATGTCTTGGCCAAGTAATATGCAATAAAATTACACGTTTCTATTATTGATTTTTTTTGTCTGGGTCATAAGTACATATTTTAAGCAATAGATAGCTCTTGAATTCCATTGTGCATTTAAAATAGAAATTCTGTTTTAAAAAAAAACGAATTGCGGGTAAATTCATTGTGTCTCGATAAGTCTTGTATCTTTTACATAACAAATCCAGTTTCGTATAATCCTTCCTGCCATATTTCTTACTTTTAACTGGCCCGTTAAACGTGTATTTTTTAATTAAACCATGGTAGTTACTAGTCAACTCATTAATGAACCAGGAATTAATATTAAGCGATGTTGGAACCAAACTGTAAGTTCTATTAAAATGATGTAGATTTAAATCAAAAACATGTAGTCGACAACGATAATACCTGGAACACTTTTTCTCAAAAAATTTATTTACCCTATTTTTAGGACATTTATTTACTGCCTTAGTGTCACATATTATAACAGAAATTTTATTTAATAAATTAAACTTCAAAATAACTTTGTGTAATATATTATAAATAGAGAAAGAGTTGCCTTCCTCTAATATTTTCAACAAAATCACCAAAGATTTGCACAAAAAGTTGAATAACAGAGTTGTTTGTCTCTTACCATCACAATGTAAGCTCCATATTTCTTTAGAAGGATCGATATAAGACCAAATTAAGCTTATTTCATGTGCGAGTGTTATAAATGCTTTTTGAAGAACAGATTTGTTATTGATGCCTCACCAATTACGTTGAGCTCAGCTTCGGCAATTTTGCCTTACAACTTATTCATTTTCAGCTATTTTAGCTGCCATCGTACCGGTGATCTTTGCACGTTTCAATGAGGTGGTGTAATCATCACTTGTATTACTTTTTTAATGATTTTCTCAACTAGAATTGTCTGTATCATCAAACAATAGACAATAATTTATTTCAAGTTCATTTCTTTTAGACGACAGGTCTTGCGACACGATGGGTCTCGCGTTTGGGTTATAATAGGCTCTATCACAATACTTTATTGACCTTTGCACCCATTTGAGGATTTCTTAAGTTCATATATTAGTTTTTTTTTCAAATTTTCAAATTTAGCATTTTGTTAGCAACAACTCAAATAATTTATCTCAGATATAAATAACACTTATCTTCTTGTTCGTACATTGTGTTGATTTAATCACAAACTTATAACATTGAATAGCAGTGTTTACTTTCCTTTCCACAGATTTCTCCGGAAAACATAGCTTTACTATTTTTTTTTCCGTAATTAACATACTTAAATGGAGATTTCTTTAATTGCATCCTTTGATCTAAGAATATTAACCAATTCTATAAGAAAATGATTTCTTCATAGTATCTGCTTTGTCTCATAATTTAAAAAAAATGCATCAGTGACATGTCAACAAAACTCCCATAAAACATATTGGAAGGGCGATTAATTTCTATAATTAAATTATTCTCTTATATCTTATACATTGAAAATATAGATAATACTTGAATATAAGCAATATATAGTAGTCAAACAGTTATTGTAGCAAATTTTCAAAACGTTGAAGAAACTAAAATGGATTTGCACAGAGAGTTTTTTGCATTTTTATAGTTTATTTTTATGTCTTTGTTAGTTTTAGGTCATTATGCCACCAATAGTTTTGGACCATCACTTGAAAAACGAAATTCCCTTTCCTAGCAATAAAGCATTAAAATATTGCTTCCGCAAAAAAACTGGTTAAAAACTTATTAAACCCCCCAAAAAAATTATAAGTTATTAAACCCAGCAATCAAAATTTTTTTAATCTCATTATGTTACTATTCAAAGGTTTTATTTATAAGTTACTAAATAATGTGTAATGAGAAGCAGCAGTAAAATTTGCTGTAAAAATTGTAAATGATTATTGGTGGTCAAAATAGATGCGGCTACGAGTAGCCTCATTTGTTTTAATAAAATGTTATTGTATAAAATAATCACAAAGTTTTAATTTAAAATCTGGTGCGATAACTATTTATGGAAAAAAAAAGTTAAAATCATTTTTATCACCGGATGTGTTATTTCCTTTTTAAGAAAAAATTTCATTCATATATCTCTAAAATCAACATAAAAAAATCTTTTTTTTTAATTTAAAAAAAATCAAACCCTTTTTTTTTATTAAAAAAAAAAAAAGCAATGTGTCAGATAAGAATTATCAATTAGGGTTCCATCGTCGATTTGTATTTTTCATTTTTTTATTGTATCGTTATTTGTTCATTAATAATGCATACAGGACAAATCTGGAGATTATCAGTTTGCTCAGATCACCATTTAAAGCGTTTTTTCCATCTGTCGTTTAGGGAAAGCATGTGAATGCTTAAAGCGTCACCATACATTTGCAATTTGTAAAGTTTCATTTTTTAGAGTTGATGAACCACATGTAGCTATTTTATTGGCTTCAAATTAAGAATCAGGAGGTTTTTAAAAATAAATTATTTCTACATCAAAAAAATTATAAAAGCATTTTAAAGCTTTTTTTTTTTTTTTTTTTTTTTTGGCAATATTTATAATTGCTGCAATAAGTAATCTGATTTAAATATTTACACAGTCGTACAGAGATTTCTTACAGAAAAAAACCTAAAGTTTAAATAGATACAAAAATAACTACTACCCCCTGATTTTTTTGTTTAGTAGTGCGGTGTTGTAACTTAAAGTTATTTTGCTTAAAAAGTCTGGGCAGTATTTATTTACTCAATACAAAACTGTTTTGTGTTTTAAAATAGTTTGAACAAATATTAAAATTTGTTTTAAGGAGAAAATGAGAAAGTTTGTTCTGGTTTGTATGTGCATTGTGTTCCAGACTAGTAAAGGTAAATTGTTTTATATATAATTAAAACCTTTATAGATGTCAATTCTTAAGTATAACGTTATTGCCGATTAAACGTCAGAGTAACGGATTCACGGTTTAGTGAACAAATTATATTGTTATATTAGCGACTATTGTGTCAATAAGGTTAAGCATTCAATGGTTTTATAAGTGAATTGGGAATCAAGTTGAGAAATCTTTTATATTGGTAGCAGCAAAAAATCTTTGACTGGGAAATAAAATATAAAATAATAAAAATCATTATTATTATATAAATACTGAAAATATACTTGAATATATTCAAAGACTACGTTTATAAACGCTAATTAACTGAGTTAATTAGCGTTTATAAACGTAATTAATTAAGACTGCTTAATTAGTTGACTAGAATTGTGTTAAGACCTGTTAAAAGGTCTTTTACATAGCCATCTGCTTAAAGTCAAGAAATTAAACTAATAGATAAAAATATAAAATAATAGAAGTAACAATTTATATATAAGTTTTGAAAGTATATTTGAATATAAAGAATTATACAAGAACTATAAATTTGAAAGAACTATAATTAAAAACTTCATTAATAACATCTAACTGGCCGAAAAAAGGTTACACTGTCTTAAATGCTTCTTTTTTTTTTTTTTTTAAATTGCATTATGCATTTCCAAATCTGCAGAAATGTCTTACAACAGTTTCGAAACAATTAGGTTTTAATTTGAAAATAAAGTCTTCATAAACGCAACTCAGACAGCATGAATAAAATTTATTTTATGGAAACTTAAAAAGGTTGATTTCTGCTACAAATGCAACAAAAAAATATAATATACACCTATTATTATATACTTGCAATTTCTACAACATTGGAAACCAGGCTTTAGTTTTCGTCAACAAGGTCATTTTAAATCCGCACGTGCATTGCGTAACGAATTTCTTTTATTTAAATTTTTTTAAATAATCAAATTCATTTTCAATCACTGCATTATAAAAATAAAAAGAAGAAAATTTTGAATAAACTAAATTTAGTAAACAGAACATAAAAGTATTAAATAATTTAAATTTTAAAATATTTCATAAATAATGAAAAGAATTGTTTAACAAATATTGTATACGTAAATAAACATCCTAAATAAATATTTTTGATAAAAATATAATTTTGATTTAGTTATCATTGTATTTTAGACTTTGAAAGAATTTAAAATAGCAATATAAAAATAAAACAGTTTTTTTTTTTTTTGTTTTTTTTTTTTTTTTGTTTTTTTGAGTAAATAAATGTTATTATAATGATTAGTTTTAGGGTCTCCAAATTCACCGGTTTAAAGCCCCATAAATCCTAGTGGCGGAACCGTTTTAAATATATATAATATATAACTATACACATTTAAGTGAAATATATTTTTATTTTGTAAACCTGCGTTTGTTGGAAATCTTTTTTATTTATACTATAGCTCTTCCCGCCAAAAAAATGGTCGTTGAAGGAGACATTTTAGTAACAAAAAATGTGGCTGAGTTCATGGTTGGAAGCGGAAGGAAAAGAAAAGCAATGAAGGGCGATATAATGCAGTGGGAAGGAGGAATCATACCGTATTCCATATCTTCTGATATAGGTTTGAAATATATTTTTGCAGTTAAAAAAATTAACAGGAAAAAAAAAAGTTAATCAAGCAAATAATCTAAACTTTTAATATTTATCCCTAATATCTATCTAAATTAAAACTAAATTACAGATAGATTATAAGTATAATTATAAAATTAAGAAGGAATTAAATTTGTATATATTTTAGTAATTCATATTAGTAAATAACTTAAGTACTGAGTACTAAGTTTACAGCTTTTTATCATCTTTTTGCACCTTTGACCCAACCATATATTTATTGACAAAACCAGGAATAATAATTTAATTACTCAGGATTATGACAGCTGTAAAAATATGTCAATCAACAACATGCTTGTCAACAGCATCTTGCTGATTGTCTGTCATGTCATCCAACATGTCTGTCATTTTCCAAAAAGATGTTGCATAAACAAATCTTATGAGACAAAAAACAAATCTTATAAGAAAACAAAATTATGTAACTGCGAAACAAATAAATAAAAAGCAAGACATAAATAATATACAAAAAATAGTAAATAAACAAGTTTTTTTTATGGTAGTTATTTTACGGCTGTATATTTATGTATAATTAACACTAATTAAAATGTTTTTTTTTTTAATTTCTTTAGAGCCTCAAGTTCGCCAAATTATAGATAACTCGTTTAAAGTATACGAGTTAAAAACATGTTTAAAATTTGTACCTGCGAAAACAACTGATAGCGATTATATTCATTTCATTAAAGACAAAGGGTAAGAAATTACTTAAGTACTTGTTCTAAGTTATAATTACGGAAATATTTTCTGTAACAATAAATTGTTACAGAAAACGCATATTGTAAAACAGCATCATGAAACGGTATAACAATAACATTTTATTGCCTAAAGTTAATAATTTATTGCCAAAATTTTAAGCTTCGTAAAAATTTATTATTTATACATTTAAATCAAGTTTAAAAAAATATTTTAAGGTGTTACTCAGCAATCGGAAGACAGGGAGGGGAACAAGTTATTTCAATCGGAGATGGTTGTCAAACACAAATGCACGTGCTTCATGAGCTAATGCACGGTATTGGTTTTTTTCATGAGCAGTCTCGTTTTGATCGCGAGCTATATGTAAATATACTTTGGTGGAATATTGCTGACGGTATGTTTTTCATTATAATACATATTATGTATATATAATAAACCTAAAAAGTTATATAACAAATTAAATCAATGAACCAGTAGTTTATACAACAAACTGATTACAATCGTCTTAAAATTTGCACTTTGCAACTCCTTTCTAAAATTTGAAACTTTATTTTTTTAATAAAATTCCAAGCATTATAGTTTTTAACATGAATGCATAATTTAAATTTTTAAACTTTTAATATAACGGGTTATAACTAAAAAACGGTAATAACTTTAAAAGGGGATAAATCTATTGTTGCATGAGATAAAAACTTAATTTAAAAAAAAAAAAAATAGTATTTTAGGTAAGCCATTTATTTGCATATTAATTTTTTTCGATCAAACGATTGCGACATACAGTCTAATCGACGCCGAATTGACTCAGAAAAGCGCTGTACAAGAAATTTTTCCATTTTAGAAATGCAATACATTATTCTGTTGCGCAATTTCTCGAGATTATCAGCTTTCCAATTATTCTCATACACTTTTCCTTTTAGAATACTCCAAAAATCTTAAATCGGACGACATTCAGGTATATGTGCATCGACGACATTCATTCATATGTGCATCGGACGACATTCAGGCATTCATGTGCATCGGACGACATTCAGGCATATGTGCAGGGACGACATTCAGGCATATGTGCATCGGACGACATTCAGGCATATGTGCATCGGACGACATTCAGGCATTCATGTGCATCGGACGACATTCAGGCATCGGACGACATTCAGGCATCGGACGACATTCAGGCATCGGACGACATTTAGGCATTCATGTGTAGGGTTATCTACTCTTTTGACAAAAATGATCTTTTTCTTATTCATGTAGTTTTGTACAGATTTTGCGTAATGAGACGTACCAGGTTAGGCCAAAATATGTATTCACCATCAGAATGATGCTTTTTGATAAATGGAATTAGATTGTTTTTGATACAATTATTTTTGTAGACTTCTTGGTTGATTGCAAAACCACTTTCTCTGAGTATTGGCGAAGATATTCCTTTATCGGAAAATCAAATCCAAACGAGTAATTTCTTTTCATATTTTGCAATGGGGTTGAATTTAACACTTGTTGGTGTTTGAGAAACATCAATTAAATAATATTATTTCCATTAATTGAAAAGTGGTCAAGTGTGAAATACGACACGTCGTCAAGGATTAACAATTTATTGGCAGAAATTCGATACAGCCGACCGCACATTGTTCGAGTTGTCTCTATTTTGTCACAAATTCTTAATGGAATCTTGTTCTTCATCTTTGGTCTGATTAAGGATTTTGATTTTTGATCATATATACATGGGTGCAGTTAAAATTCCGAGCTGTTTGTGTTTGCGACATGCCGTTTTTGTGGTCAAACGTTGTTTTAAGCCTTTCGATGTTCCTTTCTGTCATTATTTTAGCAATCCTACCACATCCATGGACTCGCTGGTGCCCAGAATTATTTTCAGCGCGTTGAATAATGGTTTAGATAGTGTTAACGGAATTTTTTCAGTAAGAAAGTGATCAACTGAAAACTTTTTCCCTTTAGATCAATTTTTTAAATAAAAGCTTTACAAATGGTTTCGACAGACTTCTTGTTTTTCTTTCATTTTCTCTGTAGCTTTACATTAATATAATTCAAAATAAAACAAGTTTTGTCGAGAATTGAAAATACTACAAACTAGGTAAGATTACAATCATAATTAATACAAAGTATGTTACATAACTTTTTCTTCAAAGTCATTACCGTTTTTTAGTTATAACCCGTTATCAGCAAATATTATCAAACACAGATTTACCTTTAATAATTTCAGTAAGAGGAAAATAAGCAATGTTTCAACTAAAATAAAGTCATTAGCTTAGTCTAATATTAAAAGACAGTAAAATTTTATCCCTGTGGGCATGGTACGTTTTTAAAACTTACTTTGGACGTTTTTATTAGGTTTAAACCTAGGTAAAACGTCCAAAAACGTTTTAAAAACATACCATGCCTACTGGAATATATTTAGTTCTTGAATATTTACTTAATATTTTTTGTTATTTTTTATAGATGCTTTCAAAAATTTTGCGAGTTATGATCATGGAAAACTTGACACTTTAGGTGCACCATACGACAAACACAGTATCCTTCACTACAATAACAAAGCTTTCTCAAAATACGGTGACAATACTATAGAGTCTATTGATAATCCTGAAGAAGAGTTGGGTGGAGAATCTCTGAGTGACATTGACATCCAGCAAATAAACAAACTATATAACTGCAATTTGTAGTCTGGTGTGTTTCGGAAAATTACTGTAAATTATTTGTACATATATAATTATTTAACTTATATGTCTTTGTATGTTTACAATAGACTCAATATTGACTGTTATAAACATTATTTAAAAGCAATTTAAAAATTCAGCAAAATAAAAGATTTATGTAATAAACCTTTTTAATTTTTTAAATTAAAGATAAAATTAAAAAAGAAAAACAAGATCAAACGAATAAGTCTGGTTATAGGGTGCAAATTATTTCTCTAAGTAGTAGCTTTCTATATCTCTGGATGGAACTGATTTATACCTCTGAATGAGACAATATTGTTAATTTTTGCGGTCTTTGGTCTAAAAACAACGATAATGCGAAATTTGATTATAAAAATGTTTTATATATTTTTTTAAAAACGCGAATCAACAGACAATAAAATAATATTAACAAATCTTAAACTGCCTACAATATATCAGCAACAATATAAATGTTGGATCGTAGCAAAATGACCGAGAAGATAAAAATCTATAAAAATCAAGTATAAAAAAAAGTAACCAGACCCAATATATGATCAACAAGTGATTTTTTTGTGCATTGTTTGTTTATGGGCAAGTTTGGCCATTTGTAAACAATTCTATACCAAGTTTATTTTATTTTTTTATTTTATATTATGCTGTTTGTTTAAAGACTCTATGACAATTCAAACATTAGTAAAAAAATAAATGTTTCAGTTGGTATTTAAACCAACTACAAAATTCAAAGAACATTGCTATTAATAAGTTTAGTTTTTGAAAGAAAGAATCGTAATTATATCTTTGCTAGTGAGCTTAAATATTGGATGCTATTGTTCAAAAGCTAATGTTCGATTGTTAGCATTGATTGCTTTATAATATTTCTGTTCTGAGTCAACTTGGTATATTTAAAATAAAAAACAAAATGTTGTGAGTAATACAATTAAGTTTTACCTACAAACCAAGGTAAGATCCTAAAATAAAAGTATTTGCAAATTCTCAAAATACTGTATTAAGAAATTTTCGATCATCAAGGAAATCTGTTACACATTTGCTTAAGTAAGATTTTTTGGTTTATAAACTTATGTTACATTGAAAATTTTTTTAATACTAATTAATAATATTCTTAATTGTAAAAATGAAGTTAGTTAAAGAAGTTCAATAAGTTTTTTTTTTGTAGTTGTTAAACGAAGCACAGTATTACATAATAGACTAAAAGGTATAAAGGTTAAATTTTCAGCACTCTATACAAAAAATCTAATCTGATACTTGGATTGATCTTGTGATCTATTGTAAAAGGTTGGGTTGGCAGAAAATTTGCTAAAACGCAATATCAAAGTATAGTTTGTTAGACTTTTGTCAAGAAAAGTAAAAAATACTTTTGAGGTAAAAAAAAAAAGTAGCTATATAATTATTATTTTATATGTTTTATCTGGTTAATATGCAGTTAGGGCAACCGAATTTAATTAATTAGTTCAGCAAAGAAACAGTGTCGCGTGGCACAAGTGGTAAATGTTATAAAAAAAAGTTATCTTTACAAAATTGATATTTTTCACTAATGGATTGCAATCCTTAAACATTAATTATAGGTAGTAATAAGAGAGTGGTTTAGCCACTGAGATTAGTTATAACCTGAAAGTTAAAATCAGAATTTCACTTAAAAACCTTTTGTTCACCCGGTATATACCAAAATCTTCAAGCTGTAATCTTTTATTTGTTATCTCCTACCTATTATCTGTCACTTTATTTTTGAGGTTTTAAAAATAGAAAAAAAAAAAAAAAAGCCAACTTGAACCAAGGAAGTATAACAGACTATAATACCTCCTTGCTTGAACCATATGCTTGCAGGGGTAATTTTAAGGGAAAGGGGGGAAGTGTGTGGGGTGAGTGATAGGGAATATTGTTGGCTAGTTTGCGTTAGACACATTTCAGTATGAATATATTTAGTTTTGAGAATTAGAATGATATAATATTAGAATCATTTGTGAAATTATATATTTTATAAGTTTTTGTTAATTAATAGAACATTAACTTATTTATCAAATGGATCTAATAGTGGTTGCTTTACAATAGGGATTTTTATTGATTTTTCAAAAGCTTTCAACACAATCAACCATGAGATAACAGAAAGCAGTTTATACTCAAAGAATCAAAACTTAAAATATGGTGGGGTACTCCAAGGTTCTATTTTAAATCCAATATTATTTCTAATTTATATAAATGACTTGAATTTAGCATCAAAAAAGTTACAGTAATCAAAAACATGCTTGCAGGATAATATTTTGGGCAAAAATAAACCCATTTTGCAAACCTCTCCAAAATCAGCTTAGAACAATAGATATTTATAAACTTAATATTTATCAAGTGATATTAATTATGTTAGGTCTTCTTGGGGCACCTAAATAACAACAAAAAAAAAACAAAAAAAAAACGTGGGTTATCTCCAGTAACATTTTATTCTTTAATGAAGTGTCTCATAAATGTTCTATCGATTTTTCTGAAAACAAAGTTCTCATTCCCTAAACCCATTTTAAGTTAAGTTTGTACCAAATTCAATATTGTGGACCTTTTGTTTGAAAAATTTTTCCAAACGAAAGGTCCGGTTAGCTAAAAAAACAACAACAGCTCTTTAATAAATAATAAAAGTAATTTTTAAAACAAACATATGAAATTATTTTCACAAATTCAATTATTCCAAGTAAACTACGTTGTAATCAGAAAAATTCAGATTTTTTGCATTAGTTCTTGTTCAGCAATTAAAAGCTCTTCTTCGTTGTCGGTTAGCAACTTATCATCAGTTATTTGATTGTTACCATCTTGAAATACTTTCTTGCAGTAATCTTTAAACTCTGAATAAAAATTTTACCGCTGTCAATACATATTCAAAAATAAAAAGGACTTAATACACATTAATAAACTATTTATTACAACTTATTATTAAGCATTTAACTCGATACTCTCAATTTAATTTATTATTTGTCTCATATTAAATTATTGCCCATTTAATCATATTGTTATTCAACTAACCTTCTAATGTAAACAATCCTTTTTCCCTGTTGCTGCATTCTTCTATAAATTTTAAGCATTCATCTGCGGTATACATTTCCCCACAATGTCTGAACGCTAGCTGAAGGTCAACAGAAGACACGTACCCATCGTTACTTTTATCAATAAAGTTAAAAACGCTTTCTAATTCAATTTCAGTTGGTCTTTCCATAAGGACTCTTCTAACTGTATCTTTAAAGTTGTCCAAAGTTATTCCACCTAATCCTAGTTAAAAAAAAAAAAAATGAAATTTCTTATAAAAGAACTAAAAGAAGAATAAATGTTACTTAAAAAGCTTTTTAAGTAACAAGTATTTACAAGGTTTATTTTTGTTTGTCTCAATTACGTATGACACAAACATGTTTTACCTACTTATTTTTAAAGTAACTTTACATTTCTTTATTGGTTAGAATCCGCGTGGATTCTGTTGTGCACACAACAACTAGTTCTATGCAATAAATGAAAATATGATGTGACAGTGTTAGGATGATTCCTACACCACTCTATTTTCTTTTAAAAATATTTACACGTTTTTAAAAGAAAATAGAGGTTAAAAATATTTTTAACCTTTATTAATTTAAGATTTCTGAACAGTTTTAAATAATAACTTTAAATGTAATAGAGAACTGTGGATCTTTTTTTATAGTTTACACAATCCCAGAAAAAGGAATACATTTAGAAGATAATTTGCAAAGGTTTTGCACCCTAAAAACGACACTGGATGCAAGTCTTTGCAATATATAAAACCTTTAACTTATAGTGTAGCTCTAATTTAAATCGCGTACTTCTCATTAAATTTAAGTTTTTATTTACAAATTTATTACATAAAACTCACCAACCACATCAATCTCCTCCATTAAAATGTCAATATCATCACGTGAGAATTTGAAACCGAATTCTGATATTGCTACAAGCAAGTCATTTGCAATTATCATTCCTGATCCACTTATATCAAACATTTTGAAGCATTCAATTATTTCTAAAGAAAAAAATTTCCCATTTTTAATAGTTAGCATTATTTTTAGACATATTTTAAATATTAATCCAACAGATTACATAGTAACTGTACAGTTTACATAGTAACCATGCAGTTCACATAGTAACCGTACAATTCACATAGTAATTATACAGTTATATCTGCTACATATAATCTGAGCGCTATACTACACAAAGTTCAATTTAAAAAATAAATTGTCAAACTTGCAATTAGATCTTGGAACTATTGTGGGTTTTGTTAATTAGATACTTACCAAACCTAAAACTACACGAGGAAAAAACTGAATGCAAAATTTATTACGTTTTTGTTTTTTTTAGCATTATATTTTGCCGTTTAATAAGTATTACAGTTTACATAAATTTACAATTAAGTTAATGGCCGGAGCAAGAAGAAGGCATTAATTTGCCTTATCGCCGAGCACCGTTTTACAATTTATAATTTTTTGCAAAGTTATTGAAGAATATATAGTATATAAGAAAAATTGAATAAATCTTTACAAAAATATAAAAAAATAAAATAAGATATATATAAGATATATATACATATATATATATATATATATATATATATATATATATATATATATATATATATATATATATATATATATATATATATATATATATATATATATATATATATATATACATATAGAACTTGCCCATATGATGTTGCCATACATTAACTGTGTATAAAAAAAATATATAAATTTTTTAAGGACTTAAATTTTAAAAATGGTCTAGCCTTATAGATCATTCCAATGTTTTTTGAAATTTTTTTTTCTATAGAATTTACATGTATTTTCCATGATAAATTTTCATCAAAGCTCACACCTAAAAAATTTACAGATGTTTGTCTTTGATGTTAGTTTTATTTATTAAGAAATTGGGCAGAATAAGCCGTATTTTTATTTCTTTTGTTTAGTTTGTGGAAAAAAGAAAAATTAGTTTTTTGAACATTCAAAGGCAATTTGTTGCATATAAACCATTCATTTACTTTATTTAGTTCGTCATTTACTACGGTAAAAAGTGTTTCAATATTTTTGTGAGAATAAAAAAGATTCGTGTTTGATCATGTGTTGTCAAGTTAAGAAAATTATATCTGCTTTTAATAAATCTTTAAATTATCACAAAATAGATTTGGAACTCGTTCAAAATATTGCAATTAGTTATTCAATGACACACCAAAAAATGTTTTCAATCAATCAATTCATATATTCTGAAAGTTGTCACATTCACGGAGTTGTCACATTCACGGGAGTTTACAAATAGTATATGTACTAATCTTAAGTAAAAACCTTGTAAATAAAAGCTAATAAATATATTGTTAATGCTAATAGTAATATTAATCGTCCACATCAGTAACAAAACAAACATTAAAAGTTGAAGGTGTAAAAATACTAATAATGATAATAAAAGTTGTAGTTGTATCAATAATAACATTACAATGATAAAAGTAAAATAATAATATTAAAAATTAAATGATAGAAATAAAAATAATTACAATAATCATAAAAAAAATAATAGTAATTTAGTATTAGTCACACACATACACACATATACAGACACATACAAATACACGCATACAAACACACATACACACTTACGTTCACAAATACATATAAACACATATGCTTATATCCCCCTGTATTCAATACAGGTATGTATACATTAATTGTATACAAACATAATATACACCCATATATGTAGATTTATATATACTATACACAAATAAACGTATATGCATACACGTACATATACATACACACATACATAAACACATACATACATACACATATACAAACATAAATACATATACACACATTTAATAATATTATATATGTGTATTATATATGTATATATTAGATACACCTACACATATATTCGCATACACATATACACACACACACACACGCATATATATATATATACATATACATACACACACAAACACATATATATATATATACTTACATACATATACACACATATACAAATATATAAACATACACATACAGATATACACATCCATGCATACATATACACATACATGCGCTTATCACAAACACCTATACACAGATACATATCTTTGTATTTTTTTAACTGTATTTGATTAGGAAGGAATGAAACAGGTTACTTTTAAAAACATAGATTGAATGAAGAGCTTTTAGGTCATAGGGAAGGTTATTCCAGGATTTTATATTTTGGTTTTTTATGGACTTATATCCATAAGTAACAGAACGATGTTTTAAGACTGCAAGATTGAGGTTATCAATTGATCGAAGATAGAAACGGTTATTTGCATTTTTTTGGAAGAAATTGCTGAAGGTAAGAGTTAGGTATTTATGTTGGTGATTCCAGACAAACTGGCAATTCAAGAATTAAACAAGGTCACATAGTTTAAGGATCTTAGAAGTAAGATAAAGCACATTAGGATTGAACTTGTAATGCTGAAAATGTATTATTTTCAAAGCTTTGTTTTGAAGATGGGATATCCTTAAAACTACTTGCTATTGAGAGTGTCCCCATATTTAACAAGCATATCGTATATGTGAGCCAAAAATGGGATGATATATATTTATTAGTGTTTCTAGATTGACATAATGGCGAGCTTTTGCCAGCATCCCATTTGATATGATTAATTTTATAGCCAAGTCATTAAGATGGGACACAAACGATAGGTTATCAATTATAATTTTAAGGTGTTTGATAGAGTTTACAGGAATGATTTTCTGGCCACTTAATCTAAAATTTAAATTTTTATTGATTTTTGTTTTATTAGATTTGAATATGACCAGTTCAGTTTTGCGACAATTGAGATAAAGCTTATTTGAGGGAAGCCACTGAACTAAATTGGCAAGATTATGATTAATGTATTCCTTAATTTTTTTAAAGATTTGTTGATAATGAGCAAGTTAGTATCATTAGCAAAGTGGTAAGGAGTTGCAAATTTAATTGAGTTATTAAGGTCATTAATATAAAGAAGAAAAAGTAGTGGTCCTAATCGGGGCCGGCGCGAGTAGGTGTCACGTGGGGAGGGGGGGTAATTAAGTTTGTGATTTATAATCATAAATGTTAAATGATTTTGTTCTATATAAATATCTACTGCAAATGTAATTACAAATAAACCATAATCAATTATTCCGACTTGGTGCTGACATAGTAGGTATTGAAGCAGTTATTTGTTTTCTATAAAAAACATTTAAAAGTTCTCAAAAATCAACATTAGACAAAGAAGTGAAATAAAATTTTCCGTGTTGTATTCAAACCAATTTTAATTGAAAATTTTACTTGAAACTTTAAAGCAAATAGCTTTATTTCATTTTTATGGAATCATTGTCTTTGATGTGTACCTATAACAGTTAAAGGTACAAACCTTTGGTTACTTTTTAAATGTAACCCTTGGTTTTTTTAAAACTTAATCCTTGGTTACATTTAAAAAGTAACCGAGTGTTAAAACTTGGTTACTTTTTACCCATGTTATAGGTAAAAACCTACGTTATAGGTAAAAAAACCTATGTTATAGGTAAAAACCTACGTTAACTGTTTATACATGTAACTCGTGTCATTAACGTAAACGTAACAAAAGTCATAAATGTAAATACAATGGTTTGTACCTTTGACCTTCTAGCCTCCCAGTGTGGACGGGACGTAAAAAAGACGTCCTTTGGACGTTTAACCAGCGTCCGTCTGTCCCATTTAAATTCCAAACGTCTTTTGAACGTCTTTTTCGCGTCCCATAAATACTTAAAACGCGCAACCACCCAGGGTTGCTATCTGTTTTTTTTTTCAAGCCAGATTTCTCAAATCTGTTTTTTTTTTTTTTTTTTTAGGGTTTTTTGTGAAATTTTTTTCTTGGTTTATTTTAGAAAATATGTTTTAAATCTGTTTTTTTTTTTTTTTTTAAAGTGCTCGGTGTTTTTTTTTCTTTTTGGATTATTATATTAAATCTGGTTTAATTCTGGTTTGTTTTTAGTTAAATCAATTTAATCAAGCTTTTTTGTTTTAGAAAAAAAATTGAAATAGAGCAAAATAAGCACAAATGAATAAAATTATGAATGAAAAGAAAAAAAAAACGAAATTGAGTAAAAAAATTTTTTGTTTGTTTATTACGGTTTATTAAAGAAATTCAAAGAATGAATGTTTATTCATTTCAATTATTAGTGAAACAAGTTCAAACAATTTGTTTGGAATCGTTCCATTCATTTAAAATTCTTTTTTTTTCTTTTCTTCAAAAAGTTTTTTTTTCAATAAATTATTGCATTTGCGGAAAATATTAGAAAAATATGGCATTTAAGAAGACGATTTAAAGTGAAATACTTTACTCAGAAACGGTAAAACGAATTTTTATTGTTTCTGCGGATATTGTAAATAAGTGTTACTGTTTAAACAATAACTATCTTTGCTTTCTTCTTAAAATATCTAATTTGAAAATTATTCAGATGGTTGATTGGTTTATTAATCTGTATCTTATACTTGACTTTTTGTTTTAGATTAGCACCTTTAAATTGACAATGCCAAACAAAAAATCATATGAAAACTCTCGTAGTTATCGAAGTGAGTGGAAAAAAGAATTTACCTGGGTAAAAAAAGACATCTGAACAAGCTTTTTGTCGCCTCTGCCGCACTAATCTACGTTCACACAAAGGTAGCTTAGTGCAACATCAAAAGGCAGCATACATTAAAAGAGAAAAAACCTTGAATCCATTTCAAAAGAAGATTAATTTTCCGGGTCAAGTAAAAGTTTCAGGTGTAAACAAAAAAGCAGACATTCAGCTTGCTATGTGTATTTGCTGTCACTCAGCAATTTTAACTGCTGACCATTTGAGTAAAATTATTTCTAAGTTTGGTGTATGTAGTCCCCTGGAACATCTAAAACTCCACCGCACTAAGTGTACTAAAGTAATCTAGAATGTCATCTCATTAACTCTAGAAGAAGAAATTTCTAAAGAAATCAAATCAAAGCCGTTTTCCATCCTCATAAATGAATCAACGGATGTGAATTCAATTAAGCATCTAGCATTAAGCGTGAGATATTTTTCAGAAAAAGAGAAACAGATTGTCGATTACTTTCTTGGTCTTATTTAAGTGATCTCAACAACTGGCAAAGATCCCTTTAATGCTTTGAATTATAAACTTGACTCCATTGGATTAATTTTTAAAAACTGCATCGGATACAGTTCAGATGGCGCTTCAAATGTTATTGGCACACATAACTCAGTCTGGTCTCGTGTTCTGACTAATTCGCCTAATGCCTGTATAATGATGTAATCGCCTATATTATGATGAGGTGCATTTGTCACTCTCTAAATCTTGTAGTGCAAAATGTTTTTAATGCAATTCCATCTCAGTCTGAGCGAGGTTCCCCGGTTTTTTAACGAGAGCATTCTTCGTCAAAACGAGTATGAAAAACTATTTGAACTCATGAATCCAAATAATAAACGCGTGGAAACCCCATCCCTTTTTCAGAAATTTTCTGCAACTGGTTGGTTGGTTCGAGGAAAGTGTTTTTATAACTTACTTGTGAATTGGCAAGAACTAAAAGCATTCTTTATTTGTGCTGAAATGAATGCAAACTCTGAGGTACGTTACAAAATTTCTTCAATAAGCAAAATGTTCCAAGACAGCACCCTTTACCTCTATGTTGTTTTGCTCACTCCAGTCATTCAAGAGTTTGAGCGTCGAAACTCTCTCTTTCAAGGGTCAAATGTTAATCCAGAAGATCTAATAAATGAGCTAAATATGCATCTCAAAAGCCTAAAGCAGCTTGTTTTTGATACCAAGGGGTTTGTAATCCCTCTTCAGTGTGTTGATTTTGGGGCCAAGTTATCTTCAGAGTGCCAAATTTATATTCAAGGGCAACCTCCAAATGCAAAACTAAATGCAGAAGAATCAGTCAAAAATGTAAAAATTCGCTTTCATGATTTCATTCAGAGGGCTATAACCGAGCTTGAAAAAAGACTTCCAGAGAACAGATTAATTTTTGACGGCTTGTCAAATCTGTCTCCAATGAAATTTTTTTCCCAAGTTGAAAAGTTTCCATTTTCAAAGCTACTTTTCCCTCACCTAATGGGTACAAAGTCAAGAAATTGAAAACCAATACAGAAAAGTCAGTATCGTTGAATGGACTGAGTCTGACATTTTTAAAGAAAAAGAAGTTCCTAAAAATACTGCTAAATTCTGGATAGCTTTAAGGGACTGTCAACATTTTTTGACTTCCCGCTTTCGCAGGTCACTTATGTGAAAAGCAAACAGAGAAACAGAATGTCAAACCAAGTGTTGGATGCAGTCATTCGCATAAAATCTAATTTAATGAGCCGAAAGATTTGTTGTCAAGACTTTAACATTCCTGAATCAATGATTTCAAAGGTCGGAAATGAAATTTACTCTACAGATGTATGCGAAAAGAGATTAAAACTTAGTCAAATAAATTTTTGAATAAAATAGTTTTACTTTATACTTCTTTATTTTTTTTTTGTTCTGGTTTATTTCTAGCTTATTTTTTATTTATTTTTGGCTTGTTGCCACAAAAAAACCTGGCAACCCTGCAATCATCAAGACTTATTTATTTTTGTTAATTAAAAGCGCATTTTTAATACAAATGTAGATGAAAATTTCAAGTGTAAAAGAACTTTCAAATGTAAAAGTTTTTTTATCGCTCATCGAAATAATAAATGAAGAGTGACTAAAAGTCAAGTTCTTGCAAATTTATATATATATATATATATATATATATATATATATATATATATATATATATATATATATATATATATATATATATATATAATAATTATATTAATATGTTTTACTTATATTTTTTTATTATATTATTTTTTTATTACATTTATATGTTTTTTACATATTTAATTACTTAAAAATCATGTTAAATATTGATACAGAAATTGAAAGAAATAGTTTAAAACTGAGTATATGATTTACTATAAATGCTAAGTATATATCTGGTTCTTGATATACTATATCAAGAACCATGTTCTGATTATTTGAAAGATTTAGACATCGCAGAATCTCATGCAGAATCATATTTTCCAATATAATATAATCAATAACACTTGAATAACTCCTGTATAACAATGTAACAAAATATTTTAAAATTATATAATTAATCTAGAATCTACTTGCAAAAAAAAGTAAGAAAGAAATCAGTTACCTAAATATACAAAAACTAAGTTAAGAGACAAACACAGTTTTGATTTCCGTCAAATATGAGTAATATCTTCAAATTTAAAACCTTAAGAGATTAGTAAATTCTAGCTGTAGAGTGTAGCGATTGCAAACAATCTCTAGTTCTATCTATAAATGATATTTTTGACACAGAAAGTTCTTTTTACTTTACAATATTCATTTTCGTATATCTTATATTGCATTTTTACAAAAACATGACTTCAAAGTTTTTATACGAATAAGTTTTTATTAAACAAAGTTTACATATCAATTAAAATATTTTGTAACACATAATTTTAATCACATAATTTTAATCACAAAACATTTATATTTTCCAAAAGACAGTGCTTTATGGGTAATAAAATGTTTACTCAAAGAAGGTAGCTATACAAAAATGTCAGTTTATTTTGTAAACTTATTTCTAAAGACGCTAAAAATCATAACGCACATAGAATTTCAGTTACTGGTGGCGCCTCTACAACAATGCGTCAAACGTACATGTGTCCTTAAGGAACATATCCTCCTCCATTAAAATCAATTGATTGGATAATTAAGTTTAAAAACCTTATCAATCATAATAAACCTTTTTAAATTTTTTTATTTGCAAGAAAGATGTCGTTCTTTTTATCTATAATTTTGGTTTGTTATTTACTATTACTACTCATTTATTATTTCTATTATTACTGTTATTATTGTTGTTTTTTGTCATCGTTATTATTTATAAATGTCATTACAGTTATTTTCACTATTACTATAGTTATCTTTATTATAATGTAGACTTTTACTTAATCGATTAGTAATGGCACTATTTGTAAAAGCCCTTGAAATTTACGACTTATTTTAAAAATATTTAATTTGTATTTAATTTAAACTTTGAATTTGTAAATAATTTTTTTTTTTTTTGCGATTGGAGTATCTGGTAAAAAGATTGCACATTAGAGGTATAATATTTTTACAAACTCAATGAGCATGTCAAATTTTGATGAGCTTTTGTAAATAATTAAGAGAAGTAAGTTTCATTATAATGTTTATAGAAAAAAACTCACGCACTGACCCTCTAGAAAGCCGAGCCAAAAGCTGTTAATCACATAACAAATACGCCTAGAAATTCTTTACTGACAATTTGAAGTAAAATGTTATCCGTTTTGTCCTAAAATCAGTGCTCGAAGTGAGGCGGGATAAAGCGGGATGCCATCCAGTCACCTTTTTTTAAATATAAACCATTCCGCCACTTTTTTGTAAACCTCTCTATATAACAATGATTAGACGGCATGGTATTTTTAATTTACCGAATACCGTTACTTTTTTTTCTCCACTTCGAGCACTACCTAAAATAATAATTTATGTTCAAATAATTAATATATATATATATATATATATATATATATATATATATATATATATATATATATATATATATATATATATATATATATATATATATATATATATATATATATATATATATATATATATATATATATATATATATATATATATATATATATATATATATATATATATATATATATATATATATATATATATATATATATATATATATATATATATAAATTAGGGTGGTGCTTAAAACAACTTTTTTTACCCCTAAAAAAAGTTGTTAGGGGTAGCTCAAGGCCCTCAAAAATTTGACGGGTCCCTAATATTTTGAAAAAAAAACTTTATCTAAAGTATGTCAACCTGGTACTCAAAAGAAGCGATATTGTATAAAAACTTCAAAAATAATAATCATTTTACATAAAAAACATGCCTAAAAAAATTATTCTCAAAAAACCTGAAAATATTGACTTTTTTCATTTTCAGCTTAAAAACAATAGTTTTTATGCATTTATACCTGAAAAAATTATTTTTATAAAAAATTATTTTCATTTTTAAATTTTTTATATAATTTTGCTTATTTTGAGTACCAGGTTGACATACTTTAGAAAAAGTTTTTTTTTCAAAATATTAGGGACCCGTCAAATTTTTGAGGGCCTTGAGCTACCCCTAAAAATATTTTTTGAGCTTAAAAAGGTTTGCATTTGCTTTAACCGTGATTTGTTAATAAATATTCAAATACAAAGTCTCTTCAGATTTAAAATGACTTTTGATATCTTCTAAAACTTTTACTGCTTGTTCAGCACAAATGTGACTCTTATGTATTTATTAAGGAATATCCAGTGGTTAAAGTAGAATAGTAAAACAAGTGGTGTTAAAAAGTTTAAATTATTTGTTCATAGGGATGCGAATTAGCCCGTTCGGGTGCGGAATCATTCCTTCAAATTTTTGGTGTAGGTGTACTTTTATAAGGTGTACTTTTGCTGTATTTTGAGATCTCGCGTGATGGCTAAAATTACTTTATACTAGTCAAATATTTTAGCAAAAATTAAAATAGCTCTTTAACTTCAATAAAAATCAGCGCACAAAGTGAAAATGATCTACTACTAGAGATACTGATCTATAACTAGAGATAAAAACGATCTACTACTAATATGACCTACTACTAGAGATAAATTAGGCGTTGCGTAATTTATGGACAATAAATCTCATTATAAAAACACAAAAAAATACTCAAAAACGAGATAGAACGGTTGCAAAAAAATATAGAGCGAAGCGGAACGATTTTTTAATTTATCGGCTAAAGAGGAACGGCGTTTCCCTGCGTTCACCCCTACTTTAACCCCTGGAAATATCACACCAAAACTTTGTGAATGTATTGATAGCCTTTGGATGATATTTAATGGCTTCCTCAAATTCTCTACCATTTTCAGGGTTAATAATTTGGTTTGAAAACCAGATTGAAAACCATTTTCCAGCAACAAGCTTAACTGCCATCTCAAGTTGTTGTCTGTCTGAAGGAATTACTATGTGAGCAAGTAGTAAATAAATTTCCCGGGAGTTCAATCAATCGATCAATCGAGTTCAATTGAAATTCGCTAATATTTGGTAGACTTTCAAAATTAACCTTAGGAAATTTCTTTTTTTTTTTTTTTTTTTTTTTTTTTAGTTAGTTTATTTTGTCGTTTTACACATTTTACAATGTTATCTTTAAATTCGAATAAATATATATATAATTACAAGCTGACAGGGGCAAGTAGAAGACATAAAGTCTTATCATCAAGCCCTTTTGTGAAATAGAGAAATATAAAATTTCTAAAATTCCAATAATATAAAAAAGAGTTAAATTAAAAATTTTGAAAAAATAAACAAACATTCAAACAAAATTAAAATAAAAATAAAAAAATTTAAAGAGTTTGAAATAAAGTAAAAAGATTGAAAAAAATTAAAAAGTTTAAAATAAATTAAAAATTAAAAAAAGTAAAAATTAGAAAGAAAAAAAAAAAATAATAATAATAATAATAAAATCTCGAAATAAAAAAATAAAAATGTATACAATGCGTAAATTAAAAAGTTTGAATTTTTTTTTACAAATCAGTACATATACGTATACATATTCAATACAAAGCGAAGTATATATTCAAAAATATTTATATATTAAAAAGATTCCAAACGTTATGTAGATTTAAATTCATTTGTTAGTATTTATTAAAAAAAGTTAAAAAAAAAAACAGTCAAAGAGAAAATCAAACAAGAAAGATATATATGTATATATATATATAAAAAAAAAAAAAAAAAAAAAAAAAAAGCTTTTTATCAAATTTATCAAAAAAATATTATTTTTAAAAAAATGAAAGAATGTATGTAATGTTTGAGTTTAGTAAGTGTTTTTTTATAGTTCTTTTGAATATATCAATAGATTTTATTTTTTTCATATTTTCGTCAAGAACTGACTTCCACAAGCGTGGCCCCCGACATGTAATTGAGAAGTCAGATTTTTTGAGTGATGTTGGTGGGATGTAGTAATTATTTATTGAGTGTCTTGTTTCATATTTATGGTTAATTAGAGAGAAACCTTTATAAAAATATTTTGGAATTAGTTCATTTTGAAGTTTAAACATAAATAACAAGTTATGGTATATATTTAGTTCGTATACGTTTAGCGCATTAATTTCCTTGAGTAACGGCTTGGCACTTTCGTACCTATCTGCGCCCAAAACTAATCGACTTGCTTGCTTTTGTTTAGTATAAATATTTTTTAGGAAAGATGAATGATTGTTTGCACAGGCAATATTACAATAGTTAATATGACTATGTATAAATGAAAAGTATAAGTTTTTTAAACATATTTTATTCAAAAGATGTTTTGTCCTGTACATAATCCCCACAGTCTTTGAAACTTTGTTCTCGACTAACTTTATTTGGCTTTTCCAATTTAAATGTTCATCGAAATTTATTCCTAGTATTTTCATTGAAAAAACTCTTTTTATTTTAATATTGTTAATTGTTAGTTCTGGAAGTTTAAGTGGAAGGTTCTCGGATTGAGATGGTTTAGCAAACAAAATATATTTAGTTTTTTCAATATTTAATGATAGTTTATTTGCTATAAACCACTCATTAAGATATATTAGTTCAGCGTTTACATAATAAAAAATATTTTTTAAATTTGAGTCAGAAAA
Source organism: Hydra vulgaris (assembly GCF_022113875.1). Classification (NCBI taxonomy): domain Eukaryota; kingdom Metazoa; phylum Cnidaria; class Hydrozoa; order Anthoathecata; family Hydridae; genus Hydra; species Hydra vulgaris. The sequence continues at coordinate 33,412,317 of NC_061160.1, forward strand.
GAAAACATTAGTGTCATCAGCAAAAATAGTATAATTAAGTATTTTTGAAGACAAAAAAATATCATTGATATAAACTAAAAACAATAAAGGTCCAAGTATTGATCCTTGTGGAACTCCGCAACTTATTGATTCAAATGGGGAGCATGTTAGATCATATGGTACACCTTGTTTACGGTTTTCTAAATAACATTGAAGCCACTTTAAATTAGAGTGAACTACTCCGTAACTACGTAGTTTGTAGATAAGAATCTTGTGGTTTACAGTATCAAATGCCTTTGATAGATCTAGAAAAATTCCAAGTGTGTAACAATTGTTTTCCAATTGTGTAACAATTGTTTTCCAATCAAACAATTGGATTCCAAAAGTATTTCACTATGTTAATCAGATGCTTCGAAAACTGTTTATCATCTCTCCATTTTAATTCATTCTCCTTCAATTGTACACCGCTATTGTCAAAGTTAAATAGTCATATTTACTGTTTATTGTTTCAAAAAAATAATACGACAGCTCAGGCGGTGTTACCTTCAAAAAAAGTTATCCAGACATAACTTTAATAATCAATCTAATATATGGTGTTGACAACCAACAATCAGAGGTTTCTGAAAGCCAACACATTTAAAATGTGTCATTAATCACTTTATCACGCCACTTGTTTTCCTAGTGTTAAAATTTGCAAGATCATTTTTATAGATCCCCATAAATCATCACTGTCACTGTCTCTTACTGACTCCACTCTGTATTTATTCAGAATTAAAGTTGATGGCATTAATGGAACGTTTCCAATTTTAATTTTCTTTAAAGGATGTATTTTTTTAGGATCATTAGGCTTCATTGTAGTATATCCAACTCTATCAGATTTTTCTAATTGCTTTAAAGACTTAATCTTCAGAATGTAATCAAAGTTCATCCTCTTTCGTTATTACTAATAAACCATCAAAACTATAAGTACCTGGCTTTTCGATTTCTATTTTTGTCTTTTTAATTAATTTCTATATTATTCTTGGCATTGGTTTTTTATCTATTGTTGGAAAATTCAAATTAGCCCATAGTTCTAAACACTCATCTGAAATTCTCTTTATTCTTCCTTTCACATTTTTATAGTCTGGTATATCAAGCTGGTATATCGGTTAATTATTTGCCGATTTGTTGGCATTTTACATACAGTTTCTGATGGTTCTTGAGATTTATTTTTTATTGATGATAATTGAATTTATTTTCCATACATCTCTTGATATTTTGGTTGTAGTAGAATTTTTGTTTGACATATTGAATGATTGTGTAATAATTGAATTTGTAATGCCTTATACAATTTATTATTTTATTAGAATAAATTACGCAACACTAAATTTTACTAACAAACAAAACAAAAAAGTTTTCCTTCGCAGATCCTCGCAGTTAAACAAAAATCAAAATAGTACGTTAAGTTTAATGAAAACCGTCGCGTAAAGGAGCTTAAGAATTTACGGACAATCCCTAAGGAATTATAAATCATTTGGTGCTTGAGTTTTTTAAAAGGATGTCCCTTCAAAATATTGTCATTTTTTTCAAAATATAAAAGCTCATATCTAAAGGAATATTATTTTTTATTTTATATCCCTATTGCAAACTCTTTAAAAACTATTTACTTTATATTGCGACAAACAAAATGTTTTGCATTATTAACGATGTTCTTTAATTAAAAAAAAAAAAAAAACTCACTGTATATAAAATAAAAAAATTTCAGCTATTTAAAATAGAGAACAAGGTAGGAATAATACAATGACTATTTTTTCCGATGTGAAATTTTTTTGTCATTATTTGACTACCGGTACCGCACGTAATCATACCGGACGGCTAAGACTGATGTTTTTTACTATTCTTATGTACTAATAATTTACTATTTTCAACATTTGTTTGTTGTGACAATTTTGACGACAAAATCTTGAGTTTTAGACGGTAATGGACGAGAAAAAATTGCCAGATTATATTTGTTAGTATATTAACAAATAAAAAATTAACAAATTTCGGTAAAGGTTTTTCTCATTATTATTAAAACGAACTTACTAGTTGTTTAATATAAAAAGAATTAATCTTACTATATTTACTTGCGTCAATTAAAATAATAACTAAATTAAACTTCGCAGGACTAGTTGAGCAATTTTTAATTAATCTAACAGATATAATGAATTGTGAGTCGGATTTTCCATTATTTTTCTACTATTGGAAAGATAACTTAACCTGCTAAAATTTTTATTATTATTGATAATGCATAATATATATTAACTATAACAATACAAATTTTAACCGGGTAAGTTGTCTTTCCAATATTGAAAAAATAATGTAAACTCATTATATCTGTTTGACTAATTAAAAATTGCTCTACTAATCCTGCGAAGTTTAATTTAGTTAATATTACAATATAAATAGGTATAATTAATAGTGTAAATCCAACTCACCATTCATTCACCTAGTTATATTACAATTAGGTTTTAAAGAGAACAGTAAGGCGTAAGAAAAAACGGCTAGTTATAACTGAAAGTTTAATAAATGGATAAAATATTTAGGTGATGGCAGATACTAAAATTTATAAGCATCTCAAAGAAAAATAGCAATATTTGTTTTTTAATTTTTTTAATCTACAATTAAAAAAGTGCCGGTGCATCTTACTTACCTGCCGTCCAACAACCTTTTGTTGCGCAGTGTATCACCATAATTCCTTAAATTTTTTTTACCAGTAGATGTTTTGTCATACGATGTGTAGTTTTTGAGATGTTTTAATTGCCCAATTTGCACCTATGCTCAAGTAGCCTAATTTTTGATAAATATATTTTTAAGTATACTTAGTATACTTTTTTATAGATATATTTTTATAAAATGTAAAAATATATAGCTTTCTTCCTAAAATATGAATTTTTTGAAACTGGTTACAAACATAGTCAATTTTACATCTCATTGAGCTTCTATGTACTTACGTTTCCTGCATTATTAATATTTATAGCAATTACCTTCATATTTTAATAAAATACCTAAATCAAAAGTTTGAGAAAAACCATCTTCATTGCTCTTTATCTAAAAACATAAAAAAAATAGGAAAAGCTTTTAAAGTTGAAAATATACTTTTTATTTTTCATTTATAAATATTTACAGAATACAACTTATTTAGGTGTAAATTGAAGACTAAAGAAGCTTACATTTGCTTTTAAGTCTACTTTTTGTTTTAAGTCTACCTTTTTGACTGAATTTAAAGACATTTAAGGTTCACTGCAGTTATTTTAAGAAAAATTAGTTCTTCTTATATGTAATATTTAAAAACTAATTCAAGGTTAATGTAACTATTTCACTTGAAATTGAAAATTATGATTATTTAAATCATTACAACAAATTATTAATTGATAAACTGTTTCTAGGCAACGAACTTATGTCTCTGAAATCAAAAAATGTTTCTTGTCTTTTAATGTGAATAGTAATTGGAATAAAAAATTCATGGTAGTTATGTTTTTAAATGAATTCAATAAAAAAATTGCATTAAAAAAAAATAACAGCCTAAACATAAATTATATTTGCGTTTTCAACTATTAGTGAATTTTGGATACTATATAGGGGAAAGTCGGATAGACCCGGACGAAAGGTAACTCCGGACACTTGATATACAGCTTAAACTAAAGAAGCTATATGACTTTTAATACTATAATACCATTATTTAAGTGAAAATATGGCATATGCAAATTATCTATCATAATATGCCGAAGCGAATGACTCGGAGGGATATTGTTTCCCACCACCAGAAGAGCAACGTATCATCATATTTAATCCACTTATCAATATACCTAATTTTTATGTAAACTAATAACTTTTTAATGATTAAAGATGCATTTTTATTTACAATAGTTATTGAAAAAAAAGTTTGTTTAAAACTTTAATTCACTGGTTTTAAAACTAGTATTTGTGAATGAGGTATGATCGGGTGGTATCGGACACACGATTGGAGGGTGGCTCCGGACAACTTAATTCGTTTACATAATAATAATAAACAACTTTTTTTATATAAATATTAATACATTTAATATAATGCACAAACCTATAATAGTAACTCATTTAATTCCAATAAAAAAACATTAGATTTGAAAAATGTGTTTTTAAAGGGTTTATTTCCATTATAAAAAAACTTTATTAAAAATATAAGTTTATATTTTTAAATGATGACATTTTCATTCTCATTCCTTATATATCGGTGGCAATTTTTAAAGGCAATTTTTTTAAATATGTGTCGAGAACAGTCCAATGCTAAATTATTATATATTACATTTGTGTCACAGTGGTAAAAAAAAAAAGGTAAAATCGTGGTTAAACTATGTGTCCGGAGCTACTCTCCAATTTTGAAACATGCCGTTTTTCTAACATTTTTTCTTTTATGTTTTGTATATTATTAAGATACGCAATAATCATTTTTTTGTTTCTAATTCAATAGATGAATGTTTGAACTTTTAAAAAAAAATCTTTTGACACTTTGTTTTATGTTAGCACATGTGTACAACCTATATTTTTCTGAAGTGTCCGGGGCTACCCGACTCTCCCCTAAACTCAATTTTACTGGCTATAGCAATCGACAATAAATACCTTTTTTTTTTAAATTTTTTAGTTTACAATTATTAATCGACATATAACAATATAACAATATATAAACTTGGTATTTGAAAGAAGATCCAAATGATCTTGTCGCCATAACCATATCAAATATATCATACGTGTATATATAACAAAAATAAAAATACAATTGATTTAATAACTATTAACAGTGTAGAATAAACAAAAACTGAAAATGATTTTACAAATTATTTAGAGTAAAAATATTTTCAAATTTCAAAAATGTTTATATATATCGCCAGTAGAAAGAATATAGTTTTTTAATTTAGCTTTAAAAACGGAAAACGAAATCGACAAATCAAAATGTGGAACAACAATTTTGTTTCATAAATACGGTGCTCGATAGTTTATGCAAAATTGATTAAACTTTGTTTGACAAAAGGGTTCAATTATTAAATTATTACTTCGTAAAGTATATTTGTTTATAGTTTTATGGGTAAAAAGATCTTTGAAAATGAACAATGGTTGTTCATTTTTACAACGAAACATAAAACATAAAATATTATAGACATTGGGTTCGTAAACGTTAAGTGCTTTAACGTTTTTAAATAAAATATTTGAATGAGAAAAACGATTTTCAAAACATATTAAACACATTGCGTGTTTTTGACGATGGTAGAGATTTCGTAACTTACTTTTAGAGGTACTTCCCCAAACAATATTTGCATAATTTATATAGCTATGAATAAATGACTAATTGAGTTGAATTAAATTTTGTTTACTTAGATAGTATCTGACCTTATACAGAATTCCAATATTTTTGGCCAATTTAGTAAAAAGAAACCACGCTGATAAATTTGCTATGTATTTTCTCCCACTTGCGGATTTATTCGAAGGAAAAAACCGGTTGTCGATATTCCAGCCATTAAATATAGCTATATTATTTATTTTAAATATTTGGGTCGTTTCCGTCAATTTTAGTATTTAGTAGTTTAAGGGTATAGAAATTAGCAACTTGGCTTAAAAATTGTCCCGCGTATTCTTACCACCATATTAAATTTACATTCAAGATGGCGTCCTCCCAAACTGAAAGAAGTGGTAAATTCTGGATCAAGACTGATTTGAGACTTTCATCATTTGAGCGACCGTGGTTGCAAAATGAAATAAAATTTTTGAAAGACTACTCAATGGGAAGTGAAATAGACTCAGTAATTGAAGAGAATATCGGGAATCGCTTGGTTTTGGTTGGGCCGATGCTAGATGGCTATTTAAAAGAAATAGGGATTGCAATGTTCTCCAAACTGACCAGAAGTCAGTTAACAGGTCTTGTTTCATCAATTAAATTATACAATCCATGGCAAGTAATGAGGTTTATGACAGCAATTTTTGAGAGCTATGGAGGAAGAACTGAGTTACCGTTACCAAAAAACAACAAGAAAAATCTGCTTTTTGCAATAGAAAAACAGGGTACAGCAGTTCAACTGTTTAATCCGTCAAGATTTAATGGAATAAATTACCTTAAAAACGAAATTATTCTACAATAAAAGATCATGGCATAGCAAAGTTATCTTATGTTGGGGAATCAAATGTTGTTGTCAGCGTAAATACCCCAATACATATGAAATACTTTCATAATTTAAACCATCTCAAAGTTTCCGTTTATATACAAAAATATACTGCTGAAGGCTTCGTCGTTGATACTGCGGTTCAATCTCTTGTCAACAAAGAGTTCAATAATACCTGAATGGTGATTAAAAAACAGTTATTTTCATAACCACACATACTTTTAGAAGCATTAATTAGGTACGTGGACTGATTTTTTTAAATTGATCAAATACAGAAGTGTTATATATTATTAGAAACCCTCAAATACAGCCTTTTAAAGGTAAAAAATTATGAAAATCGGACTATTCTATCAAAAGTTATAAAGTTTTTAGTAGCAAATTTTCGATATATGGATTTCTTGATAAAACTGTGGTCAAAAAACATTTTTTTTCACATAAATTGTTATAACTTTGCCAGTTCTTATTCAAATATCTATAACCTTGGTATCAAAAGATAGATATAAAAAAGGCTATAATTTTCAACTAGATTTAGGTGAAGGGCGCATCCAGGGATCCGGAGGGGTGCTAATCCACCACCCACACCTCACAAAAATACACTTTTTATTATAAAAAGTGTTTTTTTTTTTTTAATTACAAATATTTATATACAAGAAGTTGTTATTATTTTATCCCACATCACTAGCGAATATTACAGGTTTATCTCAAAGTCGGGTGTTGGATTTTAAGTAAGGTTTAACACACCCTATCAAAATTTCATTCTTTTAAATATTTCAATCTTTACTAAAACGTAAGCCGCCCCCTTCCGCCCCGTACCTAAAAAATTTTTTCATGATAATTTAACAAAAAATGTATAAAAATGCTTTTTTAAACACATATAAAATATTATAAAAAACTATTTTATCACATTACAGTGGTGTATAAATTGCCTTCATGAAAGGGAACGTAAGCTATTCCCCCTTCCGCCCCGTACCTAAAAAAATTATTTTAAATGAGAATTTAAGAAAAAATGTTCAAAGATGTTTTTTTAAACGCATATAAAATAGTATAAAAAAAATTTTAACACGTTACAGTGGAGTATTAATTGCCTTCATGAAAGAGGGCGTAAGCCGCCCCCTTCTGCGCCGTACCTAAAAAAATTTTAATGAGAATTTTACAAAAAATGTTTAAAAATGCTTTTTTAAACACATCAAATAGTATAAAAACTATTTTATCACGTTACAAGATGTATGAGAGTATCCATTTTGTCATGTAAAGGAACCCACTCCAACCTGAAAAAAACTACCCACTCCAACCTGAAAAAAAAACACACAGCAGCAAGTCTTTTTTTAAAAAAAAGTAATTAACTATTGTCTTGGCTTTTAGTAAATGATTTATGTTTTGAATTCCATTTAAAAACTAAAATAAATCATTTTTAACGATAGACACCACGTGAAGGTAAGCTAGAACCGTCATCAAAAAATTTGCAAGCCACAAAACTTGCTGTACCTATTTGCAAGCCACAAAACTTGCTGTATCTAATTGCAAGCCACAAAACTTGCAGTACCCATTTGCAAGCAACAAAACTTGTGGTACTCATTTGCAAGCCACAAAACGTGCTGTACCTAAATGCAAGCCACAAAACTTGCGGTATCCATTTACAAGCCACAAAACTTGCGGTACCCATTTGCAAACCACAAAACTTGCTGTAGCTAATTGCAAGCCACAAAACTTGCTGTACCTAATTGCAAGCCACAAAACTTGTTATACCTAATTGCAAGCCACAAAACTTGTTATACCTAATTAAAATCCTCAAAACTTGCTGTAGCTAATTGCAAGCCACAAAACTTGCTTACCTAAGACAAGCTACAAAACTTGCTGTACTTGTTTGCAAGCCACATAACTTGCTGTATTTATTTGCAATCCACAAACCTTGCAGTACTTGTTTGAAAGCCACAAAACTTGCTGAACTTTTTTATCAAGCATTTTTACATTATGTCATATTCAAACTAAGAAAATATTACCTTCCCTAATATAACAACAGCAGCTAGCTGGATTTTTCCACCTTATGCTCGACAGCTTCAATACCAGTTTCATCTTGTTTCCAGTAAGAAATAGTGTAAATTCTATCATTTTGTGTCTTGTTTACTTTTTCTACTCTACCATCATAAATGATAGACTTTGATGAGTCAGTATCATACCATTCGTGATAGAGTTATCTGCCAATAATTCTTTCAGACATCACATCATCTAAATCTTCAAGTTGTTTTGCAGATAAGTGTTTGTATAAATTCATCATTTCACTGAAAGTTAATACAGACAGCTCGCGTTTTAAATTCATTTTTTGTTTTTCATCCATTTTTTGGCGTTTTGCTGTCTGTCTATTAGTAATCTCTGATCGAATATCATTATATTGTAGTCTAGATCTAATTCTTTTTTTTTCGTGCCATGTAAATAGACCATTTAACTACTTTTTCTCTAAGCAAATTTTCAATATTGTAATTTATAGTCATATTCTTTTTAGATTTTAATTTGCTTGATAAATAACAAATTGTTGCATTCTGGCATCTTCCTTTGGCATCACTAAACATACCAATACACTCTTCACTATCTATATTGTGAAGTCTTGCATTAGCTGTCTCTTCTATGAGTGTCGTAGTAATAGAAAAAGAGAAATATCTCTTATATTGTCAATCCAAGACATTCTCGACTGCATTAAGGCAAGTAGAAGTCATTTCTATCAGCTGCTCATCAATGGAACATAAAGTAGCAATTGATTTTAAAATTGTTGGGAGCAGCTCTTTTCCAAAAAAATCTGTATTTCTATAAAATAATGCAGCAGGATTAGATTTGCAATTAGTAACTGTTTTTAAAACATTTTTTATTACCTGGATGCCAGTGACATGATCAAAACTAGCATCCTCAGGTGAAACATAAAATTTTGTCATCCATGGTCTAGTTAAAAGTTTTCCAAATAGTGTCAGCACGCCCATTTATTTAATGTTGAATTACAAAAAGCTGCTCTAAGAAGTGCTTGGAAACTAGAACATTTTACAGTTCCAGTGGTCAGATAATGTAGTAAATCATTATAATGCTGCATTAAAATAAAACAAGTATGAAAAAGAAAGTGAAGACGGTTTCCGCGATACCTTGAAATAATACCACGTGGCAGTTTGTTATTATCAAAAAAATTTGTGAAGATTGTGTATTGATCTTTAGTATAATTTTAATGAGATAGACTTTGCACTGCTAATAAAGAAATAGTTTTTTAACATACCAACCACTGCAGATGTAGGTGCAGCTAAAAATCAAAAAAAAAAAAAAATGTAATTAAGAAAATAAATGACTTTTTTGGGAAAATCAAAACACTGCTGAAAAATAACTAGTTTTTAAACTTACTATTTGTGACAGATGTAGATGTAGATGTAACTAAAGATGTAGATGTAGATATCTCTAAAGCCAAAAAGATATTTGATTTAGGCATTAAATTAATGTAGAGATTAAAAGTAATAGCTTTTTAACTTTGCAACTCTGGAAGATATAAATTAAAAAAAGGAATTTTATTATTAGAAATTGGCATTAGATCTATACACAGTGAACAAAGAAATAGCTTTTAAACTTACCAATTGTGGCAGATGTTGATGAAACTAAAAGTAAAAAAAAAACTGTAATCAATAAGAAAATTGAAATTGATGTTAAATCTATATTATATTCATAACAAAAGAAATGACATCGACATCCGCAGCAGGTGTCAATGAAGCCTAATGTAAAAAAGGTATAGATAACAGAAAAAAACAACAATTAGTTAATTAATGAAAAAGATTTGGATTTTGTCATCTATACATAAATTATGAAGTAGTAATTTTTAAACTTACCAACTGTGGAGGATGTAGATGCAACTAATATCACAAAAAGATGCAATAAACAAACAAAAAAAGTTAAAAATAGAATAAAATTAGCACACTGCTGAAAAAGAATCAACTTTTAAACTTACCAACTGTATCAGATGTAACTAAAAAAATGGATGTTGGCAATAAATCATTCACAAGTTTAAAAATAATAGCTTTGAAATTTACTAATCACAGTCGTTTAAGAAATGACTTAAGATAAAATACATATGAACATTAAACCAAAGCATATTTAAATTTCTACTTATATAAACATAACCAAAATTACAATATACAAACTTACCAGAGGGAGGCTGAGTTGATTGGACT
>NC_061160.1:33427637-33495137 GCF_022113875.1 Hydra vulgaris
CTGAAAAAGCGAAGGTGGAAGACCTTAACAAGTTAAAAGTATTCATTCCTGAAGAATTCAACGAGTTTTATAACGAGCTGTACTCCTAATGGCCAACTAATGAATGTGAGGTTCTCCCTGATAGTGACTTTGAGGAAGTACTAGAATAATATGCTAAGACTTAATGCTTACTGAGAGCTTTTTTTGTTATTAATTCATATATATATGTATTATATTTATTACTGCCACGTTAAAATATTGTTTCAAAGTGCATAGCTGTAGTTCTTACGGAGTTTTAATTTGTTTACCTTCCTGAAATATTCAATTTTTTTTAAAAAGGTGAGTTTTTGGAACTTTCATATATTAATTATTAACAAACGAAATGTTGTAGCAATTATCTAAGTGTACTAAGATGTTACTTTTACATATATTTTTTATAAATATATTACACAAAATCTGTATATTTAATATTAAAATATATAAATAGTTTTTTTTAGTTTTCTCAAAAACGGGATTTAAGCAAATCAGCCCTTTTAAAAAATACTGGATATTGAGATAAATATATCTTTATGTGAGATCAATTTTTCTGTTTATTTTGATGACAAACAAATAAATTTTAATCTATAAAAATAAATTAATATACTTAACTAAACCTTCACGATCTTGGTTTAAAATCATGCATTTTTGGTATTCTATTCTGCTAAACTGGTTAAATGTTCTAATATCATAATATGTTTTTATTAAGATTTGTGGCTATGAAAATAACCGTTTTTACGAAGCTTCCATTCGTTGTGCTGAATCCCTTCTTCGTTGTGCTGAATCCCTTCTTCGTTGTGCTTAATCCCTTCTTCGTTGTGCTTAATCCCTTCTTCGTTGTGCTTAATCCCTTCTTCGTTGTGCTTAATCCCTTCTTCGTTGTGCTTAATCCCTTCTTCGTTGTGCTTAATCCCTTCTTCGTTGTGCTGAATCCCTTCTTCGTTGTGCTTAATCCCTTCTTCGTTGTGCTGAATCCCTTCTTGGTTCTTCTGTTCTTACTTTCTAAAATAAAGAGGAAAATAACTTCAAAAAAAATTCACAACACAAGCTGCAATTCAGATTAAAAAATAAATGAAAGTTTTAAATAAGTTAACATATTCATATATATGAGAACTTACTTAAAACTTCCATAGTAATAAATAATCAAGTCCATATAGCAATAACAATAATTTTTATTAATAATAAATTTTGAACTATATAAAACATCATCTCAAATCAACAGCTTAATCAACATGAAATACAAAAAAATGGGAAAATTTATATTTAAAAAACACATTAACTTGAAAACAAGTCTTACGTGGTTTTAATTTATATTTACAACAGGCTCTCTAGACGTGCCAACATACTCAACACAAACTTGACATAAAAGCTCAGATTGTAGTAAGCGTAAAAAGTTACAGCATTCTTCGTCTGTAACAGGTTTATGAGGTCCAAAATAAGATTGATACATTGATGGTATCGGAAAATGATAAGGAAAGTAAAAATTTCGTATATAGCTAGACCGCATCAGTTAGTACAATTTCCCTTTTTCATCTTGTTTTGTAGATCTGTTGCTGGAAGTTATTAGTTCTTGTTTAATGGATGATTGTTTAGATTCTTTTCCTTGCATAGAAAGAACCCCAACCAACTCCCACAACCAACTCCATAATCCTTGAAAATTTCTGCAGCATGAAATGGAACAACATAACCAATTGTTTAAACTGTATTGTTGAGGTAAAAAAAGTGCAAATAATAAAAAATATCTTTGGCAAACAGCAGTGACATTTTCAACATAATTTTCTTCAACAACATCTACTATGTTAATCACACTTCCAACATCTCGAAGTGCTGTAAATATTTGCGCCAGAACTAGTCTTATAACCTTTTCCTGTTCTGATTCTTTATCGTGTTTTAAAACGTCAACTAAACGATAACCATATTGGGCGATTGATATCGCTAGTGAACCAATAATCCTGACAGACGGAGTCTTCAATCTTTGAAATGAATAAATATTACGATTTAATATTTTGATACAAAAATTTGAATAAAAAAATCCAATATGAAAAATTATTTATACTAAATTTAACTTTTTTTTAATATAAATATAACTTACCGATTATCTTCTACAAGGTAATGCTCTTAAAACATTTTTCCAATAAAATTTAGTCCAATGCCAACAATAGAATCAGAAGAATGCTTTGCTGGTGCTTTTAAGATTTTGCAAAACTCAACAAATTTGTTTTGTCTTGTTGCTTCAAATATAATACATTTAGGCAATATGTCCAATTGTTTATTTCTAAATAAAGGGGGTCTGGCTTTATTCTGTCTGCAAATATACCAATTCTTGATTCACCTAATTGAAGCAATCCATTCTCAGCCATAAAATCCAGAGATTTTAGATGTTTGGCATTTGGTTTCTGACAACTAATTAGAAAAACCTTTTTGAAACTCTAGTAACTTTACAAGATCATTTTTTTGACAAGTGGTATCAGAAATCTTCCATTTCTTTCAGAATTTGAATACCCAATAGATCCGTCTAAGAAAGTAAGTTCACTTCTATGAACATTACAGAACGGTGATGGGTGTGTAGCACTAGTTAGAAGTACATTTGCTGCCCAACACAACCAGAATGGTTGTGTTGGGCAGCAAATGCCCAACATCACCAGCAGGAATAAAGGAAAATGTTAATTTTTCATTATTTATATTTAATAGATTACTTTCAATTAATTCCATTTCCTAACTATGCTGAATCCATAGGTGTGCACATAAATCATATTTTTTACCAGCTGTTAACATATGAAGGGAAAGTAGAATTCACGACTAAGAATGCGACTTCCATAGTTCCATAGTGACATTGTAGCTATAGTCATTGTTTCTTCTTTTGACTTTTGGTGCACTATCGTCAGAAAACTCAACAACAAAGTGATTTACATTCACATTAAACCCCCTAAGTTCATCTTTCATTGTTTTAACTTTCAAATTTAGATCAGCAATAATTGTGATTAAAACTGTCACAGTGCGTGAAACAACTCCTTTTATAAAATGAATATCTCCAATATTGAGATTGTTAAGAAATGTTTCAATAGCTCTAACAGAAATATTTGATGTTTTTAATAAAATGTTATGTTCTCCGTAACATTTATTACTTTCATTACTGTGTTCAGTAAAAGAATTATTTTGTATTTTACATAGCATGGTATACTTTCTCCTTGACATATAACTTAAATATTTTGTTAAAACTGCTTTTTATAAACAAGTGTCACTTTTTAATTGAACATCGGATTTTTTTTTCTTTTTCAATTTTGCTGCTGAGCATTTCCAGTTCATCAGCTAAAAAATATATATATTATGTATGTATGTATGTATGTATGTATGTATGTATGTATGTATGTATGTATGTATGTATGTATGTATGTATGTATGTATGTATGTATGTATGTATGTATATATATATATATACACATGGGTCATTCCATGTCAACTCAACCAGTGATGTTCACCATTTTTGATTCAAGGCTTCTTCCTGAAATTTTTAGGGTTACATACAATATCCCCTAAAAATGTCCAAACACTGCACTTTGACAGTTTTCACCTATATTTGACCCGATATAACCAAAAACCTATAAAACATGGAATGATGTTTGTTATACCATTAATAAGTACCATATGTGTTTATTATTCTCTTAGAAAATTCATGTTAATCAATAATAGTGTATCCATTGTAGGCACCCTTATGGATCACAGTCATCAATTTTTGTGCGCATTGCGACGCTCAGATGACCATGTTGACAATAATTCACACTTCATATTTTGCACACTTATTAACCTCAGTAAGTACTAGCTATGGTGAAAACTTCATGTTGGTGTCTTGCCTCCTTCTTGGTGAAAAATCTTCAAGAAATTGAATATTTTCAAATGAATTTTTTGTTTAATATTTTATTTAGGTATTTCATATTATTAATATATAATTATCAATTTTTTTTTTTAAACTATATTATTTTAAGGTATTAATTTTTTTTAAGGTATTTCATTTTTTTAATAGAAAATAAACATATTATTTACATTACATTTATAAACATATACTAAAAGTTTTATTGAATTATGAGAAAATAGCATGTAAATTTGTATTTTTTTTTGGTTGAATTAGTATGGAATGTTTTTATAAAAACATGTTATCACATTTTTTTTATATTTGATACAGATTCGATATTTACTGCATATGGCTGAACTGCCATTGTGCACATTTGAACCATTGCTTCAAGATGAATGTCACAAGACAGTTCATACACGCAGTGTCGGCTTGCATAACCTGTCAGAATTATCTGATGCTAACTTTGAATTGCTGATGTTAAGAACCAAGCCTATTGATCAATTACAAAGAGAGAACTGCAATATATGCTTACACCACGAACAGGTTCTACTTAAAAAATTTGATAAATTGCAGCAGAGTTGTTGTGATCCATTCAATAAACATCAATGCAAAATCACAAAGTCACTGAGGACAGTCAGTATTGACAAAGCCAAGGAGCTAACACTAACAACTGGGAGATACATGAAGCTGTCAAAAGTACGATACATCCCAGGAGCCTGAACAGAGTTATGGACATTCAGCTAGTGATACCGATATAGAAGACGTTGACTTGCATCTTTCTCAACTAAATGACAGTATAACAAGCATTGGCTGCACACTAGTCAAGCTTCATGTAATGCCTGTTCAAAGTAGAATTTCATATGCCAAACGTAAAATTACAACTGCAACAACAGAGATTCAGAAGAAAGTAAGCAAAGTCATCCAAGAACCTCTTAATCTAGTTGTGAATGATTGTGATGCTACAGAATGTGATGGTTGCAATGACTTAGCGAAACTAGTGACTGAATTAAAGATTAAGTGCAGAACAGCTTCCAGGCAAGAAAAAATTAAAATGGTAACACTAGCACCATCTAGCTGGAGCCAACAAAAAGTCTCACAGGAATTTGGAGTAACCAGGCATATCGTTGAAAGTGTATGGAAATTTTTTGAATATGATGAAATTTCCCGCATTTTTTTAGGTCAAAAGGAATTCTTTTCAATCAGAATTGATGGCGAACGTGTTCATAAATAAAAACGTCTTCTACTTCTGAATCTAAAGGAGATGTAGAATTCATAAAACAAACTGCAATGAAAATTGTGCTTTATAAGTTTTGTTTACTGCGACCACCATGGTGCATTACTGTTGACTCGAGTGGTGCCCATGCAATCTGTGTCTGTGAGACTCACCAAGATTTGAAACTTGCAGTTGCAGCATTGCCTGTTAGAACTGATTATAAGGACTTGCTTCTGAAGGTTGTTTGTTCAACTGAGAACCAAGAATGCATGTTGCATCGTTGTTTTATTTGTCCTGGTTTTGATGAACTGAAATCATTTTTTGAACAGCTATTTGATGAAGCTGATATGGATTTAGATGACATAACCAATTACAAACGATGGACCCATGATGGTCAGTCAAAGCTGCAATCTGTATGTGAGACTGTTGCTGACTTCATTACTTCACTTAGTACTTCTGCTGGTAAAACAACGGATCATCATTTCATGGCCAAGGCACAGTCATCCTACTTACGTCATCTGCAGGAGTGTTTGCCAGTTGGAACAACAGTTGTTGCTGGATTTTGCAGAAAATTATTCATTTTCTGTCAGGATGCAGTGCAAGGCTTCCACTGGAAAACATCACAAGCCACATTGCATCCATTTGTTGTGTATTATCGCGAGCTACCCAGCAATGACCTATGCTACTTGTCTCTTTGCATTATAAGTAATGACCGTGAACATGTAGCAGGTACAATCCATGCTTTCATTGAAATAGTGCTGACATTTCTCAGGAGCAAAATGCCTCATTTGCAGAAAACAGTTTATTTCAGTGATGGAGCAGCAGCACAATATAAAAACTGCAAAAACTTAAAGAGTGGAATTTTTTTGCTACCCGTAATGGAAAAAGTCCTTGTGATGGCATAGGTGGTACTGTAAAGAGGCTAGTGGCAAGAGCAAGTTTGCAGGCAACTCTGCAACATTAAATACTTACGCCACATCAGATGTACGATTGGGCAACCAAAAACATTCCAGAAATTCATTTCTTTTTTGCAACAAAAGATGACGACGAGGTGCATTGTAGCTGTTTGGTTGAACAATTTGATCAAAAACATCAAGATATCTTGGTAAAGTTCATGAACAGAACACCTACAAACAGAATAACTTGGCCACATTGTGAAGATATCTGCTGGATACCATTCACTAATGTGCTGTGCAATCTTCCACCACCAATGCTGTCCGGCAGTTCAGCAAGACAGTATTTCTATGATGATGAGCATTTTGACAATTGCAAGAAACTGTTTTATAGTAGAACTGTATGTAAATAGATAAGATATCAACAGTTAAATGCATTGGCACCATACGCTGACATCGCTTTACATAGTTGCTTGTATTGTTGATAAAAATAGTCTATAATTTGATTTTGTAACTTAAACTAACTATTTTTTCATAAAATTTAATTGACAGTTCATGGCTTTGATGATTTACCACAATACACTTTAATGTACAAAAAATAAAAAATAAAAAACTTAACAAAATATGGTTTTAATTAGCAATTGATTTAGTAGGAAAGGCTTAAAACAATAAACTTACGATTACAAAAGTAATAACACTCTAGTCACTAACTGCATTACAAAAGTAATAACACTATAATAATGTTATTACTTTTATAACGCACTTATAACTTTAAAAATTCATTCTTTGTTCAAGAAACATAAGTATTCCCAAATTTTAATTGAAGTAGAAAAATATCTAGAAGAATAAAGTGGATGTTCAAATAATATTAAAACTAAAGTAACTTGTAAAAACGTAGCAAACAACTTTAAGAAATCGTATCGTATTAAAAGTTTAGCATTATGAAAAACGTTACTAATGGACCGTAAAAACGCGCGTTAATTTTAAAATTAACCAATAAAAATTTTTTATTGGTTGATTTTAAAATTAACGCGTATTTTTACGTAACGTTTTTCATAATGCTATGCTTTTTATAAAGTACTTTTTTATAACGTTGTTTAAGTGATATGTGATATTTTTAATAATATTTGAATATCCGCTTCATTTTTTCTAGATGCTTTTCTACTTTATTAAATGTTTGGAATTAATAATGTTGTTTGAACAAAGAATGAATTTTAAAAGTAATAAGTGCTTTATAAATGTAATAACACTATTACAGTTTTATTACTTTTATAATGCAGTTAGTGACTAAAGTGTTATTACTTTTGTTGTCGTAAATTTATTGTTTTTATTTTGTTTTTTGTAACTTTCTCGCTAGCAAACTTTTAATAATTTGCTCCTTATAAACAAAGTACACAGCATTGCATGAACTAAAATTTTAAAGACCTAATATTTTACCAGAGTTTACAAATCGCGATCGTATAATTTAACTCTTGATATAAACTTGTTACATTATAATTATACAGATATATTTTACAAACAGATGAGGATACTTATTTTCTCTTTCCTATTTAGAAGAAAAAACACATAAAATATGGAAAAGTCATCCTTTTTCACGCCTAAAACTGTTTTTTTTTTTTTTTTTTTTGCTTTGAGTTAATGAATTTTGTTGCCGATAAAAATAAACACTAAGAAAAAACAAAAATAAAAACAACACAAGCATTATTTAAACTATTATAATTGTTTTTTATTTAAGTTTACTTCAATTTCTTAAATTTAAAACAATTTTTCAGTAACGCATATAATGTAACTTGCGCAAACGGCTGTGATCACATTCTCTAACTTGAAAAACGTTTTCGTGGTCGTACGAGACAAAAAACCGCATGCCTTTCCTGGGAAGGCTTGCACATATATATTACATATGTATATATTATATATATTTATATACAGTAGAACCTCCTTAACTCGAAACCAGGTCTGACAAATTTTCAATTTCCTTGAACTTTCTACACATAAATACTACATGAGAGCTTTGGTTAACTCAGACATTGGCTATTTATCTATATCAAGTCGGACAACTATATTAGGTCGAACTATTTATCCCCTTGAAAGTCAGACTAAACGGGATTCTAGTGTATATATATATATATATATATATATATATATATATATATATATATATATATATATATATATATATATATATATATATATATATATATATATATATATATACATATATATATATATATATATATATATATATATATATATATATATATATATATATATATATATGTATATATATATATATATATATATATATATATATATATATATATATATATATATATATATATATACATATATATATATACATATATATATGTATATACATGTATATACATTCTGTTCTTTAACAGTTTTATTATTATATTATTAACTTTATTATATTATTAGCAATTTTATTATTATATTATTATACTGATCTTTAACAGTTTTATTATTATATTATTAAATTTAAAATTATTGCTTATTTAAAATAATCGCAAAATGGATATTATAAAATGCGAATGAGCAAATTAACTTTGAAAAAGCGCCTATTCTAAGAAATGTCGCATTATTGATTTCTGGGTAAAAATTTCTCAAAAAACACAAAAAAACACAAATCTGCACCCTATATCACCAAAATTTTTGAAACTTGGCACAAATGTTTATAGACAATATGTTGGGAAAGATTGTAATTTTTTTTCATAAAATTCTTAACCGTTTATAATTTACAGCAATTTGAAGTTTCCTTGATTTTGACTTAAAGTTGAGGGGGAAAAGTGCCGAAAATCATTCCGTTTACTTTCACCTTAATATGGTGCTTGTAGTGATGCCACAATTCTGAAACTTTGTGCCAAAAGAGTTTAAAAGCTGTTAAATCCGAAAAATATAGTTTTTTATATGTCAAAACAAAGGAATGTAGCTTATTTTAAAATCCATAAAATACACTTTATAACGCCGAGAAAAAAGGACATTAACAATTATAGCTATAAAAAAGATCTGACTGATATAAAAAAAATTTAATTTCAATTTTCTTAAAAATAAGATCAATACCTACTTTTTGAACCAATTTTGTTTTGGCCGTATATTTACTTGAGGAATTATTGATGTTTTGATATAGACACAAAATTTTTTAATATTTTAAAAATTAGACACCTAATATAACCCCACCTTTTACCAATCAATCAAATTAGAAACTAAAAATTTATTGACTTTATTATCTTTTTCATTTTCATATGATATTTACAACAAAATTTAAACGTATATAATTTTTTTTTTTAAATATTAAACTTTAGTGATTTTATATATGCTTTACATTCACATTATTTACAAGTTGGTTCACAAAGCATAATATTTAAAAAAAGAATGGATAAGATATAATAGACTCATAAATATTAAAATCTCTACTTCCTTAGGAAAATAATTTTTTTAAGTCCTCTTTGGCTAAATAGTAGCAAAGTCCCGTTTTTGTTATCGGTACCTCAACTTTGCAAATAATGTGGACATCAGGAATCCAGCATTGGCTTTCATTTGGTGGCCATTTAAACGACCGTGCAGGTCCATTAGGATACATAAATTTTACAAGTACATCTTTTTCTTCTAAATTAATATCTTCAATGACTCCTATCCACCACTTTTGCTCATAGGAAACACAGGCATAATCACCTGGTACAAGGTTTACAGTTGTTATCTGGATATTTCCAAAGTCATGAATTAAAGAAAATTCTTCATCAACACTGTATAGCTTAGTGTCTACCTAAACAAAATAGTAACATATGCAATTATTCCGTTTTACTTATCAAACATGTTTTATTAAATGCATAGATAGCAAATACAGAGGAAATAAAATAAAATGCAAATATTTTTGATAATGATTCAGAAAAAATCTAATATCTATTTGAGTTTATCAATAAAAGTTATGCGTGTATTTTAAAATATGGTAAAAGATATAATTAAAAAATAATAATTTACATTTTGATGGCCAAGTGGTACAAACTGATGGTAACTACGTGTTCCAGGTATTGTATTAGCAGTATCCAATCGTTCTTTAAGAGCGGTTCTTATCAAAGTTAAATCTTCTGATGAAATATATATGAAACTTATGCCTTCAATATTTTCATTGCAATTATTTATACATTGTTTGTGGAGATAAAATATGATTATCCATATCTCTTTGCAAACTTGCTAGTGTTGCCAGACGTTTGACTCTACCACCTATCCCATCACAAGGTTGCTTACCGTGACTAGTTGCAAAAAAGTTCCATTTAGCTGTAAAACCAAAATCTTCACAATAGAAACAAAGATTTAACATATTTTTGCAATTCTTATATTGACCTGCACACCCATCTGAAAAGTATTCAATATTTTTTATTTGAGGCAAACTTGTTTTTATATCATTGCAAACAACCTCAATAATTTTATAAATTATGTTCACATCATGGATCATATCATCCAAAATAATACAATATGATTTGTGCTTGAGAATGCCTTCTTTTTTGAAAAAAATAATCACTGGATGAAGTGTACATTATAAATTTGTCCAATGAAAGCTTTGCACTTCATCCTGAACTAAAAATTAATAGTTTTCTGAAAAATCACCCAGAAATAATGCTGTTACCTCATTCATATCTTC
Source organism: Hydra vulgaris (assembly GCF_022113875.1). NCBI lineage: Eukaryota > Metazoa > Cnidaria > Hydrozoa > Anthoathecata > Hydridae > Hydra > Hydra vulgaris. Next base: position 33,438,269 of record NC_061160.1, read on the forward strand.
CTTTTTTGATCTTAGGTATAATGCTTGACTCTTTGCAAAATACGAATGTGGTGCAAGTTTTTTCAGTTTTCTACATACTAATTCAATGTATTTAAACACTGGCTCTTATTCAATCTTATCTTCAAATTCTTCAAGTATATCATAAGGTTTTCCAACCAATGCATTTATAGTTGCTAGGCATTTTTCACATTTTCTCATCATACAGTCTTTATTAGCTATTTCACAGACAATATAAGGTAACAATCCTTTGTATGTCACACCAAGAGGATGTAAAAGCAGTTTCAAATTCTGATGAATAGCACAGACGCATACAGAATGTGTTCCTGAGGCACCAACAGTAATACACCATTTAGGTCGCAAGGTGCAAAACCTTGAAAATCCTATTTTTATTTCTGGGTTCTTGGTTTTAAAGGCAACAAACAATTCCTTTAAATTACATAAGAGCAAACGTTTTTGCATGTGGACATTTTTCTTTATGCTTACATAGTCCTTTTTACCAGGGATTATACGGATATGTTCATCGTCTTCGTAAAAGGTCTTGACCAGTTGAACTGTTACATCAGCAAGAGCTTTTCCTAATTTAGGATTAGGCCCACGGCTGTTTCAGAGTAAGCTTTACGGCTTCTTGTTTTTTTTGGAAAATATTGACTTAGGGGGTGTTACTAAAGCATTTATAACTTTTGAAATATTTGAGATAATTTTGTTCTGTAAAAAGATTTAAAACAACAATAAAATGTTTTATCATACGACCTTTAATACAATATAAAAAAACTTTTTTTATTTAATAAAAAACGCGACAAATGATGAACTTGGATAAATTTTAGTAATTTGTTGTTACTTTTTATAAAAAAAAATCAGAAAAATATATTTCTGATAATTATAATCACATACACTCGTTGTTTAACTATTATTAAAATAAAAAAACCTTACTTTATTGTTAAAGGTTAACTAAAACAGTCTTTAATGAGGTCTGCAAGCAAACCGCATTTTTTGCAAAATTATGAAAGATGTTGCTTAAAGAAGGATTAACTTTTAATTGAGTACGTTTTTAAATATGAAAATAATTTACTAAGTTGATAAATTCAATGCATTACAAAATAAAGGCAGATTTTGAAATATTTAGTCTTAAAATGTTAAGTTAAAGCCTTTAAAAAATTTAAGCGATTACTTTCTATGCATACAGTTTTAATAATATAGTGAAAGGTTTATTGAATCAATCTCTTCTCACAAAAAATAAAACATTTGTTTAAATATACAACTAGCTAATTTAAATTGTTTGATAATGTGTTTTTATTCTCATAAAAAACTGTTTTATAATAAGTTGATCCACTGATAAGTTCTTTAAGTAGAAAACGACCTTTGTACACCTAGTTGATAATAAATCCAGGCTCAATTCTAAACCAGAAGAACAGTTTTTGTTCAACAGACTCACAATGGTGACAATAACTTTAACATTTTTTTTATTTAAACTGTATCTTTTAACTAACTTGCTATTTATGAGTCTTAAATTCTATTCTTTAACCAGAGAAAAGGTATGTTGAGCAGAGGTACTGCAGAGGTAGAACTAACTTCTGATGATAATAATCGAATGGGCATCTAATATTTAAATTAAATGTTACATATAATAAAATACCATACATTTTTTAAATCAACTACACAAACAAATATTTTATATCATAGCCAACAAACATACTAGTTGCTCTGATTATAAGTTAAAGTAGTAAGCAATATTTTTACACCAATTTAATACTCGACTTATATACCATTCTTTAACCTAGATGGTAGATAAGATAAGAATAAAGTGGGCACCTACCTAATATATAAAATCAATATAATAGAAAACAATAAATATTTTAAAGTAGCATTATACAGGCATGATAAAACAAAATAAAATTTTCTTATTTACTATTTAAAGACCTTAGATATTATATGTCAGATATAAAAAATATTTTTTCATTAAATTTTTAATTATTTAGACTAAATTTTATGACCACAAACAAGACAAAGGCCTTGTCTATAAAACGAATTTTCACCGCGCTCAGAACACACAACACACTTTCTCACTTTAGAGGCTTGAAGCTTCCTATCAGCTTTGCTGTGCAATTCAAAGCGTTTTAAAACAAGACGCAGCTTCTGTTCCTGATTTCTTACTGAATGCAACTGTCTTAATTCCTTATTTACACTATTATGCAAACACTCTCCCTCCTCTTCACTCAGCAACCCAATAGTTTTATGCAGTTTTACAAATAGTGGCACATTAAAAACAAGTTCATGCATTTTTCGCGTGATACTTTCTTTTGGAAAGCAAGCATGAAACTCGATAGCAAATAAATTTATATATTGATGAAGCTCAGTAATTTCGGCATCAGAAAGAAATTTTCGCTTAAAAAGAATAGGTTGCAACTTATTAAAAACACTAAACACACGTACAAATCTATTTTTATTAGCTTTATCATCAATAACACTACAAAGTTTATAGTGGTTTCTTAAGACTATTTTGCAATGATTACCTACAAAAACATTACCATGATACGCTTGCCGCTCAACCTTCATATCTTCAAGGGCCTTATTAAGAGACCTCTCATGAGTCCCCATGCTACTTTTGGATTTTTTTTCTAGGTCTTCACACTCCATCTGCAATTTAATATATTCGACATCTAAAACTTCGCGTTGTGCACGTATAAAAGAAATTTTTTCAGAAATATAATGGTCAAGACATTCTATATTTTCACCCTGACATGCTAAACACTCGTACATCGCTATGTCACACAATACACTCTTTTCTGAATCACCAATAATTTCACAAAATTGATGAAACCATTTTTGGCACGTACCACACTGCACCCAATCACTGTTACAATCATATTTTGTAATTAAACACCTGATACTAGCACACAATTCTTGCTGTTTACAGGGTTTTTTTTTTGGAGGAGTTTAGGGATATGCTATCTAATTTAGAAAAATTGTTTTCAAAAGCTAACCATCGCGCCTGTAGATTTGCAATGTCTACAAATTAATTTCCTAATAAACGCAAAGTTTCTGCTGTTTTAGAACATTCAATGCTTTTAGCAGCCCACAATTTATTCGTTCTCACAATCTCATTATGCGAAAAAGACGAATCAACTTGACAATCTAAAGTCCTACACTCCTTCAACAATAACTTATACAGTTTTAACACAACTCCTAACATAATATGCAAAACAGGTGGCACTACATTATCTAAAGTTATTATGGGGAAAATTACAGGAGCAATAATTGATTTATGAAACTTACCTAGAGCTCTTAAGTTTCGACCATGTCTATCTTCACACAAGTTCTCATTGTAAGCACTTTCCAGAGATTGTATTGTTCTCCTTAAGACGTTACAATTAGCAGGTGTGTGAGGCATAGAAGCATGGTTTCTAAGAGAACTCAATTCAACTAGATCTGTAGAACTAGGAAAGCTAGCAGCTAAACCCTGGTGTCCCAGAACATCATCGATGAAATGAAAATCTCCACCTAAGAACAACCTGACTATTTTGCCTTTTAGCTTAAAATCTGACGACTGAATTCTTTTAATGTCGTTGGCATAATGCATGAGAATTAAGGCAATATTCTCACGACAATCTGAACCCTGATACATACAAAACAAATGAACATCATATACAGACCCTGATGATTTAGAATTGACAACTTCAAAATGGAATTTCATATACTTACCACCCTTATCCCCAGCAAAAAGGAGCCATACCTCTTCGCCAAAGCCAACATCCGAATTAAGGTGGTTGCGTACATGAAGATCATTAAAAACCTCTTCAATATAAGTTGTCAAATTTTTGACCATCAGTACAGATACTAAACAAGGTGCTTCATTCGCAGATGGATAAAGTAACATAGACTTCACAGTAACATGTTCTTTATTGACATGCATTGTCCGCATTTCTTGTTCTTGTCTTATCTTGGGCTCAGATGGAAGAATCCTTGCACCAAGATTACACAGAATACATCTTAGCCTACGGAATTCAGCCGTGGGCATCCTTAATTGGTTCTGCAGCTCTACAGCATCAGAAACACTTAACTGCCTAACTAAACCTAACTTATTTGCAACACAACAAAACATAGACTTATCACAAGACACAGAATCACAAAACAACATAGACAAATCACTTTCTAAATCTGAACAAGCTAATAACCGAAGGAATATAAAAGCAAGTTTAGATCGTCTAGCTGCAGCATGCCTACCTAACTTAGAACAAGGTTTACCATGTCCTAACTTAATGTAAATATATTTTTTACCAACTATTGGCCTTTTAACTGATATAGTCTGTGGATTACTTAATTTAAATCCACAGAACAATTCAGAGGAACCAATGTTGTCATAGTCTAAATAAGAATCAACAACAACTAAATCCTTATCACCGCTTAGAAGACATAATCAAATTTGACAACAATTTCGGTTTAAATCACTGATTTTTGCATTGTTTTTTTCAAATTTAATTTTTTTTAGCAATCTTACATTTTTGACACGAGCAGATGCTAATTTACGCTGTGCTGTTTTGATTTTTTTTTTTAAATAAGTTGGAACTTCTCCTCCTGTTTTAGCTTAATACTCAAAGCCTCTACTTAAGAACATAATGAATTACAATGTATACTAAGAGCCTCATTTTTAGAATTTAAATTACAAATTTCAGTTTCCAACTTTAATAACTTCAGTTTTAATTTCTCTATTTGCTCTACATTTGCTATATTTTCAGAAGTTAATTGGTCAACTTGACTACTTAGTTCCTTATTCCTATTTAGAAATGAAAATTCATCTGCATCTGCTGATTTTTTTTTTTTTTTTCATTTGTAGAGCAGGAGACAGTTGCATTTTAAAAAAGGCTTTGTTTTTTGAAGCTTTATAATTGTTTTTAAAAAAATTTTTTTGCGTATTAAATTTTGGTACATATTATCGAACTCATCAAAACTAGGCAAATTAAAATCAATTGGCAATATAAAGCTCATTAAACTAAACAATGCTTTTGACTTAAAAACTGACATTAAAATTAAAATTACATTGTTAGTCATTTTATCGATGCTAATTAATCGCTTGACAAATGGAAAGTTACACTCATTTTCCCAACTATCGTCCCATTCAATCCATTCTATTAATAGTTTCCTTTCAGTTGAATACATAATGATAAATAAATCTTGTAATAAAAATACAACAAAAACAATACAAACAAAATGATATTTATTGACAAATAGATGAACAAGATATAATAGGATTAAAAAACTTATCTGATGTTTGTTGATTACTCACGAGAAAGAAAATTCGCCAAACTTTGTTTATTTTATACATCAAAATTTGTCTCGCTAAGAAAATTGTTTTCATAAAATTCATTACATATTGGGTTGGGACGTACAGTATTTAAGGCCACGTGATTGTTTTAAAATGTAAACAATATTTTGCGAAAAAAATTAGTTTCTAAACTAGCTAAGTTTGAAAACATATGTCTTAACATTGCTGGAGGTACAGAAAACAATTTTTTGATTTTCATATGCAGAAAGAGTTGAAATTTCAATAATTTGGTGCGGATTACAAAAATAATACGATTTTCATTATTTAATAATAAAAATAAAAATATAAATGCATTAAAAAATAGTTAAAAAAAAAAAAATAAGCAATCCGCACCAAAAATTAGATAGAATAGACATTTATTTATATATGTTCCAAATTTCAACCATTAAGCATGTAGCTATGTAAGGAAATCTTAGTTGACCCAAGACAGGTTTTCCCAAAAAACAGAAAAGTGATCCCAAATCATTAGCAATATTTTAACAATATTTTATTATAGCCCGTTTAATGTAAATACTTATTAAATAACAAAAGATAGATCTTTTATGTTTTTTTTATTTGAAGATGAAAGCATTTATAGAAAAAAAATACTTTTATTTTAAAGTTAGTGAATTTTTATATTTTTTTATGCGGAAATACTTTTTTTTTTGATAAACTCATGACGTCACGCTCACTTTTACATAGAGTGAAACAGCCGTGGGCATGGTTAAAATACCTTTTTCTAATGTTAACTTACGTGCAGTTCGAGCTACATAGTTTGTTACTTGCAATGTTTCAGATTTTTTATTGACCAGTCTGTTGGAGCAAGTGTCGCAAGTTGTACTTTTTTTGATGTTGATGTAGACTCTGCAATATTGTTAGTTAACAATACCATCATGGTATCAAACAAGTTTGCTTTTTCCATATAGTTATTATTAAAACTTGACTGTTCTTCAAAACTTTTTTCTGATATATTAAGGGAAATGCCTACCTTTTTTTTAATTGGATTGTTAATGCTGTCAATTTTCGTTTACCTTCTTTGATTTTACCTGACTTGTGCAATCCTTTGACCTTAATTGAAGATACTCCGGCAGATGCAAAGTGTGTATCTAGACTTTCTTTTTTATTTTGAATGGGTCTTTCATTAACAATATCAAAATCTTCATCATTTTTATTTTCACTTATACTTTTTTATAAACATTTCATAACTTTACTTCGACAGGTTGGACACAGGTTTTTTCCAGGTATAAGATTTAAACCTATGGTTTCTGCTTCTAACACAGTATGCATTGTAATCACACGTAGAGATGCTTAAAAAGAAAGTTATTTCATTACTTAAATAACATTAATTATATATATTATGTAGTTATATTACTATACAATTTGTTATATCAATAACTATGAAACATTGAACAAATCTTATTACCAAAAAAACTTATATGACTTATTAATAATGATATTACCTAATGAAATATAAATATATAAATTTTTACCTCTACACACCTTTTGGTAACTCAGAAATGGATTACAGCAACTTTTCTGATTACCCTCATATCTTACAACTAACATATTATGATGGTGTGTGCATATATTAGTAATTTGTTCTTGTTTCAGATATTTACAAAGCAGCAATTAATCTTGTTATCCATATAGAAATATAATGAGGAATCTCTGTCTAAACACTTAATACAAGAAATCTTAAATAATCTTAATGTCCCTAACAAGAAAAGTACACTTGAACACAAACAATATCATATCAATATGTATTTATAAAGAACATATTGCTTGAACATATAGCTATTAGTTTAATAGACATATTTTAAATGCCTAACTATCTACTAATTATTGTAAATTCTCCATTAACTACTTACATAAAGTTGTGTAAAAGTAAAAGATAACTAAATATAATTTTATTTAGTTATGTAACTTAACATGGTAATGTTAATTAGACATTATTATATCATTTTATTACTTTTTTTATTGATGATAATAATTGTTTTATTACAACAAAACAATCAACAACAAAAGTTACATAATATTGTTAAATTTAATGACATGATATTATGTAATGAAAATGACATTATTATTATGCAATGAAAGTAAAAAGAAACAAATTTATAAAATGTTCAACTATGTTTGTAATAACTTTGTAAATTTTTTACAAAGCTATTACAAAACAAAAATAATTATAAATGTATTCAAAATATATTTGCAATTTTTTATTTTATTTTGCAAAATATCTTTAGAAAAATTGAAAAACTAAAACATCAATAACTCCTTGATAAAACATAAGACCAAATAAAAATTGGTTCGCAAAATAGATATATGTTTAATATTTAAAATAACAAAAACCAATACTTTTTTTCATCAGTCAGATTTTTTCTAGAACTATAATTGTCAAAGGCCTTTTTTATTGTCATTAACAAGTGCGTTTTGTGGATTTAAAAATAAACTATATTTTATTGTTTTGAGAGATATAAGTTTATGATTTTCATATTCAGCAGGTTTTAAACTCCTTTGGTACAAAGTTTTAGCTTCGCAACATTACTATAAGTTTGTTAAAAGGGTAATGGTAAATTGACACAATTTCGGCTTTATCCCCCCCCCCTCTTTTTTCAAAAAATAACTAACTTCAAGTTGCTGTAAATCTTAAAGGATGGAGAATTTTTTGAAAAAATTTTACAGTCTTTCCTAACTTATATCTTTAAACATTTGTGCCAAACTTCAGCGAATTTGGTGATGCAGGGTGCAACCCCTTGTTTTTTGAGAAATTTTTACCCTGTTACGGATTTGTTCTAATAAAATATCGATTGATTCTTTAACTGGTATTAAAGAGTAAAGATTAACAATATCGAAGGAAATTTGAAATTCACCAGGATCGATATTCCATGTTTGAGCACATTCAACAAATTGTTTTGAATTTAAAAGTTTTGTTTTGTTTAGATTGGAGTTAGGTTGAATGAGATTTACTAAATAATTGGATAATTTATATGTAGGTGACCCTATTGTGCTTACTATGATTCGCATTGGGTAGTTATTAGTTGGTTTGTGCCTTGATGACACCATATAATTGTTGAGGAGTGGCATCACTTGAATAAATTGATCTATATTCATTTTTTGTATACTTTGTTTTTAGATTTCGTAAAGTATTCTGAACTTTGCAAAGGAGTTTTTGAGTTGGATCATAGTTTATGATTTTAGATTTTCCGAGTTGTTCTTCAATTTTTTTAAGAGCATCAATTTTATTAATTCGAACAAAGCCTGATCCTTTATCAAACGGATAAATACTAATTGTGTTGTTAGACTTTAGAGTCATTTTTTGTAAGAATCAGGCAGTCAATGGAAGTGACCTCGTCCAAATTGCTATAATTTTTTAAATATTGATCAGAATATATAAAAAACCTGTTAGGGAAAAAAAAAATTTCAAAAATGTTTCGTTCACTCGGAATCTGGGCTTAAATTTTTGAGATTTTTTTAAAAATTTTTAGAAATTTAGTTTTTGCCACCTTTGAACCCATTTTTTTGGCAAGGCAAAAAATTGCACATAGCTTTTGTAGTTAATATCAGACGTAACCCAAAAGCTCTCTCCAAAAAATATAAAAAAGTTGCGTGACACTGTGCGGTTGGCTAATTATCATAGTTCAAAAGTACAAAATCAATCAGTTTTGTCAATTTTTAATCGGAGTTAATTCTAGCGGCGAAGTGTTGCACTCAATTTTTCTTTTAGGATTTGAAATTATCAAAGGTATTGAGTCTAAAAATGCAAAGAAAGTTATGTGATACCAAGGCCTATTAATATATTAAGGCTTGAAATTGGAAAAAAATGTTTTAGTATACTTACAAAATGAGCTATTACGGCAGAGGCGTTAAGTTTTGTGAAAATATAATCATGTTAAATGGTCAATATAAGATGACCCTAACATAGTTTAAAAAAAAACTCATGTGATCTTCAGATATTAAGTTAAAAATAAAGCTACAAATTGTTAAAAATGATTAAGTACGAAGAGATAATTTTTTGGACACACAGATGAGGTTTTCGCTCACAATAAAATTTCTATCATCCAAAATTAGCAATTAGCATTACATAAAACATTGCACGTAATGTTAAGAAAAAATTTAAGCGTTTCTGACTATGATATAGAAATCATAACAATTGAAATAAATAATAATAAAAAACAATACATGATCAGAAGTGAATTATTTAAATTTACGTCATAACCAAATAACTTGTGGTGATCGAATGGAAGAAGAATCGCTGATATCACGATTGTGGAGAAACAAGTTAGTGGGCGGTTGTTTACTTTACCATAAAAATGTCTTAACTTTATTTTAACGATCTTTAAAATTTGCATAAATAGAGTAGATATTTTATCATTGCTATTGAGAAATAGGTACTGCATAAATAGAACTTGTTTTTAGTTGAGTATGGAACAAAACAAATATTTTTATGAAAACTGTTGTTGCTTTTCAAAAGGAAATTGTGGATCATTCAAAAAACATAAAATTATAAACAAAATGTTCTACATTCATCAGCTGGGAGATGTTGATGTTAAGAAACACCTCATCAACTTAAAGGTAATTATGTATTTTAAATTTACGCAGACTGTAATATAATTTTTATAATTACATACTTTATAACTTCTCTGCAATAAGATTTTGAGACAAAGTTCTTTAAACAAAAAAAAATAGCTTTTATAATTAACTCCTCACTCTTTTAATAAATAATCACTAAATTAATCACTTTCTTGCAATATTGTATTTTAATAATAACAACAATGTATTTCAAACTTGTAAACATTTTACGTGAAGAGTCAGATTATAAACAATGCTTTAAATGACACACTTAATAATTGTTTAAAAAATTGTTTTTAGGTCATGCGATTAAACGATAATAATATTTGGGAAAAAAATGGACTTATTGCAAATAGACTTAAAAGAAATCTTGAAAAGGATGAACAAATATGTGCTTTTCACCGGTACACGTTTGGTATTGCATGGAGTCCTCCAAAAACATGCTTTCATCCTCACCATCTAAATATAAAAGGAAAAAAATCTCCCGCTTCAAGGGCGTCACCAATACATGTCGTCATATCAATGTCAAAGCGATACAATGAAGTATTTTCAGTTAGTGCAATGCTGTGTTTTACCCATTTAAAGCAAGAAACTGCTTTATCTATCGTCAACAAAAACACCAATTTATGTACAGAAACACAAACACAACAAGAACAAACATATATGACACCTGCTACTCCAGATGAAGAATTTGATCCCGGTGAAATTAATGTTTCACAGGAGATTTTGGACGAATCTCTAAGAAGCCGTGATAGTGTAACTGAGGTTCTTAATGCAAGTCCAATAAAATTTAGATTAAAAAGGAAGTTCGAATATCTGGAAGATACTACTAAAGATAAGTTAAAACGCAAGTATGTTCGCCTAGAAAACTTATTAAAGAAAAAATTTGCGGAAGCTGTTGCTCCTGGACAAGAGGAAATACTTATAGATTTTCTTAACAGTAAAAATGTTGATGAAATAAATAGCCCTCTCCCAATTGAAATTATTCGTGCTCAGAAAGTATATAAGCAAAGTGATTCCATGGGAAAGTTAGTTATCCTCTCATTATTAGACCATACCAAGTATACCAAAAAGTTTATAATGAACACATTTGAGTGTACCAAACATCGTATAGAAACAGCAAGAAAATGGCACGCATCTTATAAAGGGTTGGCATTTCCAGAGAAGAAAGTATTCGTCCGATCTAGTCTTGATCAAACAAAGTGTGAACATTTCTTAGACTTTATATTTACAAGCGGTATTTTGCATGATGTTGCTTATGGAATAACCAAATTAAAATACGACAGCGGTGAAGAACAAAAGATAGTGCATGCAATACTGACGACAAAATATAGCCACGCTATCATGTTCTATCGAAAAAGTTGTAGTGAAAACAATTATATACCATTATCTGATTCAAGTTTGTGGAAAGTATTGGATGCAATAAAACCTTCAAGTCGAAAAAGCTTAGCTGGATTAGATGATGTTACTGCTTCAGGCATGAATGGTTTTCAAACATTACAAAAATTGGCACAAAGGTTTAGTTCTAAATCTTTCGAAGCTGCCCTTGAAAAAGGAAAAAAGTATTTGAAAACAAGTTATCAAACCAATTGTAGTGTCAATGACTCAAACATTTCTTCTCATAGCTCAAAACATGCCTTATCAGATCCATCTGAAAAAAATCTTCAATCCAACACAGAGATATCAGAAGTGGTATGTGCCGATTGCTATGATTTGTGCAAAGCTATCGAGATGATCAAAGAACTAACAATTCAAAATTCTGACGATGCTGATTCTATTTATGATTTGGAAATTGCTGTAAAGGATGTATTCAACTACATAAAACACCTGATGAGAGATTCTCAACAGAAAAAGGCAAAAATTGAAGCTTTTAAGCAATTAAGCGATGAAACTGCTTTCTGGCTTAAAGATTTTTGTCAAAAAATTCTTCCGGTTCGATACAGAGAGGGCTAAAGAGAGTATTTTGGCAAGAAAGGAATGAGTTTACATGTGTTTATATTCTTCATAAAAATAGCAGGAAAGTTATTCAAACGTGTTTACTTTACTTCAATGTATAGGTGTGATCAGGGAATAGGTGATGTTGTTTCGTTAGCCACTGCAGTTTTAGACCAATTCAGAATTGATTGACCGCATATCAAGAAAATGTTTACCAAATCTGATAATGCCGGCTGCTATCAGGGAAATCTTTCAGCTGAAGCAATCTACAATGTATGCAAAGAGAGAGATATAAAGTTGCTGAGATATGATTATAATGAACCCTGTGGTGGAAAAGATCAATGTGACAGGGAGAGTGCAGTTGTAAAGACAATTTTAAGGAGTTACGTTGACTCTGGTAATAATCTTTTGACTGCTGAAGATATACACAAGGCTATGCATTATAGTTTTGGCGCTAAAGATGCAAAAGTAGCAGTTGCTCAAATTAGCAATGATAAAACTGTAGTTACTGGACCAAAGATTAAGAACATTAGCAACTATCACTCATTTGAGTTTGGTGAGAAAAGTATGAAGATGTGGCGTTATTTCAATATCGGTGAGGGAATTGAACAAGAGTATGGAAATCTTAAAATTCAACCCTCGATTAAGTTGTTGTTGTCATATAGCAAAACAGATAATTCAATTAAGCGTAACAAGTCACTTAAGGAAAAACAGAAAAGAAGTGACAGGCAATTATATTCATTAAGATTTTGCACTGAAATGAATTGTACTTTATCATTTGAAAGCGATGCTGAGTTAGAAGAACACATGCTATCCGGTCTTCATACAGTTCCGAAATCATCAACATCGTTGGATAAAGTTCGCAACTCGTTTTTTCATAAGATGAAAACTACTTCACAACTAAATATGCCAATTTCTTCATCCTCTAACAGTGCTTCCGTAAAAGACAAACCACATTGCATGAACATTTTTCTATTGCAAGGTTGGGCATTACCAGTTCGAAGTTCTTTTAGATTTTCAAATCAGCAGAAAGAACTGTTGTATAAATACTTTATTCGTGGAGAAGAATCAGGTAATAAAATGAGCCCTGAGCAGGTTCACATGCAGCTGAAGAGAGAACTTCCGCCTGATCAATATGTAACTAGCCAACAGATAAGATCTTTATTTTCAAGGTAGGCATTGTTGCTATCAAAACTTTTGCAAATTAGATTATGTTTCTGACTGTTAAATAGTTCTTTTACAAATATGAAATTAAAATTTAGGTGAAAGTTATAATTTTGTGTGTTTGTTTACATATGTTTAAAAATATGTACAATTAATATTGTTATAGATTTAGTAACCTGAAAAGAAAAGGTAAGCTGGTAGAACCGACAACAGAAAATAATGAAAATAGTCAGGTTAACGATAACAAAGAAGTTTATGGCGAAAATGATGACTTTAATCTGACAGGAGACAATGAAGATGATAATAAATATGAGGAAGACATCGCCAATCTTGCAAAAGAAATTTGTCTTGTATGGAAAGTGAATAATTGGGTTGCTGTTGCATATGAAAAACAATGGAATATTGGATATATTATGGAGGTAATATTATTCAAAGTATATATTAGTTTCAAGTTTTTTTTTTGTTTTACAAAACAGTGCTCTAAAATAAAAGGAATATAAATAAAATGTAAAAATAATTTCAGAATGACATTATATAAGACTTTACAAGTTTTGTTGAATGTAAGCAAAATTAAACAAATCATAAACTCTTTATTATATTATTTTAAATTTTAAACTCTTTATTATATTATTTTGTTCAGTTTTTAATTCATGTTATATCATGCGTGTGACAAAATCACACGAATTTTTTTTATTATTATGTTAGGACCTTTTTGTATTGACAGTTGGATATGTTTACATTTTTACAAAACTAAGCGCCTCTGCCGTAATGGTTCATTTTGTAAGTATACTATAACATTTTTTTCCAATTTCAAGCCTTAATATATTAATAGGCCTTAGGTATCACATAACTTTCTTTGCATTTTTAGACTCAATACCTTTGATAATTTCAAATCCTAAAAGAAAAATTGAGTGCAACACTTCGCCGCTAGAATTAACTCCGATTAAAAATTGACAAAACTGATTGATTTTGTACTTTTGAACTATGATAATTAGCCAACCGCACAGTGTCACGCAACTTTTTTATATTTTTTGGAGAGAGCTTTTGGGTTACGTCTGATATTAACTACAAAAGCTATGTGCAATTTTTTGCCTTGCCAAAAAAATGGGTTCAAAGGTGGCAAAAACTAATTTCTGAAAATTTTTAAAAAAATCTCAAAAATTTAAGCCCAGATTCCGAGTGAACGAAACATTTTTGAAATTTTTTTTTTTCCCTAACATGTTTTCTCTATATTCTGATCAATATATAAAAAATTCAAGCAATTTGGACGAGGTCACTTCCACAGTTTCAGGAATTTGCCTGATTCTTAGAAAAAACGGCTCTTAAGTTCTTTGAGAGCTTTAAACTGATCTTTATCTAAATTTGTAGAAACCGGTTTATGCATTTTTTTTTTTTTATTTTTTTTTTTATTTAAATATTTTATTTTACATTTGTTAGTTCGTTTTTACAATATAATGAGTAATTAAAAAATTAATACAAATTATAAAGTAAGCAAATACTACTAACATTTGAAAAACTAGGTATCTGAAAAAAGATCAGTAAGATTGTCACAACCTTATACTTGTTTAAGCAAAATATTAGGTTATAAAGTAGCTATAACAACAACAAAATAAAAATAAAGTATACATACATATATCACTTTGTAGTATAGATAATAAAGTTTAATAATTATTTCCATAATAGAAATATTATTGTCAAATTTTGATAATACGGGAGAGAAAAAGATTTTTCAGCTTAGCTTTAAAAAGATGCAAAGAAGTAGGTAGATCAAAATTAAAATTAGGCAAAACAATTTTGTTCCAGAGATGGGGTGCACGATAATCAATGCAAAATTGGTTAATATTTGTTCGACAAAAGTCTCATATAGAAGGTTTTTTTTTCTTAGAGAGTATTTATTGGTAGGTTTCAATGTAATTAAATCATTAAAAACGGCAGGAGAAAGATTGTTTTTACATGTATATACAAAACATAAAATATTAAAAATATTAAGTTCGTAAATATTTAGTATTCTCATTTCATAAAAAAGTTGTTTAGAGTAAGAAAAACGATCAGCAAAATTAATTACACGTATTGCATGTTTCTGACGGCTATAGAGAGACTGTAACTTACTTTTTTCAGTGCTTGCCCAAGCAATATTTGCATAGTTCATATAGTTATGAATGAATCCATAATAAAGTTGAGATAAAACTTTTTTATTTATATAGATTTTGCCCTTAAAACGAATTCCAATATTTTTTGAAACTTTAGTAACAACATAATCAATATGTTCATAGTAGTGAAGAGTTTAATAATATTGTTATCAGATAAAAATAAATTAGTATCATCCGCAAACATAATACTTAAAAGATTAGAAGCTTTATGCAAATCATTAATGAATATTAAAAAAAAGTGGCCCCAAAATTGATTTTTGCGGAACACCACATGAAATATCAAAAACATTTTTTTGATAAGGATTATTAAAAGAAACATATTATTTTCGGTTTGTTAAATAACTTTTAAACCATTTCAAAATTACACCATCCACTCCTTATTATTCAAGTTTATAAATCAAAATGCTATGATTTACTGTATCAAATGCTTTTGATAAATCCAAAAAAATACCTTAAGTGAATTGTGAATTTTTGAAAGAGTTAGAGATTTCACGGACAAATTGAATGATTGCATGTTCTGTAGAACTATTTTTTTCAAATCCAAACTGATTTTTATAAAAAAAATTATTTTTCTTAAAATAAGTATATAATCTATTGTAAATAATTTTTTCTAAGATTTTTGAAAATGTTAATTCGGTCGGTAGTTACATATATTAGTTCTGTCTCCTTCTTTGTATATCGGGATTATTTTAGGTATTTTTAGCTTATCAGGAAAAACTCCTGGTTGTATTGATGCTCTGAAAACTTTAAAGAGAATATCTTTTAATTGTTCAAAGCATTCTAAGACTAAAAATGTTAAATGTACTAAATGTTTCCATTTATTTCATCAGCTCCAGGGGCTTTGTTTTTTTTAAATAGATTTAAACGACACTTGAAACTCCTCAAATGATAGCTCAGAAGATAAATTATTAGAACAAATGCAATCATTCATCGGTGTTAAAAAGTTATTGAACACAAGTTGGGTATTAGGAATTTTATTTGCTAGTTTGGAACCGATATCAATAAAGAATTTGTTAAACTCATGAGCTATTAATCTAGGTTCAAAAACATCTTTGTTATCCACTCTAAACACCTGCGGTAGGGAACCTGAGCAAATTTTTTGTTTTCCACCGATTTCTCTTAATATTTTCCGAGTATGTTTAGAGTCGTTCTTAACATTTTCAATTAATTTTGAGTAGTAATTCTTATTTAAGTTTTTACGAGATTTTTCAAATAGATATTTGTAATATTTGTATTTATATCAAAGGTGTCTTTGTTTTTAAGTAATTTATATATAGCTTTTGTTTGATCTTAGATAATTTTTCAAAACCCTTAGTTATCCACGGAGCATTAAAGCTTTTTTGATTTATTATTTTTTCACAGATGGGAAAATTGGCATTATAGACAGAATAAAATGTTTTAAAAAAGTTTTCATAAATTTTATTTGCGTCGTCATTAAAATTTATATGCTTCCAATGAAGCAGTGATAATTGTTTTTTAAACTGTTCAATATTGTTTATATTATATATGCGTTTACTTATTTTATTATTAGTTTTGTTTTTAATTTTAGAATTTGAGTTGAATGATAGAAATATTGGGAAATGATCAGTTATATCTGCTTTCAATATACCTTTTTGTATATTATTATTGAAGACATCAGTTGTAATAATGTTATAAATGAGAGTTGCTGAGTTTGCTTATACTCTAGTTGGACGATTAATTAGGGGAATTGCTCCTATTTCAAATATTAAATCATAAAATTTTTTTATTTTACAGTTTTCTCGTAGTTTAAAAAATTCATGTTTAGATCGCCAAAAATTATTATTTTTTTTTTTCTTTAATGCCTATTTTGATAACATTTTGCTCAAAAAACGTGCTCAGATTCTCACTCAGACTGTCAGGTGGTCGATAACAGCAGCTTACTAATACATTTTTAGATTCATTGTTTAAGATTTCAAAAGTTAAAATTTCTTTATCGCCGTCAGATACGCTCATATCATTAAACGTAATGCGCAATGGTTTCCTTCACGTAAATAAGAACTCCGCCACAGCGTTTATTTGTATGTCTCTCTTGAGATATTAACTCAAAACGGGGAAGATAAAAATTTGCCTTATTACTTAAATCGTTTGTGTTCATCCAAGTTTCAGTTAAACAAATAATATTAAAGACATTTTTAGTTTCTTCTAATAAGTAAAGGAGCTTTTCAAAGTTGTGACTTATCTTCTAATATTCACATGAAGGATTTTAATTTGTTCGCTGTAATTGGAATTAAAAAGAGATCCTTCTATTTCACTTGGATAATAGTAAAAACAATTATTATTAAAATCATGAGAATATTTAGGGTCTTTTTTTGCATTTTTATCTATTAAAGTTGTCATTTTTAAAAAATTAAAAGCTTGATTATTAAATTTAATTATTAGCGATTAGAAATTAGCTATTAAATTAAAATCGCTAATTTCAGCTATTCCGGTGAGAGTTAGAATCTCCTTTCATTTCCACGACTGCGTTATTTTAATTATGCATATCTTTAACAAAAATTTTATCAAATTTGATTACTGCATACTTACCCTCTTTACGATGCCTTTTAACTGCTTCCCACAATATTTTGCGATGTTCCAGGGTTTCTTTCGCATAACTTTCATTGATAAAAATTCCAGTGCCTTTAAGTTTTTTCACAGACGTTAAAATTTTGCATTTATCATTATAATTTAGGAGTTTGAGGACTATAGTTCTTGGTAGCTTTTCCTTAATTCTTCCTATTCAATGAGGTCGCTCAACCACTATATCATCGGTAATTCCAAGCTGGTTTTTAAAGATCTTTTTAACTGTTCTTGCACAGTCATCCCACTTTTCAGACGGTAGTTCTGCAACACCTTAAATTATTGCGGCGAGATCTACAATTTTTTTTTTCAAAGTATTTATTTCTTCATTGATCTTTAAATTTAGTTGAGAAAGCATTTCCTTGATGTTTTCCTCTTAAAAAGTTAATACAATCTTTAATGTCGCTAGTTATTTTTTCTAATATTTTAACTCGGAATTTATTAGAACTTTTTCTTTTTCAAGTTTATCTAGTCTGTCTGATATTATTTTTATGTTGGAACTCATTATTTTTGTAAAAGTTTCTTCTTGTTTTTTAATAGTTTTTCAGTTCCTTTTAAAATATTTTGCTTCTGATCTTCAAGCTTAGATATTATTTCTCAATATTTTTCATTGATAAATCCATCTTCGCACAATTTAAAAACAATAAAGACTCACCTACAAATCAAAATTCAAATCACTTTTCCAATCCGGCAACAACTTTAAAAGCAACTTTCACGTAAACAAGTTTAAAAGAAAAAAAAAAGAAAAAAAAACTTTAAAAAAAATAAATAAATAAAAAGACAATGACAATCTTTCAATCTCCAAATCTTCAAAAAACTTTTCAATTAGAAAAATTTACAGCAACTTTCAGTTTATCAATGACAAACAACTTTCAAACTTTCAAACAAACAAAACAAAAAAACAATTTTCAAAAAAAAAAAAAAAAGAACTTTCAGCAACGCAACTTTCAAACAACGAGCAAGTTTTTGAATAAATAATAAAAATACAGCAAAACCTTTCTTCTTTCTTTCTATTTCAAAACTCGAAGCACATCTTGTCTAAGTTTATTTGCATCTGTATTTTTATTTGAATACTTTAACTTTAAAACTGCCGTTTCAGTTATAATTATTGTATCTATATATGGAACTTATTATATCCATATATGAATATTATATCCATATATGCAACGGCAGCTTTAAAGTTAAAGTATTCAAATAAAAACACAGATGCAAATAAACGTAAACAAGATATGCTTCGAGATTTGAAAATGCATAAACTGGTTTCTACAAATTTAGATAAAGATCAGTTTAAAGCTCTCAAAGAACTTAAGTCTAACAACACAATTAGTATTTATCCGTTTGATAAAGGATCAGGCTTTGTTCGAATTAATAAAATTGATGCTCTTAAAAAAATTGAAGAACAACTCGGAAAATCTAAAATCATAAACTATGATCCAACTCAAAAACTCCTTTGCAAAATTCAGAATACTTTACGAAATCTAAAAACAAAGTATACAAAAAATGAATATAGATCAATTTATTCAAGTGATGCCACTCCTCAACAATTATATGGTGTCATCAAGGCACACAAACCAACTAATAACTACCCAATGCGAATCATAGTAAGCACAATAGGGTCACCTACATATAAATTATCCAATTATTTAGTAAATCTCATTCAACCTAACTCCAATCTAAACAAAACAAAACTTTTAAATTCAAAACAATTTGTTGAATGTGCTCAAACATGGAATATCGATCCTGGTGGATTTCAAATTTCCTTCGATATTGTTAATCTTTACTCTTTAATACCAGTTAAAGAATCAATCGATATTTAATTGGAACAACTCCGTAATAGTCCTGTCTTTAATTCAAAATTATCGTTTTCAGAAATAAAAATACTTTTAGATTTATGTTTATAAAACTGTTAACTTTTTACATGAAAACAATATACACACATTAGAAAATGGCGGTCTTCTAGGTTTATCATTAATGGTAGTAATGGCAGAGAGTTTCCTTCAACATTATGAAGAAAAAGCTTTAATACAGGCACAATATCTTACACCACCAATATGTGTAAAATCATTTAAAAGATATGTTGGCGATATCCATTCCCGTTTTAATAATGAGGCAGAATCAGAACGTTTTCTTGACTTGTTAAACAAGCAACACACAAGTATCAAATATACAATTGAAAATGAAAGTGACTCACACACAATAAATTTTATTGATCTCTCAATAACAAATAACAAATCCGGAACATTTTTTTTAATAAATGTGAACAAATGTGCAAATAAAGCCGCATTTTTGTCACGATTCAAAAATAATTTATGGTGTATTTAAAGATTTTATCCAAAGAGCTTTTGCATTATGCAGTAAAGAAAACATAACTCATGAATTTAAGTTTCTTATTTAAATGTTTATAGAAAATGTTAATAAAAAAAAAAATACTTCAAAACATTGTCAAAAAAATTGAAAACAATAAGCAAAATAGTCAACAAAACAACAACAATAACATCAAAAAACTAGAAATTAACTATATTTCTCTGCCATGTGTACCAAAATTAAGTAATCAGTTAAAAAAGATATTTAAAAATGCGGGCTATACCTCAGTTTATAAATCACCAAAAAACCTTCAACAATTATTAACTCAAAAAAACAAGCCTCGACTTCTTAACAATTCTTATCCAGGAGTCTACAAACAGGAGTGTTCGTGTGGAAAACTCTATGTAGGTGAAACAAAACTCAAGTTTTCAAATCGCATTTACCAACATCAAAAACATACTTTTGAGGGAAAATGGAAAAATTCGGCTGCTGCGGGGCATTCCAGAAATTACCATGGCGCCTTTAGCTGGAATAAAACCAACACTGTTAAAGTATAGGTAGACTATTTTAAGAGAAAAGTGAAAGAGTCTTTGGAAATTCAGTATCACCAGTGCTCTCCAAATGAAGGTGGTTTGAATGAAGACGACGGCGATTACGCCACGTCGTCGTTTTGGAAACCTTATATAAGACGCAAGAACACATTACAGTTTTTTTGAAGAACACATTGAAGTTTTATTATTTGTTTATTTGTTTTTTTAACGGTTTTTTTTATATTACTTTAACCAATCATATATATTCTGAAAATAAATATATATTCTGAAAATAAATTTTTACGGCTATTTACAAATAGTATTAAAATACTAATCTTAAGTAAATACCTTAAAAAAATAATTTGTATATATACAATTAAATCTTAATAATCTCTATAATGAATAGCCGAATGAATATTATTATTATTAATAGTGCGCATAGTTACGCGTATTGTTTTATAGTTACGGTACGGTTCTGTATCTGTAAAATACACTTTTTAAGTAGTTTTTAGACTTTTCTTTACCGCGTGCTTTCTAAAAGACTTCCTTTCAACCTTTCATGGTACGAGTTCAAAATGTCCAACCCGGTGGGAAGTCGGCTAGCGAATAGCTAGCTATAATCGTTACGATAAAGACAGCGATTTGGCCACGAGGATCGCTAGCTTTTTTAAGTTAGCGAAAAGCTATCGATTTTTGTAAAGATAAAGACAGCGATTTGGCAACGAGGACAGCTAGCTTAACAAGCTGAAGATCCACTGGCTATTGTACCTAGCGTCATATCGTAATAAAACCATTGTCTAAAAATTTTTGATATGTAGCTATCAACCAGGTATAGATTTGCAGATATTTTGTAGCTAGCTACAAAGCTACGATATGTAGCTAGCGACACATTGCTACAAAATCGCAATGTTTAAAGTTCAATTATTTTCATAGTTATAATAGACTCAACACTAAAAATCGAATTTTTAAAGATGTTAAAGACATTTGCAAAAAATAAAATAAGAAAAAAAAAATCGCTAGAAAATCGCTATAGAGCTAGCTAGTCGCTAGCTAGTCGCTAGCTCATTTCCCACCGGGAAGTTGATATTAAGTAGATAATGTTTAGTAGCTTAAAATAAAAGGTAATCTAAAGTTTTTTTTAAATTTAAAAGTAATTAATTTGTTGTAATCTTTTTTAAATTGTAAATTTAAATTTAAAGCATCGTGTTATAGATTACTTTAATTCTTAGATTGTGTCTAGCGTTAAAATATATTTATGGGTAGTTTCATGCTTTCACATAGTTTTGGTTATTGGGATAAAAGCCATGACAACATTTTGTTATAAGTTTATCTTAATTTAATTTTTATTAAAAAATTTTGATATAAACAAAATTTATCTTTAATATTATTAATACTTTTGCTCTTTGAAAAAAAATATGTTTCTGACTCGTCAATAAATATAAAATAATTTGTCTTGCATGAATGAATTTTGGCTTAGGATTTAATTGTGTTTTTTATGTTTGTCTATCTGTAATTTATTTAGGTTATTAGAAAATTCATGTTTACAGAGTTGTTATTAATCATAATCGAGTTGTTAAACCAAGGAAATTGTGGAGGTTTATTTATCATATATACTATATATATTATATAATTATATTGAGGGAGTAAGTTTAAAAGCATTTTTAAATTTTTAAAAAGAAATAAAAATACTTTTCAATATATATCTGTTTTCTTTGAGGTAGAATTAAAGTTTCAGTTTTTTAAAATTTAAATTTAAAGTTTCAAGTTTTCAAAATCGTAATCTTTTCGAAATGTCTATGTAGACATTGAGTATTTATAAAATCTTTTTCAAATTTTATAAGTAATTAGTTTATTGTAATCTTTTTTAAATTGTACTTTTAAATTTAAAGCTTTGTGTTAAACATGTGAATTTTGAAAATATAGATTACTATAATTCTCAGATGGTGTCTACCATTAAAAGATATTTATGGGTAGTTTCATGCTTTCAAATGCTTTTAATAATTAGGATAAAAGCCATGACAACATTTTGTTATAAATAAAATTTATCTATAGTATTGTTAATACTTTGGCTCTTTAAAAAAAAATATGTTTTTTTCTTTTCAAAAAGTTTAATAATTTGCCTTGCATAATTGAATTTTGGTTTAGGATATAATTGTGTTATTATATGTTTGTTTTTCTATTTATATCTAATTTATAAAGATTTAATTTATAGTTAAGATATATATAATTTATTTAATTTAAAATTAAGATATAAAATAAAATATCTAATTTATAAAGATTTAGAACATTAGAAAATTTATATTTACAGAATTGTTTTTAATCATAATCAAGTTGTTGAACCAAAAAAATTGTAGAGGTTTATTTATTAAATATACTTTATATATTATATAAAAAATTTTGGTTTTCATATGTTTTCGCTAATAAATAGTTCTATATATATATATATATATATATATATATATATATATATATATATATATATATATATATATATATAAATATATATATATATATATATATATATATATATATATATATATATATATATATATATATATATATATGACTATGTATATCCTTAGAGATTTAAGTAGACTTAGGCGAGATGAAATTATTTCTTATTTATAGATAAAGATTGTTTTTTGTAAAAAGAATTATATATAAAATAAAGTTTTATATATGTATTTAATATGAAAAGTTAAATAAAATAAGACTGTTATTTATGTTCATGTAAGTTTATATACATAAGTTTGCATTTATTTTAGTCTATTTTATATTTCTCTACATCTATACTATATGTATTTTTTCTCTTAGCAAAAGTTATTGAGAATAGAAAAATAAAAAAAATTCTTCTGGAATTTGTCAAAAAAATGTTGTGTTATGCTTCATTTTAAGGTATCTAAATATGTATTTATTTTTCATTTTTTAGAAGAAGTTAGAACTAAATTGACTGGTAAAATAGTTTTATTAGTACAATGTTTCTTTTTTAAGAAAACTGTTTCAGTTTTGTCATTAGTCTCTTTAAAACATTTTAAGCAAGTTTTTGCCTTATTCTTTAGAGTCGTTAAGACGAAATAATTGCTTTTTTAGTAAGTTTACTTCATTTTCTCATACATAGGCTAAGATCTTTTTATATAGAAAGAATAACGAGAATAAAATTTTATTTATGTATTTAATATGAAAAGTTAAATAAAAAAAGACTGTTATTTGTGGTCATGTAAGTTTATATACATAAGTTTGCGTTTATTTCAGTCTATTTTATATTTTATATCTATATGTATATTTTCTCTGAGGAAAAATAATAAGAAATAGAAAAATTTAGAAAATTTGCTCTGGAATTTGTCAAAAGAATGTTGTGTTATGTTTCATTTTAAGGTATCTAAATATTCATTAGAAATTTTTAAATTTGTTTTTAAATGGTTTATTCTTTTTCATTACTTTAGATAAATATATACTGACTTTTATAATTAGTATATATGTTTATATAATGTTGTTTCCATGATTTCAAACAGAAATGACTTGGCAAACGTGTAGAGCAAGATTTATCAACCTTACCAGTCAAGCGATGTTACTGCTTTAGGTCTAAGTGTTGCCTAGACTTTAATATAACTATTCTGAAAACACATTGCTTTATCTTTAATAATTTTTCGCGTAATGTTGTTACCTTTGGTTTATCTTTACGTTGGTGTCAGCTGTTAAAAATGATTAATAAGTAGTTTCATTATTAGAACTCACTGCTTTTATTTATTTACTGAAATTCTTTCAAGACATCATTTCGCTATAAATACAATTTGTTTATCATAAAAAAACAATATTTAGCAACTACTACTCAGGTATCACCACAGCTTATCTCTATCAGGTACATTGATTTTCAATTCACATATGATGTTTTTCTTTGTATTTACTTATTCATTACATTTGTAACTTCAGATTTATGGTGTATTTATTTGCTATATAAGAAGATATTTTTAAAAAAATCATTTTGAATTTTTTAAAAATATCTACTCCAATCAACATTTAAAGTTCATTGTTGCATATACCATTTTTAAGTAGCTTCTAGGCTTTTTTGATGCTTTTCTTATTCAAGTGGTTTTATAAGCAAGGTCTACAAGCAAATTTAAGATAAAAAGTTTTTCAGCTTTCAAGGAGTATTAATGTTGTTCTCTGTTTAATTTAATTTGTTTAAATAGAGTAGTTTTAGTAAATAAATGTTTGTTTGTTCTTGGTTTTTTACTTATTTGTTTTAGGATTCTTAAGAACTAGGCAACTTAGCAAAGCAAGATTTATTTTATTTTTTAGTGCAATTGGAAAGAGCTAAAGTGCTTTTTAGTCTTTTCAAATCATTTGTTGTTGTTTTTTTAATAGAAGGGTTAATAATAAAAATATTTAGACAGTCGAACTGTTACTGATTTGAGTAAGTTTAATGTTTTGTTTAATTTTATATTAGATATATATTTTATGTATTCAACATGGAAAACTTACTGTAATTTTTGACAGGTAAGTTTATATACATAAATGTGCCTATATATCAATAGAAAAAATATAATAGAAAAAATAATAGAAATAATAGAAAAAATTTGAATATATATACGTATATATTACTTTAGACTGACATTGCTTCATTTTTTATACAAGATTCTGCATTTATTATTTTTGTGCATTAAGATTGTGCCTGAAGGTTTTCTTAATTTAGCAAAGAATTTAGAACACAATGCAAATAACTTTGCATTGTGTTCTAAATTCTTTGCTAAATTAAAATAATGTCAATAAATTTTGTTTTATATTTTTTAGTTGTAAAAATATAAAAAGTTCATTTATTCAGTTGTAACAGTAGTATAATCACTGGTAATATATATTTAATGATAACAGATGTATAATATAAGGCTCGAAGAAGTTATTAGTGTAAATGGTTATAGGTGACTTGAAATTGTTGTCATATGAAAGAAATAGATCTAGGCGTAATAAAATTATTTGTCATTGAAATTGAAGAAATTTTGCTTGATGAACCGAAAACTTACTTAACAGAATTTAGTGTCAAGCGGTATTGATGTCTATTATTTGACTTTACATTAGACACTTTAAAATAAAGTATGAATTTTACTATTTATAGTAACAAATAATAACAGTTTCAATTTTAAATGATATTTTTTTTTTTTTTTTTTTTTGTTATCTTAAACATAACTGTGTTCATTTTTTTTTTAGTTGTCTTTGTCATCACTTGATTATTTTGCTTACAGTTGAAACATGGTTTTAATTTTGTAAATTTAATATGATGTGAAATTTACAATATTAATCATATTTCAACAGTTAGAGAGAAGCTGGAACTTATTTAAGAAATGCTGGAAATTAACTTTTAGTTAAGGTAAAAATAATTTTGTTTATTGGAAGCATAATAAAACCAGTTACTGTTATTTATTGCATGACTTTTTTTATTTTTTCTAACATGCTGTTTTTAAAACACTTCCTCTCTCTCTTAGATGAGACTTAAATAAGAATTAGTATTGAGAATTGTAGAGAGATAATTGATTAAACTCTGTAATTACTAAGCTCTTGCGTATTTTTTAATACTGCGATTGATAATTTGCTATTTAAAGATATATTTCTTTAAATTGTCCCTTGGTTGTTTAAATATTGTAATAAATAAAAAAAATTTTAGTTACAAGTATTTTCTCTTAGGGATCGTCTATATATTACCTAACGCGAAATTAAACATATAAATAAATATCTCAAAAACCGTGTTTCTCTAATGGTCAACTATATGCTGCATTTTCAAGAACTATAGCATTTTATAGTTTGTTTTTCAAAATGTAACAAATATTGTTATATTTTTTAATGTTCTTAATTTATAGTCTTTAGATTTTCATTTATGTAACATAAATATTGTTATATTTTTTAATGTTCTTAATTTATAGTCTTTAGATTTTCATTTCAAAAATTTATTGTTAAAGGTTGTGAGCACATTTTGTATGTATAACTTTATTTATCATTATTATTATTTTTTCATTGTTTTTGGTAAATATATCTATCATTCAATAGTTGTAAAATGTGTTTATACGTGTTACATAAAGTCATATTTGTTTATAGTTGTATATATGTTTAAATTATAAAAGCCAAAACATCAATTTATATCTTAGTTAGATTTTTTTTTTAGTATTGCTTAAGTACTTTTAGTATTGCTTTGGTACTTTGAAACAGGTTTTATAGTTACATTTTCGATAAATCTTTAACTGCAATTTCAAAATAGGTTACTATAAATAGGTAAATCGATTTTTGGTAATTGTGTGGTGGTTTTTTTTTTTTTTTTTGTTGTAATTATGATATCATAATTTCATTACTTTTTTATTTTAGAACTATGTTATGACGCTTTTATAAGATTTATAAAATAAAATAACCTGATTTCTTTTTATTGTAAATTTTTGTTAGTTAGATAGATATAAATATATGCTATTAGTTAATAGAATGGGGGGTCGTAACTAAAAACCTTAAAAAATATGTAGAATATTGTAGTTTTGCGCATTAATATCGAGTTACTTAAGTTTTATTTATGTGTTTAACTAATTAGTTAGCTTAGTCTGTATTTGCAACACTTTTGAGGAAAGAAAGAAAACATTCTTATATATGTAGATCATTGTTTTACATTTTATTATTTTATTTTATTCACCTGGCCACCATTAAAGCAAAAAAGAGGGAAGGAACCTCTTTATTAGAGTCAAAATATTTAGGAAAATTAAATTTCGAGTTACAAAAGGAATTTTTAGTAAATGGTGGCAAATTACCGTTTACTAAAAATTAATGAAAAAAAGAGGACAAACTAATATAGAAATGGTCTGTGTTGAACAGACTTAACAAGACCCAGGTCGGATCAGCTTGGTTTACAAATTTTTATGTCTACTTATCTCTTATAATTTTTGTTTTAGGTTTGTCATATGATGCATTAATGCATTAAAAAATTAGTTATACCCATGTTTGATCGTAAATTAAATTTTTTTCTAATAGGGTATTAGTTAAGGTTTTGCAACATTAAATTGTGGAAAACAGCCACTATAAATTAATTATGTAACAGACCGACCAAAACCCGTATTACGGGTTGCTTTTTGCTAGTAATAATATTAATAATAGTAATAATAATAACAATAATAATAATAAAATAATTATAATAATTTAAATAACAATAATTAAATAAATTAATTATTAATGTATAAATAATAACAATATTAATTATTGATTATAATAAGTAATTATAAAAATACAAATAATAGTTATAATTAGTATATAAATAATAACAATATATAAATAATAACAATATAAAATATAAATAATAACAATAATAATAATAAAGTAATTATAATAATTTAAATAATAAATATAAAAGTATAATAATATTACTATTAATACTACTATTAAATTCAGATTATTATCAAATAGTAGTGCCCTTTCGACTTAATAATATAATATTTATACTTAATCGTAGTATTTCAATTTAATAGTATTATATTAATACTTAATAGTAGTGCCCTTTCGAGCCTGTTTGACACAATGCTCTTGGCAACCATTGCATCCGAGGTATTGGCGAGAAAGAGTCTCACCTTTGCTTTATAAGAAAACGTGAGCATACGTGAAACTTATATCGTACATACCTAAACTTCATGTTATGTAATGTTAAAACATACTTAAACATATATCAAGTTTTACAGTTTGATTCTCACTTAAGAACTGCATTTCGTCAACTTCAGCTTAATTTCTGATCTTTTGCATCTATATCCGTTAAAAACAATTTTTATATAATTTCAAGTTTTCGACGCTCAACGTGTCAGCGTAGTCGGGTGGTTAACGCGCTGGGCTTTAGAACAAGATAACCGTGGTTCAAGTTCTAACTTTAACGACTATTTTTTTAAATTTTTTAAGATTATTTTAAATACAAATTCAAATACTTATAAAGTTTAATAGATATTCTATATAGACAACATATGTAAAGATATTATTCGAAAGTTTGATCCGCGCCTACTCAACGCCGTTAATGCATGTTCTGGAATATACAGGAATTTTGTGTTTTATAAAAACGCAATGTTTTACTGCATTTTTTTAGCACAAATAATTTTTTTTTTTTTAATTTTTTTTTCACCAGCGCTTTAGTATGTCTAAAATCAAATAAAGTTATTTTTTTTTTAATTACACAAGTTTAAATATAAAATTTTGCTTAATGGTTGATGTACCATATTTTGGTATAAAATGGGGCTGCTCTCAACGAAGATAAAACATTAACTTGAGAAAACAAGTTATATGTTTAATTTCTAAACAGTCATAAGTCTGCAAACTTTTTAAAGGTCGAAAAAAATTAGTTATTTCAAGTTTAAAATCTGTTTTTTCCATTTTATATGAAAGTTTTTATTAATTTGAGTGTGAAGAACACACAAATTGACATACGACAAGTTAGACTTTTAAAGTTAAAATTTGAATATTACTGTGGTATAATCCACCCCTATTTTATAATGCCATAAAACTCAAATTCCGGTTTAAATTATCATAGATTATTGTAAACATGTAAGTTAGCGGGAAGAATATATAAATTTAGTTAACCAAATTTAGAATACAAGTAAACAATAGATTTATAATTAAATCACTTCAATCTTTTGTTATGTCTATTGTTGATTCTTTAACTTGCAGTTTCGCTAAAGTTGCAGTATATATAGCTTTAACTGAAAAACATAAAATCAAACATTTAGTGAATAAAAATTATAAAGTTTTTTCTTTAGGTCAAGAGTGCTCAATCATCAATACAAAATTTATATTGAAAAAAGTTCTATATTTCACTTTGATTATGAACAAATAAAAAAAAAAAAGGCCCGGTTATTGTTAACCATATAAAAAACTTAAAGGGGTCCACGTCAAAATTGTATTTAAAAGATATTTTTCTTACCTTTTCCAAAGAAAGATTTAATAACTTAGGAAGCTCAAAAATGCTTCATAGCCTTTTTAACTGTCAAGGATGCTCAACTAACAAAAGATTTTAAAAAGTGTTAGAAAAATTTCTTCTCAAATGTAAAAGGTTCAAATATAAAGCAGAAAAAAGAGGAATGTATAGGCAAAAAAAACTTTCAATCGCAACTCATAAAGCACTAATCAAGCTAGATCAGGACATAAATAAAAAATATTCTACTACATTCACAAAGGCTATGAAGATCAATTTACCTAATCCAAACAATGAAAAAATGAAACACGGATATGATGCAGATAAAATAAAAAATGATATTGAAAATCAATGGAAAGAAACCTAACAGATAGGTATTTATATAAGAAAGCTCATAAGTGTTTATTCACACCTGAGTAGTTATATCTATATATTAAATATTATTTGAACATATTGTATACACTACACAAGTGTGTTTGTGTGTGTGTTTGTGTGCGTGTGCTTGCTGCGAGAGAAAGTGTACTCTCTCACTTTGTGTTGTATGCATATATAATATATGTTTATAACAATAAAGTATAATAAAAAATTAACTTTTTTAGGGCATTTGGTGTTCCTGTATCATTAAGCAATAGAGATAAGCTCTGCCTAACCCATAGTTTTGAAACACAAAAAAATGCAAAAAAAAAGAAGAATATTAGAACTATCAGCTATAAAAAATGTAAGTCGTGTACAAACAAATGAGTTGGTTAAAATAAGAATAGTATAACTTCAAAACAGAATTGAGTTAAGTAAATATTTATAATTACAATGCGTCATTATGTTAAATTTAGGAGTGGTATAAGTCATTAGTTTATCCAGTGACCCCTGGGAGTAGTATGTTGGGATTTTTCTAGATAAACCAATAAAACCTAATAAATATCAAATTAAGGAAAATTTAACTTTTACCATTATAGTTCTTACCAGCTCATATGATCATTAATTATAAATGATGTATGCATTTTTTATAATTGGGACAACATACACATTAATTAAATGCAACAGATGGCCTTGGTATTATAACTTGTGGCCACGGCCATGCTAACAACATGAAATTACACTACAGAGCTAACTATGTTCTAGCTGCTATATATATATTTATATATATATATATATATATATATATATATATATATATATATATATATATATATATATATATATATATATATATATATATATATATATATATATATATAATTTAGCTGCTATATATATATATATATATATATATATATATATATATATACATATATATATATATATATATATATATATATATATATATATATATATATATATATATATATATATATATATATATATATATATATATATATATATATATATATATTGATACCTCAAACATTCGCTCAAACTCGAACATCTCAAACTAATTTCTTGGTCCCTAGGACGTTCGAAATATCAAGAGACTGTATTTCTAAAACTATAGCCAAATACAAAGCTTTATATTTTTTTAACTGTAAAATCAACTATAACAAAAGGATAAGGGTTTTAATATTTGAGGATCAATTAAATTTATTTTTTTATATATATATATACATATATATTTATATATATATATATATATATATATATATATATATATATATATATATATATATATATATATATATATATATATATTTGTGTATATATATATATATTTGTATATATATATATATATATATATATATATATATATATATATATATATATATATATATATACAAATATATATATATATATATATACAAATATATATATATATATATATATATATATATATATATATATATATATATATATATATATATATATATATATATATATATATATATATATATATATATATAGATAGATAGATAGATAGATAGATAGATAGATAGATATTCATACACACACACTTTAAAACTCTATTCACATCTAGAAGAAACCTATGAGATGTGGATACACTCACAGGGCTCGTTTAACATTCCATATGACAAATGTGTTCTAAGTACAGAGAAGTAATAGCCATTTCTTATGTAGTTATGTTATATACTTTCTAGCATGCTACAGAGAAGGATTGAGGATTGAAAGGTGCAGTGAGGTTTATACAAAAAAAAATTTTCTTCTACCACTAATTTAGGGAGAGAAAAAGCAAGAAACCCTGTCGGTTCTATTGAGAAATATTCTTGGAAACAAGTTGAGTGTTTAGATGAAATTTCATCCTACCCTAATGGTTTTAAAATAAATTTTTCTGAACTAGCACATAAATTTTCTGTGACAAACAAAAAAGGTAATAGTTTGAAATATCTATGTTATAGTATATTGAAAAAAATAATAAACTAATAATAAATGTATTATGCTAATAAATTAGTTTTACCATTTTAATAGTTTTAAGTACCAATAAAAAAAACAAGAATTTTAAACAAAATAATTTTTAAGTATTACACCCGCAAACGGAGGCCAAGTACTGATAGAATTTATGAACTGTGATCTAAAAAGACTAAATCTAAAAAGAAAAATGTCAGATAATACATACCTTGATGGCACTGATATAAATAATATACAATATAGAAGAAAAAAAAGATGTATTTATTACCTTTTTTTCACTTATCATTAATAGGTTAAACTTTTATATTATTTCATATTTTATTAATCATTTATGGTTTAACTCATTTATAGGTTAAACCTGCCATACATCAGAGATATATCTTTGTCATGCGAGCCAACTAATAAAGAAATAAAGCAGCAACTCGAAAAAAAAATAGATAATGGAACATATAATTCAGGGGAAAAGATTGTACCTCAAAAATATGAAAAAGTATTTATATCATCTGAAAATCAAACAATTACAAAAAGTTTTGGCATAATTGCTTCAGTATATCTAATCACTCTCACTTTCTTGTTACTGTTAGTGTAATGTACGATACAGCCATATTTTTAAGTAGCTTTGAATATAAACAAAAGTATGGAGAGGAAATAAATGTTCAAGCAGAGGTCGAAAAGCCTTATTTATAAATACTTGATAGATGTCCTTC
Organism: Hydra vulgaris; assembly: GCF_022113875.1. Taxonomy (NCBI): domain Eukaryota; kingdom Metazoa; phylum Cnidaria; class Hydrozoa; order Anthoathecata; family Hydridae; genus Hydra; species Hydra vulgaris. Next base: position 33,470,770 of record NC_061160.1, read on the forward strand.
CAATGACAGGATTAACAACATTTTGCAATTGAGTAATCCCTTAGAATTTAAGGGAACACCTATTTTAGATGTTGTAAGAATATTCAAAGGTGACAATCCAGCAGCACAACTGGAAGCTGGTCATCAGAAGGGTGGTAATTATTTTTGTTGGGCATGCAAAATGCATGCAGATTTTTTTAATAATATATTAATATCATTAAGCTTCCGATACACTTCCTTACAAGTTCGTATAGACCATATAATTGCAAGTAACACCTCACAGCTGGCAGTAAACCAAGGAAAAACCAAATTATATTCATGTCTAAAAAATCTCAGATTGAACAACAGCCTTATGAAAGAAATATTGAATATCCATTAAACACATCTGTCAAAAAATTAAAGGAGCTATTGACAAATGAAATGCATGGAGTGCAAGGTATGCTTGCACTCCATGCATTTCATTTGTTCTTTTCATTTTCTTCTTTTAAAAAAAACAAGTTTTTCTTTAACACAAGTAAATCTTTTACACTATGAAATTTTAAATAATGAACCAATGCATGACAAATGGCATTGAAGCAAAAAATGCTGCCAACTATCGAAAAAGTTTATTAATAGTTACTAGCTGGTTTCTTGAACATTACAAGGTTGGTCACTTTGATTTTAAACTTTTACTAACTCTGTGCAAAATATAAAACATCCTTTATATGCCAGAAGAATCTAGATCAACACACAGTATTCTTTGTTTAATAAATACCACATTTGTACATGCAATAATTATAAAAGAACAAGCGAAAATTCTTTGGTGCATACTATCACTCAATAACATCCCATGTCCCACTACAGTATAGATTGTTTGCATGTCGTACGTCTAATGTGGAAAAAGTAGAAACAATGTTTCAAAATTTGAAACTGTCTACAAAAACATCTTCTAATCATCATTCAGTTAATGTTATTTTTAATGCAATAATCCGCAACCAAGCAAAAAGATATTTAAAGGAGGGAAAAAAGTTATGTGATGGTGTTTCAATACTTTACAAATTCTACCAACCATTGCATAGTCTATTTAATGATACAAAAATATCATTTACTTGGATTGAAAATAATAGCAATGAATATCAAAGCTTTTAGAAAAATCAGCTGACTATTTAGTAGAAGGCATTAATGTATGGTGGAAAGAAGTTGATGATGGAGTAGTATTCTTTGATATAAACTACCCCAATAATTCAAAAAAAAATTTTTCCCATTTTCGTTCCTCCTCGATGCAACAACAGTCAGAGTACTTAGAAAAATGCTGGAAACATTGTGTGGAAAACAAACACAAAATTCCTGCTTATAAAATCACAGTTGGTGCAAATGCGTTTTATTTAGACACACTTCAATACTTTCAAATTTTTAACACTGAAAATATATCTAGAAATAGTATTATATCACCGGATATAGTTATTTTTATGAGCAGTTATGTCAATAGTACAAATATTCTTAATAACAACATGAAACAACATGTTATTATTACTTTATTATAAAATAACTTGAATATTATAGAAAGTATGTTTATAATGTGCTTACTACATAATCATTATGTACATAACCATTGTATGTACAGTCAAGTGCACAGTTATTGTCCCATAATTTTTGCAGTATGCATACCATATTATGCATAATAACGTTATATATATATATATATATATATATATATATATATATATATATATATATATATATATATATATATATATATATATATATATATATATATATATATATATATATATATATATATATATATATATATATATATATATATATATATATATATATATATATATATATATATAACGTTATTATGCATAATATGATATGCATACTGCAAGAATTATTGCTCAATTATTGCGTACTTGACAGTACATTAATGGTTATGCACTACATAATGATTATGTGCATTTATAATTGTTACTACATATATATATATATATATATATATATATATATATATATATATCTTTTATATATATATATATATATATCTTTTATATACATATATCTTTTATATATATATATATATATATATATATATATATATATATATATATATATATATATATATATATATAAATATATATATATATATATATATATATATATATATATATATATATATATATATATATATATATATATATATATATATATATATATATATACATATATGTATATATATATATATATATATACATATATAGTTAGAATTATATATGCGGTAATCCTACAGTTACGCCGCCTAAAATAATTTTATTTTTCCGCTTGTTAGTAGAGGCTTTACAAACACTAGGAATATTATTGAAATAATAAAGTGAAAAAAGATTGCTGCCCCATGCCAAACCCTCATTCGATGTAGCAGCACTCCGTTGCGAGTCAGGCTATAAGATAGTCGATGTAGCAAAACCCCCTGGCGCAACAAGCGCAAAAATATAATTATTTTAGGCCGCGCAACTGTAGCTTTACCTGTTGTATTAATTAATAGCATTAATAATGTTATTAAATGTTAATAATGTCATTATAATATTATATTATATTAAGATATTATTGTTATCAAAAATAAATTTTTATTCACAATATAAAAAAGTATTACTTCTAATTATTTAGTAAAGTTTAAATAAATAAATAAATATATATATATATATATATATATATATATATATATATATATATATATATATATATATATATATATATATATATATATATATATATATATATATATATATATATATATATATATATCACGGCGATCTATAAGTAACAGGCCGTGACACGCAAAACTTAGAAAAAAATGTGGGGGCCGATATTTCAAAAATCAATATGATAATTGTTTTAAAACAAAATATGTTGCTCCCGTTATATAAAGCATTAAACTATGTAAAAATTTGTACAATTTATAAATCTTTTTAAGTTTTTAACAATAAACTTTATTTGATTTGTTTCAATTCATAAAATTGCTTAAATAATGAAATAAAAAGTTTTATATCAGGTAAAAAACAAAAGTTAAATAAAGTACTGTTAGGGGGTAACTGCACCTTTAAATAGGAATATATTTTAGCGATTTAAATAAATAAGAAATACTTTTAAAATCATAAAATAGAAACTTTAAATCAATTAATAAATTTCAATAAAGAAATAACAGCATAAGTGTCAATAAATAACTGTTAACTTAACAAAACAACTTGAACATTTTCAGAGACGGTTCTTTGTTTGATCTTGGTGTGGAAAGTTTGCAGTGGTTTTTGATAAAAATATTTGACAGTTTATTACCATGATGTTGTTCCATGTCAAAAGAGTGATGATCCGATATAAGCATAAAAGTGTTGCAAAGGGATGTTCGACAAACTTTATCTTTAATAGAGTTAAATAGTACAAATGAGAAGAAAACCCATTGAACATTATTATCAAAAGGAACTTTTAACCCACCTCTATCGACTGATTTTAGATATTGATCAAACTTTTCAAAATAAAACATTGTTCTGGTTAAAAGCTCATTTTTGTTAAGCAAATCATCATTACGAGACACATATCCGGCTATATAAACAAGAGACATCTTTGATTGAACAGTTATACTTTTTTCTAGTGTTGGTAAATTATCAAAGACCTCAGCTGAAGATTCATCATGTAAAAATCCAAAAAATATGCGCCACCAGATCCTTGTCTTAACTTGCTGAATTCTTTTTCAAGTGGGCCTGTTGTAAATTTTCCCAACATAACATATTTGTGTTTTTCTTTTAATAGTGTTTTTGTCAACTCAACAATTCCTTTACATGTATGACTTATGGAATATCCTGTATCATGTGTTAATTGTTTTATACGCTTCCCTTGATTACTTGTCATACGTAATGCCGTTTCTCCGAAATTCCAAATAAATTTTAATATATCATCATTTGGATCTCTGATGACAGCTTGTCGATCATCATTAAACCTACAATCTACACCCACACTTTTTACATTTAAAACTTTCCACCATGTAACAACCATTTTAATAAAACCAGCAGTCTCATTTATGTTTAAGATGTTGGAGGTTTCGGGATGATTAAGTAAAGCGCTGTATGTTTTTTTCAGAAAACACTTTTAGACAGGTAGAAACAGATTGTCTTTCAATATGACTGGGTCGAACAGAAACTTCATTCAAATCAGAAAGTTTCATTAGACAATTAGAATCAGCTTCAAAAAGTTTTATTAAATGACTCCAACAAGCTGTTTTCTCAACACCATTTTCATAAAAAATTAATTCTCCTTTTTTTTCTGTAAGCCAATTGTTTTGGATGTTTTTGATTAAGTGGACAAAGTCAAACAACAAATAGGTTCCATTGGTGGTTAGCCAAGGTTTTTCAGGAAATGTGTCAAATTTTTTTAAAAATTCCTTGATTAGTTCGATTTCCATCACATATAGTTACCTTTGTGTTTCCATTAGACTCTTTAACTGCTTCAACAGTCAAATGAATTTTATCATATAAAAATTGAGAATTTAATTTGTTTACAGGTAACATTTTCACAAGAAACTTAGGTCCACCAAACATACAAGTTATCATGACACCTAAAACAGTTTTTGCAAGAGAATCTGGGTTATCTAATGCTTTTCCAAAAAGAGCACCTCCATGATATAACAACATTTTTTTAACATAAACCTCATTGTGGAGAATAATACAAGTTTTTTGATCATCACTTAAATTATCAAAAACTTCTTTTAAAAAAAATCAGATTTCGATACTTTAGAAGTATAAAACATCAGATTTCGATACTTTAGAAGTAATGCGTGTCAATGTTCGAATAGAAGATAGTTTAAAATCATCACGCAATTTTTTATAAAGTGTACGAGAGGTAGCAAAATACTCAAATGCTCTGATGATTACACTAAGACTATACTTATTTGTGTACATGGAACCAATTTGCTCATTCATTACTATTTCCTTACTGTTTCGTGTCAAAAGGTTCAAGTATCGCAAGATTTCTTCAAATTTAGACCATGAGTTAACAATATTAGACACAGTATGTACTTTTCTTTTTACACCATTGAAATGTGATTCAAACTTTAAACAGCTATAAAATTTAATGATAAATTTTAGTGTTGCATAATTAATAAAATCTTTGGATTGTACACAAAGTTTACGATCTGAAATGAAAGCTACAACATCAACAGAAAAATTGCGTTTTTTATTTAACAATGGGTCACAAAAAGTCATAGTTAAAATTATCTTCTGCTGAAAATGAATAGATTTCGTCAAAAGAAGTTTGATTAGAGGATAATGCACGTTTAGTTGATCTTAAAGAGGGTATAGATGTTGGTATTTGACTTAAAGGAACATTGGGCCAAATTGATGGTGGATTTTTTGGTCTTTCTCTTCCTTTTACTTTTACTTTTTCAAAATTTTTGGGCAACACTGTCAGTGTTGCTTGTCACTTTTAAATTTGCATTAGGAATGGACTTTATCCAACATTTTTTCTTTTCTTCAGCTCTTGGAAATCTATAAAAAGACATTTTAGATTCGTTTGATTTTTTTTTCTGTGAAGTAATTCGTAGAACAGCCATAAACACAGCATTTTTTAACCATTTTTTACAAAAGTACTACTACGCCGATAATAACTTCAGTTAAGTTAATATCGGCCCCCACATTTTTTTCTAAACTTTGCGTGTCACGGCCTGTAACTTAAAGAGCGCCATGATATATATATATATATATATATATATATATATATATATATATATATATATATATATATATATATATATATATATATATATATATATATATATATATATATATATATATATAGATATATATATATATATATATATATATATATATATATAGTATATATATATATATATATATATATATATATATATATATATATATATATATATATATATATATATATATATATATATATATATATATATATATATATATATATATATACATACATTTATATTCAACAAAATACTTTGTTTCTTTACTACATATTTTCTTACTCCATCGCGAAAGATATGTTATGTTTTAAACCATAATGTTTTAAGAATGACTTTTTATGACTAAAATTAATTATGACTTAAACAAAATCTAAACAAATGTTGCAGACCGGAAAAAAATTTTTGTTATCACCGAGAACAAGCAAGACAAAAAAGTATGAAAACTTGCATTAATGCCGTTGAGTAGCACTTTGACACAGAACTGACTTCGCTAACGAGAAAAAAAGATTTTTTTCGTAAGTCCTTAAACACTTAGTTTCCAACTTTCTTGACATATTCCAAGTTTCTTTGAGAAAAAACTTTGTTGATCAAACAGACAAAAACAGAAGTTCAACTTTTTTGTATATGATAAATATCACCATGGTATAAAGTGCCAACCGAGGTTTTTTAAACAAAATGCCAATCGAGTTTTACTTCCACGCGGTTTTAATCCATCACAAGGCTTAGTTAAATGCTTAAAATTAGATAAAGTTTAAGGCTTAAAAAAGAATTTTTTACAAATTTTTTCGGCGGACTTGTAAACGGAGCACAACCCTAAGTTTAAAACACGTTTTATCAAAAATGATATTTTACTGACCTAATAAAATTAATTAATTAAACTAATATAATTGTAATTACATCAATTGATCCTAATTAATAAATAGATTTAAGTGTAAATGCTTTGACTAACCATTAGAGATTGAAACAAAAAAATATACATTCATTAATTGACCGTAAGAATTGGGACAGTTTTGGTCACGATTATTAGTATTTCATAGGGATGCGTCGTTTACAAGTCCGCCATTTTTTCTTACATCTCTTTAATCCTTAACTTTTGGATTTAAATTTATTACATTGATAGTAACATTATCAAATTATTTTTGTCAGATTATTACATTTATTGAAATTTTTTTTAGATTTTGTAAATTTCAAAAAGTCAAAATCATGTCAGGTAGCATTTGTTTTTTATTTTTTCTTTAGTTATTTTTTTTTGAAATTGTTTATTGACCTCTTTTTAAATTTTTAGAAGCTTTAGATGATGACTTAATGTTTAGTAAGACGCTTTTATTTTTATTCGTTCAGTAATTCAATTTTAGTCCTCTTTATATGTTCATTAAGTCGCCGATTTCGTTTTATTAATTTGTTAAGTTTTTTTATTTGCTTTCTATATACTTTACTCTTTGCTTTTAGTTAAACCAAATTTTTTTTAAGTAATCTGTATTTTTTTTTATTTTTAATACTGAACATTTTTTTTATTTAGTGGTGCAACCACAACATGGTAAGAATTTTTTCTAAGCATTTTAATAGCCCCTCAAACCTACAAAAAGCCTACTTTGTATTTGTTGTGCCATTGATACCAATTTTTTTTCTTTTACTTAATTATTTATTTTTAATCTGTTTTTTTTTTTTAAGCAGATACACAACATCAACCACATTTTGCTATGAAAAGAACCTTTTATTTCAATTTATTTATATCTTTTTTTAAAAAGTTCCTTATATTTTGTCTTTTTCTTTTTCTTTACTAATGTATTTTTTTAAATCTGTATATATATTTTAACTAGAAACACAACAACTACAACCACAATCTGGTAAAAAAGAAACCTTTTGTTTTAATGTATGTAAATCTTTTTTTTTAAATTTCTTAATATTTTGTGTTTTTCTTTTTCTTTACTAATGTATTTTTTTTTAAATTTGTATTAATTTTTTTAGTACAACCACTACAACAACCACAATCAGGTAAAAAAAACTCAATTTTTGTTTCGCGTACTGTTGATAACAGTTTGTTTTCTATTTACTTAAATTTTATTATTTTAAAATTTTTCTAGACATAAAATGTATTAGTATAAGTATTATTTTTTTTTTGTAGTGATCTTTCAACAAATGTTTTGTAAGTTTTAATTTTAAATTTTTTTTTTTAATTATTTGTTATTATGATTATAATTTAATTAAATTATTTTTGATTGTGTCATAATCAATAGCTCATGTTTTTCTTTAGTGCAATCTATGGAAGTAATGTGTAAGATTTTGGATTATATTGATTATTAAACTTTTTATTTGTTATTGTAATACTCATGTTTTACTTAATTTTTTGAAATATCACTTTACATAGAACTATAATACAGTAAAATTGTTTTTTTCTTTTTAGTTAATAACTTTTTAAGGAAGATGGAGAGGCAACTATGCCACCCGACTAAGATTTGAAATTATATAAAAGTTGTTTTTAACGGATATAGATGCAAAAGATCAGAAATTAAGCTGAAGTTGACGAAATGCAGTTTTTAAGTGAGAATCAAACTGTAAAACTTGATATATGATTAAGCATGTTTTAACATTACATAACATGAAGTTTAGGTATGTACGATATAAGTTTCACGTTTGCTCACGTTTACTTATAAAGCAAAGGTGAGACTCTTTCTCGCCAATACCTCGGATGCAATGGTTGCCAAGAGCATCGTGTCAAACAGGCTCGAAAGGGCACTACTATTAAGTTCAGTATTATTAATTAGAAACCGTCAACTGGGGTGAATATAAACAATGGGGTGAAAATGAACATCAATACCAAGTTTACTAAATGGTGAAGGATAACGCAAGATTTAATTAAATAGTGTGTTATTTTGATTCAGATGAATTAGATATAATATAAAGAAGTTAATTTTTAGCTGCCCTCAAAAAATTTATTTTTCACCTACTTTAAACATCTCATGTAAGTCTCAAATAGTGGTTCTGTGGTTTGGGCAATTAAACTAAATTTAAAAGCAGCCGTGGCGCAGTGGTTAGAGTTCTGGCTCAGAACCCAGAGGTCCGAGGTTCGACGCCAGTTCTAGCCCAACAAGCGACATTGGTACGGAAGGAGGCGTGAACTTCTTGTTAAATGCTCTTACGCGGTGCTCTGTGATAAGACCGCAAGGACTTCTGGGAGCACCTAAAATAGCTTAAAAAAAAAAAAAAAAAAAAAAAAAAAAAAACTAAACAGCATATCTTAAGATCCGCTAATCAGAACTTTAAAAAAATTAGCGCACATCAAGTTCAAATACATATTGCTCTAATAAAACTATAAATTATGGTAAAATTATCTTTTTCAGATTTTATGGTCATTTAAAAATGACATTTTCTACAAATAATCTAAGTTTTCTTCTGTAAACTTTAGGAACTATGATTCGAAGTTAAAAAAGAAAAAAAATTAGCTAGGAATATTAAATTAAGTACAGGCAACATTTTATTTTATTATACTTTCACAGTTTCCAAAAATAACACATTAAATAAGATAAATAAGACTTTGAGGCTAAAAACTTTATTTAATGGACTTTGAGCAACTTAATAAGCGCACAAAATAAAAAATTATGTATTGTTCAAAGTCATCCCGAATCGGCTGTTCATTTTCACCCCATAGGGCCGGCGCGAAGGGTGTGTGTGTGTGTGGGAGAAGGGTTTGTGACCCCCCCCCCCATCAATGAAAATTTAGTCGGCAAATTTGAGCCTTAGTCAGCAAATGTCGACTCTTTTGATATAGGTTAGTCGTTTTCGGCAAAAGTTGTAATAACATCCCCTCCCCCCCCCCATGTGACACCTACTCGCGCCGGCCCTGGGTATGGTCATATAAAACCAAAAAGTTAACGTATTTACTGCATAGTGCTGATCAGGCCTAGGAATATTCCAGGAAGCTGGAAAGTATAATGTTCTGTTACAAAAAAAAGGGTAGCGATTAGGCCAACAGTTTTCTTTTATGACACAAAACTGTTTCAAAAGCGTTTGTAGTCACCCCAGTTGACGGTAAACCTTTATATATTTATAGTTTAAATAAACCTTTAAATACTTTCCATACTACAATCATTTTTACATTCAAAGTTACAGTTACAAACAGTAATAAACTGACAAAACGTAACAACTAACGATGACAAAAAAACAACTGCTAAAAAAATTATAAAGATTTAGCAAATATATTATTATAATCATAGTTATTAAAATGTAATAATCAAAATATATTGCAAATATTATGACCAAATAATTAAATAAAATATAAACAGAAAAACACAGAGAAAATCAAAACAGAACAAGTTACAACAAACATTACGAACAAAACAAAATTTTGCAAAAAACAAACAGACAAACAACAACAAGAAAAAAACTTAAGATTAAAAAAAAAAATTATAATAATACGCGGTAGAATAAAACATTTATAATAAATGGCTAAAATGAAAATAAAAACAAACAACGTATAACTGTATAAAAAATTTATATACCACTCAAAATAAATAATAACTAAAAAAAAAAAACAATTGACTACAAAAATAATGAGTAAATCAATATACGCTAAAAAACTAAAGACAAATAAATAATAAAATAAATAATCCTAAGAAATATATATGAAAACTAAATAAAAAAAAATCTTGATTTGCCGATCGAGGTTCCGCTGTTTAAATATTTTTTTTTCTTTCTTTGTCATTCTTTTTATACATTTCATTCATTAACATTTTTTAATTTATTTTTTTTCAGATATTTATTTTTCTTTTCTTCTTTTAAAAGATTATTAATTATTCTTTTTTTGTTAACTTCATTTTTAGTTTCGTTTATAAATTTTTTCTTTTCGCTTTTACTTTTTTTCTTTCTTTTGAATAGCGAGGGTATATATAACCCCTAGAAATATTGTATTTTATTAAAAAGAATTATATAAGCATAAGTTTGCATACTATAACAGATGTTTTAACTTAACTAAATTATATAAAAACTTATCTAAGATGTTAACTTTTAACAAATTTCAAAGTTATTTATTTTTGACATAATCTATTATTATTAATAACTTCCGATAAATGCTCACCATTCGTGCGCGTTTTTACACGGAGTTTTATGACCTTTTAGATATTTCTCTTTTTGACCACGCGATGAGGTACTCTTGAATCTGTTAATATCTGTTTAATCAGTAATATAATCGAACACTTTGCTTCATCAACTTAATTAGTAAGTAATAATTAGTAAAAATTTGAATTTTTTAATTAAAAGACGATGGTGACTCTAAAAGACGATGCTCTTTTCAAGAGGTCAAACTCTTGATAAAGTTAGTGTTATATATATATATATATATATATATATATATATATATATATATATATATATATATATATATATATATATATATATATATATATATATATATATATATATATATATATATATATATATATATATATATATATATATATATATATATATATATATATACATATATATCTATATATACATATGGGCATTTCCATTTCTGTGCGTGGTTTTTTATTTTTCTTTGTTTTAGCAATTAAAAGCTGGGACTTTATTTTAGACTATCTGAATAAATTAAATATACAAATTTTTACAATTTTATTTTTTTGAATATTAATATCGGTAGATTTAAAAAAGTATACAATAACTTTCAAAACGCAATACTCTAGCTAGAAATAACTGATGACTGCCATTCTCATCAAAAATATATTAAATAAGAGTCGTAGAAGTATAATATTTCACTTGAAATACTCACAAGCAATTTATTTTCATAAATATAACTACATGAAGAATAAATAAAGTTTGAAATGAAAACATGAAATTGACAAACTCGCAACATCCGTGCGTGACTTCCGTGCGTGATCATTCATAAACTGCATTTAAACGATTGCTGTGACTATGATTCATAGTGCAATCCTGTAACTTTCTGGAAATTTTTACTTATGTTTAAAATATTATTTAAAACAAATGTATACCGGTGAAACTTATATTTTCCGAGGAATTAAAGTTTGTTTATCTAGTAACTAAAATAGAAGGTTTTCTGTTCCGTGCGTGATTCCATTTCAAACTTTATTTATTCTTTGTTAACAGTACGAATGCTTACTATTTTTTGTTTACAAAATATTTATATTGATTAGAATTAAATGAGAGTAAATTGGAGATTGCTAGTTTCATTTTTATGAAAATAAAAGTAAAAACATATACGAATTTCCGTGCGTGATTTTTTGGAAATGCCCATATATATCTATATATACATATCTATATTATATACATATATAATATATATATATATATATATATATATATATATATATATATATATATATATATATATATATATATATATATATATATATATATATATATATACATATATATATATATATATATATATATTGCATTTCATACAGTTACATGATAGTAAGAACAAGAAAGAACAATGTTAAATACCTTACTTTTAAAGAAGTTAAAAAAAAATCTGTTTACTTTTATATGAAAAACCAGATCGTTTGTTTTTCCAAGTTGCTAAACATTTATTATACGAGGTATGTCATTAAACAAAAATAAGGTTGTATTTGTAAAGTTTCTAAATTATATATTTTTCTTGATTTATATATTTTTATATAGATTAATTTATATTTATGTGTTGTTTATGTTTATTTGTTTATGTAATATGGGTTTAAATTTTGTAAGTGTGTAAATATCATTTATGTGTTTGTAAATATCTTTTTAAATTGTGACTTGGCTTAGTTTAAAGCAAGAGTGTTAATTTTGCTAGCCAAGTGGTGTGCTTTGCTACAATGTGACTTATCTTTGTTGAAGGCAAAATTGTTGTCTACGCCAGTTAAGTAAAGTACTGCAGTACACCACTTAACTGGCGTGTAACAGTACTGTAACAGTGCTGTTACACGCCAAACAGTAACAGTACTGTTATGATGAAATATATAAATTAAATCTGTTTGTAGTTATTGTAGTCATAAAAAGTGTTTAAAAAATTGTTGAAAGAATGTGTTTATAAGAAATGTTGAAAGATATATAGTTTTTTAATATAATATTTATAATATTTTTTTAATATTTATAATTTTAAGTAACTTTTATTGAACAGATATTATACTTCATTAAATAATTTTTATACTGTTACTTTTTGAGTAAATTTGTTTAAAAGATATATATATATATATATATATATATATATATATATATATATATATATATATATATATATATATATATATATATATATATATATATATATATATATATACACACACACATACACATATACAATAAAATATATTAAACTAAAGTGTCTATACATATATTATATGTATAGAATATATATTATTGACATTTTTTCTTTAGAATATTAGATATCTGAAAAAAATTAAAATAATTAAACAAGTTTCAAGTTTATTTAGTTTTATAAGTTATTTTCAAGTTTCTCCACTTAAAGCAAATATATGATTGTTTACAGAGGTTTTCTTTTATTAGTTTTGTATTTACTTATTTATTGCAAATCTTGCATTGAATGCGTTTCAAAGTAATAAAAGGGTTTTCAGGATGAATGATTACATTTTATCCTTATAGTTTTATTACTTATAGATTACATTTTATCTTTATAGTACTTGCTGAGAGACAGGCCTTATTAATTTTAGTTTGCTTTATGAGTTCTTAAATGTAAAAAATTTGCCTTTTAAATTACTTTACTTTTGTTTTTTGATTAAATACTAATAATATTTTGTCAATAATTAATAACAACTAACTTAAACATGTAACCACACTCAGTTTAAAAGATTATATCATTTTATTTATAACTTTAGTTTAACCTTATAATAAAAGTATGTTATCTTAACACATTGCTATATATGGTATAATATAGAAGATTATTATATTATGCTCTATATTATTTGCTTACACTTTGTTTTAGATTAGTTTAAAAAAGAAAACTCAACTTTTTATTATATTAAGCATCATTTTTACCCACCTTTGATGCATTATTATGACTGATAATTTAAGAAATGAAATTATTAGACTTCATCAAAAAGAACTCAATAGGTATAATATGCATCGCATAGCAAGAAATAATAATGCAACAGAGAGTAATTACCTCGGAGAATTTAACCATAAATGTCAATATTGTAGTGCAAAGAAATTTTTAAATGAAACTAATTTTTTGTGCTGTCATTCAGGAAAAGTTGTATTTGCTCCTCTTTCTCTATATCCACCATTTTTGACTGATTTAATGACAGGAAACCATGTTGATCATGCTGTAAATCAAAATTATTTTAAACACATAAGGAGTTATAATTCCTCTTTATCTTTTGCTTCCTTCACTGCTGAATTAGCTCCTCCCTCAAATAATGGCCCTTTCTGTTTTGGGTCTGTGGGCAAACTTTAGCATCGTGTTGGAAATTTGAGGCCTGCAGAATTTTCCAAAATATTATTAGTTATATATTTATGATCCTAATGCAGCAGTGTCATTCAGAATCGTTCAGAATGGAGCAACCTGGTAATGATGGTTGTATACGTGAGTTAATGGAACTTTTGCAAACATTAATTTATCAAGAAAACCCATTTGCTCTTGCATTTAAAAACATGGCAGAAGTAGAGGATGAAGAAATTCGCTGAGCAACTTTAGAAGGTAGACCAATTTTTGTTGTATGAATGACTTTGCTTGAAGGTCATGATAGACGTTGATGTAATCTTCCTTCCCATGAGGAGGTCGCTATTGTGTTTGTGGGAGATAATGGTGCTCGACCTGCATCCAGGGAAGTTGTTATATACCCTTGAGGTCAGCATTTAAAAACAATTTTGTCTTTGTCTGCAAATTTAGATCCTATGGTATATCCAATATTTTTCCCGAGAGGTGATGCTGGATGGCACAATTAACTGGAGCACAACCTGACCGCACAACCTGTGTTAGAAACCATGTTACTTTGTCTCTATTATAGTTATAGGCTTGCGGTTAGACAAACTTTTAGTCCTATATTTTATGGTAAGAAACTTCTTCAGCAATACGTTGTTGATGCATATGTCAAAGTTGAGGTACAACGCCTTGCTTTTATTAGAAATAACCAAAACAAACTTAGAAGTGAACAATATGACGCATTTCATGAACATGTAATTAACTGTGCTAATGATTTTAATGTAAGACCAGACCGCAATGTTATATTGCCATCTTTGTATGTTGGTAGTCCAAGAGCACTAAAAGAATACTTTGAAGATGCGATGGCAGTCATAAAGAAATATGGTAAACCAGATCTATTCATTACTTTTACCTGCAATCCAAAATGGAGAAAAATAGTAGAAAATTTAAACCCTGGCTAAACTACTAATGACAGGTATTTAAAATGAAACTTAAATTTTTCTTAGAAGATATTTTCAAGCATGGAGTTTTAGGCAAAGTTGTAAGTCGTGTGCAGGTTATTGAGTTTCAAAAGCGTGGTTTGCCACATGTACATATTTTATTGCACTTTGTAAATGCAGATAAGTTAGAAACAGCAGAAGATATTGACAGTTTGATATCAGAAGAATTTTGAGACCCAGCTGTTGATCTTGAACTTCACGAAATTATAAAATCATGCATGATACATGGACCATGTGGAATTTTAAATCCCAATTCTCCCTGCATGAAAGATAGAAAATGCACCAAAAAATTTCCTAAATAGTTTATTCCCCACACTGTTGCAATTTTTAATGGTTATCCACGCCATAGATGTGTCAATAACGGAAGAACTGTCAATATAAAAAGCTATCAAGTTGATAACCGTTGGGTTGTACCTCATAACCCATGGCTTTCTAAAAAATATCAAGGGCACATAAATGTTGAAGACTGAAAGAACTTCCGGTTGTAAAGAGAGGGTAACCAGCAGATATTGTTAAAGCCTGTATAAAATGTTCTTAACATGGGCAATATGTTCAGCGATTTTCATTAACAGAAAATATGAGAGTTCGGGCCGAAGAAGAGGAATTCTATTATATAAATATAAACTAATTTTGAAATTTCACTTAAGCTTTTTTTTATATATTATACTCCCAATAACTCTAATTTTCATTAAACTAAACTAATTTCTTTGTCCTTTAAAGGTGTGGGTTATCTAGAGTTTACTTTAACATGTTCTGTTATTTAATTAATTGTTGTGATGTTATATGCTAATAGGCTTCACTCATATTCATGTTGATCTGTCAGGGTTATGGAAAAATAAAAAGTAAGTTTCTTATCCACTTATTCGCATTTTTGAGTCTTCAAAGAAATTAATTGATTGCATGACACGTTAGCTTGTAATTAATGTGTATTATGTTTAAAATAATTTTGTTCCATTTTTAGGTCAAACTTCTTATGGCTGACTTGATTATGGCTTACCTAACGCCTAATAATAATAAAACAATGTTTCAGTCGAAATTGTTTTTTAAGTATTTTTGTTACTTTTTTTTTAAATATATTTTTTTTGTAATTTTTTTTTAAGTTTATATTTTTATTTTATCTCTAGAAAAATATGTTTTTTGTTTCTTAAGTAAATATCTATATATTTTTTTATTTTTGGATATATTGTTTCAAATGGATATATTGATCATTTTTGCATTGTTTTTTTTATTTTTGTTGCTTTTTATATATATGAATAAGAACCATTTATACTGAAAATCGTATTTTGTACTCGAAGTTTCCATTTGCATTAAGTATCGATTAGCACAAAATACATGTTTAATAACTTCGGATGTAAAAACAGCTTAATTGAATGAATTAGTTAACAGTTTTGTTTTTTACAGCAACTAGTTTATAAAATGTATCAAACGGATAAAGCTAACTTATTTAAAATAACAAGTCTTTAGGACCGTTTTCTAATGTCCAAATTTGTTTTTTAAATAAATCTTGATGAGAGGGTAAAATCTTGATTATAGCTTAAGTTTTCAAAAACACCTGAAGAATTGTTACGCAACTGTCTCTATTATGTTAAAGATCCTTTTATGTATAAAATATTGGAGTACATTAGATTTCTAAAGTATATTAAGTCAATTGTTTACCAATAACTTCAAATCGACTTATTTTTTGCTGTTTACTTAAAGTCTAGAGACCTAACTAAGAACAGGTTTGGAAATAGGATGTGGAATAGAGTTGCCACGACCCGTATCGTACGGGTCACCACAGCCAATTCCGCAATAAGAACAGTATAATTGTTAATATATTTCAACAATTATATAAATTTTTTATAATTATATAAATAATTTAAGAGATTTTTTACAGAAACCCAGTGGGCACTGCACCTAAAAAAAACGTGTACAAGACATTTTAAACGTCTTTTTTACGTCTATGCCTACTGGGAAGGCTTTTATATATCAAACAGATAAAGCTAACTTATTTGAAATAACTGGGTCTCTGAGGTCCATTTTTTAATGTCCAATTATGCTTAAATAAATCCTTATGAGATAATTAAAATATTAAGTTTATACTAAGTTTCACGCAACTGTGTTAAATGCTAAAGATACTTTTATTATTTAGAAAATATTAGAGTAAATAAGTAATAATGTAATAAGTAAAAATACTAATTAGTTCTAAAGAACAGTAAATTAGAAATCAAGAACTGTAGGTAGTCATAAAATGCAAATTGTGTACTTTTTAGCGAACCAAAACATTTTAATGACCACAACAGTCATGATTTTAAATTTTCATTTCCTCATCGATTTTTTAAATTAAATATATTGGTATTCGATATAATTTATTTAAACTAGACTTTTCTTTTAAATTAATTTTAATTTAACGAGCAATTAAAGTTCGATTTAACTTTCTTAAGAGTTCACATTTTACCATCTAGTAAGTGGTAAAATGCGAACTTTAATTGTAATTGCAACTAAAATTTGTATTTTACCATCTACCATAACTTTAAATTGGTTTATTTTTTGCCGTTTACTAAATAAAATAAAGTATAAAGACTAAGGAACAAGTTAGTAATTGTCGGGTGTGGATTAGACTTGGGACGACCTGTATTGTACGGGTCATACCAGCTAGTTAAAAATAATATTTTTTAGCGCTTTTTCAAAATGTTAAAAACCGTGGTCAAATCGTCAAAATAAAGTATTATTTGCGTGATCATATAATAGCATGCGATCGCACGCTTTCCTAACCAAGCCTGCCTATTTTATAGTCGGTTGCTACAAGGAAGTATTGTTACATTGACTAGGGGTTTGGTTTAGGCAAGCAGTTTATCTTTTTGTAAAGAAAACTTTATTCAGGTTTGTAAATTTTTTCTGGTACGGGTTATTAGCCTTCTCCTTAAAATTACAGTTTATGGATAAAACCATGCAAGACTATATATATATAACCACCATGCAAGACTATATATATATATAACCACCATGCAAGACTATATACATATATATATATATATATATATATATATATATATATATATATATATATATATATATATATATATATATATATATATATATATATATATATATATATATATATATATATATATATATATATATATATATATATATATATATATATATATATATATATATATATATATATATATATATATATATATATATATATATATATATATATATATATATATATATATATATATATATATATATATATATATATATACCTATTATACCCTATTATCAAAAATGACTTTTTTTTTATAAATATTTATCTGGCGGAGGTGTATTTGATTCACGTGAGATTAAAACGATGATTTATTTTAGCCGTTTTTTAAAAGAAATTAACTAAGAAATGCTACCCTCCCCTAACCCCGTGAATCAAATACACCTCCGCCATTTATCTTTGTAATTAAAATGAAATCTAGTATTCAAAAATTATAATATACAACTTTACAACATCACTAGCAGCACACCCATTGTTTTAATTGGTGTAGGTGGGGGAGGGGCCCTGTTGCCCCCCCCCCCTCCTTTACAACTAAAGAAAAAATTCAATTTTTAATGAGTTTTAAAAAATTATTTAAAATGCTATTAATTAAAATAATATATTTTAATTTAAAAATATTTTTTACTAAAATTCAAGATACATCAGACAACGTTTTGTCATAGTTAGAGATGGTTTCCCCTCCGACCTGATAAAAATTATAAAACAAAAAAGTTTTATAATATTATTCTATTTAGCTTGCATCTTTGATTGTAGTTAATTATAAGATATTAAATTCCATTAATGAAATTATATATTAATCATTGATAACAATAATAACAATCTATTCAAAAAATGCAAGTTCCACTACTCACTGTACATTTTTATGCAAGTTCCACTACTGGCTCTAAATTTTTTTACAAGTTCCACTACTTGTTGTACATTTTTTACAAGTTCCACTACTCACTGTATATGTATATATTTTTTTTGTAAGTTCCCCTACTCACTGTACATTTTTTTTTTTGCAAGTTCCACTACTTGCAGTATGTTTTTTTTGCAAGTTCCATTACTCACTATACATTTTTATACAAGTTTCGCTACTCCCTGTACATTTTTTTGCAAGTTCCACTACCCGCTGTATTTTTTTGCAAGTTCCACTACTGGCTGTTCATTTTTTTGCAAATTCCACTACTTGCAGTATTTTTTTTTGCAATTTCCATTACTAACTGTACATTTTTTTACAAGTTCCACTACTCGCTGTACATATTTTTGCAAGTACCAATACTCGCTGTATATATTTTTTGCAAGTTCCACTACTCACAATATTTTTTTTTGTTGCAAGTTCCACTACTCGCTGTACATTTTTTTAAGTTTCACTACTTGCTGTGCAAGTTACACTACTCGCTGTACATATTACCACATATGGCAACATATTCATATTAGGAAAGCATCAACTCACCGGATACAATGTCAGCAAACAACTGGAATTTTTTCATATAATGATCAACAGCTTCAAAATCAATTTTATCTCTAGTCCAGTAAAATATAGTATATATAATGCCTTTCTGTGTTTTTTTAATTTTTTTTACTCTACCATTATACAAGACTGTCATTGCTGTATCTGTATCATACTATTCTTGGCAAAGATTTCTCCCAACAGTTCTTTCACATATTTAAGTCATCAATTTGCTTAGTAGATAAATTTTTAAAATAATTCAGAATTTCACTGATACTTAAAACGTGTATATTTTATTTTAAATTATAATAATATATGTTATATATATATATATATATATATATATATATATATATATATATATATATATATATATATATATATATATATATATATATGTATATATATATAATAAAATAAAATAGCTTAATGCAAAAATTGAATAAACAAAGAACCAAGAAACACAATAATATTCACCTATTTTCTTATCTCTTGCAGATATCTTACCAATCTGGTTTTTCTTTTTGTAATATCTTTAGACAATTAATTTTTCTAAATATGATTTCATTGTTGCATTTACATTTTTTATTTATGAAACTTAAATTATTAGGTAATTCATAATTTATTGTACAGATCCATTTGTTTATGCACATACAAAGCAGTTTATGACATAAACTGTAACGGAGTTTAGTGGAAACGATCAACAATCAGTTGCAGAATGGCTAGAAAAAGTTGAACTAGTATGCAAACTAATGGGTATAACCAATTTGGCTAGTGTTGTTCCCCTCTGTTTCACAAATAGTGCATTTGCAGTATATCAACAGTTAGCAGAGAGTGATAAAGAAGATTTTGACCAGATAAAAGAGGCGTTGCTAAAAGCTTTTGCCGTTGATGCATTTACAACTTACAAACAGTTCATTACGAGAAAGGTAAAGCATGAAGAGGCAGTTGATGTTTATTTGGCGAAACTGCAAAGATTATCAATGCTGATTGGTGGGCTACCAGATAAAACAAATGCATGTGTCTTTGTGTCTGGGCTCCCTGAGGAAGTTCGATGGATGCTGAGATTAAGTTCTCATATGGATGATCTTATTACTATACAAGTACTTGCGCGAGCAAGAGCACCTATGATTGAAGAACAGAGCGAATAAAAATTTTGCTGCTGCTGCAACAAGAAAACTTGATAAGTCAAGGTCGCACACAACTAGTTTTGTATATATTGAAGATCAAACACAACTAGTTAGTAGATATTATTTCTTGAATTATTCTAAAATATTTGCTTTATATTATTCATCGTTATATTATTATCATTAATATTTGCTTTATATTAATAAGTGAATAATCTAAAGCAAATATTATACAAGTCACATATTATGTGATACATACATATATATATATATATATTATATATATATATATATATATATATATATATATATATATATATATATATATATATATATACAAATAGTATTGCGTACTAATATAAGCAATCTGACGTCATACTGAAATAGTCTGCTGCTGGGGGCTTCAGTACATACATCGACTGACAATATAGTCCGACTCGCAGTGGAGTGCTGCTACATCGACTGAGGGTTTAGGATGGGAAAGCAATCATTTCATTCATAATTCTTCGTTTTTTCTTATTTTTCGAAAAAAATGGTAAAGCTTAAGGTAAGCAGAAAAAGTGAGCAAAAGCTTATCAAAACACGCTTTAGTAAGTGTATATATATATATATATATATATATATATATATATATATATATATATATATATATATATATATATATATATATATATATATATATATATATATATATATATATATATATACATATATATATATATCACATATTATGTGATATTGATATATATATATATATATATATATATATATATATATATATATATATATATATATATATATATATATATATAAAAGTAACTTATTAATATTAAATTACTTATATTATAAGTAATTTCTTAAGTTGTATTATAACTAAAAAAAATAATATAAAAAATAAATAAATTGTTTATAGATTTTTCTTGTAATAAAATACACATTTATAATTGTATAATATAATTTTTATCTTTTAATACAAAATCTTTAAATTTAATTAAAACTATAAAGTATGATTTTGGATGAAGTTTCTGATAGACCCCCTCTACCATACGAGGCGTAAAATTGCCGAAATTATGTACCTTTTTTGTGCATTTTAGTAATGTATGTGTGCATCCAAATAATTTGTTTATATTATTGTAATTAATCGTTATTGTGAATAGATAAAGTTTAAAATGAAATATAATATAAAATAAATAAATAATAAATAAATAATAATAACAAAAGTTAATATAAAAATATATTTTTATAACAAAATAATAGAAATAAAATAAAAATTAAAAAAAATATATAAATATAATAAAAATAGTATAAAAAAGTAAAAAAAAACACAACGGGAGCAAAAAGAACATGTCCCCGAAAGTCGTTAACTAGGATGCTATATATATATATATATATATATATATATATATATATATATATATATATATATATATATATATATATATGCAGATGTCGGCGAGAAGCGAGAGCTTTAACTCTTGCTTCCCGCTGAGGGAAGTTATATATTTGCTCCCTAAAACAGTTTACTGGAGCAATTTACAGCTCTCGCAAAAGTATAACTTTTCTTACAAAAGTATAATTATCGTTGTAATTAAAACAAAAAACACAATGTCATTTACAAAAAAACTAATTGCATATTATACTGCAATGCTTTTTAAAAAGCAGGGTTGTTGCAAAAAAAAATATAAGTCAAAAAGAGCGCTGATTTATATAAGGAGTAGCTCGCACAGCTCACCAATTTCCTTTTAGGAGAACTTTTTTCTCCTCTCATGCTCATTTATTTTCGCCCAGGCCTGTATATATATATATATATATATATATATATGTATATATATCAGGCTTTCACAGGAAGGCGTGCGATTTCAAGTCTTTATATGACCACGCAAGTTACATTTTGCTATGATGGTTTGACTGCGGCTAATTCAAAAAACGTTTTGGAAATGCGCTAAATAAAAAATATTCTAAAAAAGTAAAATTAATTACATCAAAACTTCCTAACAAATGTTTTATATTAGCGAAATGATTTTTAATAAAGTAACAATTTACTGAAAAAAAGTTTTGTTTTTTAAATATAATTGACAGTTGTATATATTTTTTTAATTTAAAACATAAATTGTTTAAGTGTTCATTTCTAAAATAAATCTTATTAAAAAATAAAAAATTGTTTTGTTATTATAAACGATGACATTCTACGACTACGAAAGTCTCTTTAACGAATTTGAATATAAGAATGATTAAAGTTAATGCATTTAAAAATATAAACAAAATTTCGTTGAAAAATAAAAGTTTTAGAAAGCCATTACAGTTTAATAAGTTTGATCTTAAATGCTTTTATATTATCAAAACGCTTTTAATGGAGTAAAAAAAAAACGCTTTTAATTAATTTAAAAAAAAGTTTTAATAAAATATTTTTTTATTTTATTTATAAAAAAATTGTTTTGTTTTTATAAACGATGACATTCTGCGACTACGAAAGTCTTTTTAACAAATTTAAATGTAAGAATGATTAAAGTTAATGCATTTAAAAAGATGAACAAAATTTCCTTGAAAAAAAAAAAGTTTTAGAAAACTGTTACTATTTAATAAGTTTGATCTTAAATGCTTTTATATTTTCGAAACGGTTTTAATAGAGTAAAAAAAAAAAACGCTTCTAATTAACTTAAAAAAAAGTATTAATAAAATATTTTTTTATTTTATTTATATAACTATGTTTGTACTGTATATATACATGGTTAGCACGGATCCTTATAATGCCTACCTAGCTGTCCCAAGAATGCCACTTATAGGGAAAGTTAGCGTACACTTCAAGGTACCCTGTAATGCAAATTTTGAAATCATTTAATTCTGTCCGCAGAATATAGTTTAATTTAATTGTTCAAATTAAGTCAAATTTCGACCTCAAAGTGTGCCTATAAAAACACTTGTAGAATTTGAACCCCTCTATATAATTTAATAAAAATTGGTGCAAATGTAGCCAATAGTCACACCAAACTCTGGACAAAACTTCTGCCTGATTGGATGACTGGTGTAGGATTAATTGCAGTTATAGTTAAAGTTTTGTCAGTTTTGTGCTACTTATACCTTGAAGCGTTACAGATTACTTAGAAATTCGGTCACTTTTTTTAAAATAACGGTTACATGAGTGTTGTACTATGTAATACCAACAATTATTGTTATAATTATTTTATCAGTATATGTGCCGTTTTTATTTTACAGACCAAAATAGTGGTTTGCTACTTAAAGCGTAATTTGAATTTGCTTATGCCAATGGCGTTGACAGCCTTTAAAAGTGGAGGGGTCAACCTCTCAAGTTCTAAAATAAAATCCATAATTTCTAAAATAATTGCCTATATTTCTAAAACAAAAGATCATTGCAAAAAAAAGTGAGCAGGCCATGGCTCCCTTGATGGCTATGTATGCATAGCATGAACATACCAACATTTTCTAAGGTATAAACTACTGCCAGAATGCAAAAAAATTATAAAAAAATGGTCAAGAAGGATTTCTAGGTATACCTACATAAAAAATAAAAATATTTATTTATATGAAAACAGAACAACTGTGATAAAACCAAAGATTTTTTATATTGACAAAAATAGTTAATTTTAAAAATTTAGATAAGTTAACTAAGATATCTGACCAAAACAAAGTTTAAAGGGCCAGTCAGAAGAAAATTACTCTAACGGA
>NC_061160.1:33500137-33852637 GCF_022113875.1 Hydra vulgaris
CTCAATTTACATTTTGAAAAAGATCACCCAGCATGATGATGAATAGCCATCATCTGGCTTGGACAGGAATGGTGTGCAATCAAGCACTATCGCCGACCAGGCATTTTAGAAATGTGGTGAAAAAAGAGGCACTAGCTTTTCTTAAACTAGGAAGAAAATTAAAAGAAAAAACTAATTAAAAAAGAAAATAATTCCTTACAAAGAGCAAATATTTAAGCACTAAAATATAACTCAAAAACTCAAACTTCAAGCGAAAATTACTTTTTGTTATGTTTTATTCTTTTCAAAAAGTTGCAAAAAAATACTATAGTCACTCATACTTTTAATTATAAAAATAATATTTTAAATGTATATATAATATTTATATATTTAAAATAATAGTTTTTAGTCAATTCATTCTAATTTGTTTGTCAAGTTTTTAATAAAAGTTTTAAATAGTTCTTTGTAAAAATAGAAACAAACAAAAAAAAGTAATTTAATCATTCCATTGCAACAGAAGATTTAATTCAAGTTATTCATTTTTAAAAGTAACTTAAAAATTCATCTTTCAAATGATTTTTTGAAGACATTTAGTAGTTCCAAGGAATAATTTTAATAGTTTCAATTTTTCATAAAAAATACATGGTCAGTGTAGTTAAGGCAATTTATAAACTATTTGAATTCTTTTATTTGGAATTAGCATTGTTTTATCAGCGTAATATGTCCAAACAAGAGCTTTAGATGGTATAATTTTTTTTTGCTTTAGGTATTTTTTCAGGTATTTCATACTACAAGATCTTTATTGTGTCCCTCTACTAATTGTAGTCTACACTAACGGTCTTTCAAATTTTAACAAAGATTGTCCTTAGTTTCTTGAATTATTTCATGGTGAATCAACCCAGGATCTGTATTAATGAAGAAAAATGTGCTTCAAAGAAAGTATGAAGATTCTGTAAAGGAGGTCCAATTCCTTGCAACCCTCACTATGCATACGTGAGAATGCCTAATGGTCAAGAAACTACAGTTTCTACTAATCAACTTGCTCCTATTGGATTAAGGGCTGAAAAACAAACATCAATTTATAATCTAGAAATCACTCCTATCAATTGCAATGAAACTCCATTAACTAGGAAGAAGAAAGTTATACTTAATTAGGGTACTTAACCTCCTAATTGGAACAATCCCAATTGCTTGGAATTGGAACCTTTATCTCGTAGATCAATCGCAAATTTTTAAAGCACCTGAAAGACTTGGTTTATAAACTTATTTTACTATTTTTAAGAGGACGATTTAAAATAACAAAAATGTTCTGATTGTTTCTGTACCAATGTCGCTTGTTGGGCTAGAGTTGGCGGCCAACCTCGAACATCTGGGTTCTGAGCCAGAACCACTGAGCTATGGCTGCTCAAAATATATCTTGATATGAAATATATATATATATATATATATATATATATATATATATATATATACATATATATATATATACATATATATATATATATATATATATATATATATATATATATATATATATATATATATATATATATATATATATATATATATACATGTACATAGTAGAATTTACATTATGTATACTATTGTTTCATGTAATTTTTTTTCTTTTTTATATTGACTAATACAATTATAGCTCTTTGACTAAACATAACATTTAGTTATTCATTTTAATTTTTAACACTTACAGAATAAATCAATGAAGTTAAATGCTTTCCGCAGTGCTTATTATTAAGATCATTAGGTCTACTTAAAGAACTTTAATGGCTATAAAAAAGAATTTAACAGGGTAACTTTAAAAAATAATGATATAAAACAGAGTTAGGTAAGAAGCATTGCTAACTTATAGCAACATATGGAGTATGAAGCTTCTAGTCGTAAGTCTTGGATTAGTCAATCCTGTTGACTCGAAAAAAACAAAATTTGTGAAAATGCTTTGCGTTTAAAATGCTGTGAACTTGTTTTTGAACATAAAACAATTCAAAAATTCTTATTTTGATTAAAAGCTGA
The DNA here is from genome assembly GCF_022113875.1 of Hydra vulgaris. Lineage (NCBI taxonomy): Eukaryota > Metazoa > Cnidaria > Hydrozoa > Anthoathecata > Hydridae > Hydra > Hydra vulgaris. The sequence continues at coordinate 33,502,145 of NC_061160.1, forward strand.
TTTAATTAGTAATAATAGTTTTCAAAAAAACTGTTTTTACTAATTTAATTAGTAAAAACAGTTTTTTTGAAAATCTATTTTAAAAGATTTTATTTTATTTTTAATTAACTAACTTTGGTTATACAAGCCTCTTAAATATTTTAAAAATTTAACTAATAGGTTGTCCAGAATGTCCTTTCGGTTTTATGTAACAGATACTCTAACTATCATTCCTGAGTTTTCTAAATATAAATGTGAATTTATAATTTAATAGTATAAACTAATATTTACTTTATAGATAAAACTTATAGTGATTACATGTTATATTTTTTTATATATTGTATATATTTTTTTTATATCATTTTCAAAATGGTAGAGCAAAATGAACATTTTGGTTCATTTTATTATTTCAATTAAGGTGAAAAAGCAGTTCAAGATGCATTGCAGATCAACTGGGATTCATAAAGACAAAGTAAAAGCTTTGATTGGTGCTAAAGCTAAACACATCTAAAACAACTATTGACAATCATTTGAAATATTGGATAAAAGAAAAAACTTGATGTTTGGATTCAACCTTCCAACCTTTTCTTTTTTAAACCTTGAGATTCATTAAAAAAACCTTGAGACACACAAAAGCTAGATACGCGTAATTAATTTTTAAAAAAGTCCTTTTTTAAAACAAGAAAAATTTAAAAAGTATGATAAGTTATTTGATAAATAAATAATTTGTTTTTATTCATTATGTTTAGAATTGCAAATCTATGTTGCTTTTATTTGAAGGTTTTCAACAGTTATTCAGGCAGTTTCCTTTTTTTTTTTTTTTCTAATGCTAAACAACCTTTCCAATTAAGCATTACTATGAGGAATATTATTCCTAAAGTACCTGAAATTTTTTTTAATGATATTGAAGGCAAATTTTTGTTTCATAAAAGAATGGACATTTTCAAGTAATTTTATAAATGATTATTCCAAATACTTTAGCTAAACTTTTTAAATTGCTAACATAATTAGCTGAAATTGTCTTTATTAATCAATAATAATCACTAAAATTATTAGTTAATAAATATTTAATTAAAAATCCTATCAAATACCTCCTTAAAAGCATTATCATCAAAATCATTGCTCTAACCGGGTAATCTGTGCACCATGTTAAGCTAAATTTGCTCTTATATTTTTGCTTTATTGTCATTTTTTAAAATTCGAATTTCAATTATAATATAAACAAACCCATGTTTAAAGCTATATGTTGTGCCGGTTTTATGATCTATCATGTGCACTTAATTTTCATTAGTTTTTGTTGTGACGACAAACTTTTTTGGAATTTATATTGTTTTGAGCAAGAGGAAATTTAAACAAAAATTCTTTTAAAAATCTTAAATTTTACCATGAGAATTTTGGATTAACTGTGAGACTGAGATTTGTTATCAAATCGCCAATTTTACAGTAAAACTTGAGAGTTAAAAGGTCTTTTGGATTTCAGATGAACTCATAGAAGTTTATTTAATGCAACATATCAACATATTAGATATGCCTTTAAAATAGAATCAGTATTATCTATTTTGGATTGTGTACTTTAATATTTAAATTAAAAAAATAATTGAGAGTCATCTCAATCAACAACAAAAGCTGATGTTTATCAAAAAAAGTTTGTGTTGTCAGTATGGTGGGATTGTAAGGGAGTTATAAACAATCAACTTTATTGTATACTGTGAATATCTAACAAAGTTAAATAAATCCTTGCAACGAAAACGGCTAAAGTTAGTAACAAATAATCAATAATTAATAACAAATAACAATAATTCGTACAAGGGTGTTGCCATTATAATGCACAACCACAAACAATTTTACTTGCCAAAAATTATTGGTAATTAGCTAAAACATACTACTTCACTTACCCTGGTTTTGCGCTAATATCATTTGCTTCAAAAGATCAGAAGTTTTATTAATCAGGCAATTGAAATTACCAGAAAGAAAACTCATAAAACATAAACTGTCAATATTAAGAAAAATCTTTATCAAGTCAACCCAAAGGACTTTCTGGACGACCCAATAGTTTACTTTTCCCAAATATAAAAGAAAATATTATATATATATATATATATATATATATATATATATATATATATATATATATATATATATATATAAAACAATTATTTATAAATTTTAAAAGCATATTTGTCTAATTTTTTGTATAGTTATATAGTGCAAAAAATTCTCTATAAAGTTTTTAAAAACAGTACAAAGTTTCAAAAGTAAAAAATTTATTTATTTTTGTTAATTTTTTTATTTTAGATGTGCCAATATATAAATTTGTTATATCACAATTTGATATGATTGTAAGAAGTTTAGATTGGGAAAACTATGTTAAAAAAATTATTGAAGAAGGAGTTAGTATAATAGCTGTTGAAGAAAAAACGAATAACTTAGTTGGATTCTATATCAACTCTATTATAGATTTGCAAAGGTTAATTAAAAAAATTTTTTTTTTTTCATAATTTTAATCAAACAGGATTTAATGAAGATTAACTAAGTTTGTTTATTTTTTAATGTATGTTTTTGAAAATATTAAAACATTTGATAAAAAAAATAAAATAAAAACAATGATAGACTTTATGAATTACTCTTTCCTACCTAATTGTAGTTGGGGGGGGGGGGGGTCTATTAGTTAGGGGGAGTAGACACAACAGTAAAAGTTTCTCTCAAGTTTAGAGATTTTCTCTCCCCCTCCTTCTAAAATTAGACAATTAGGTAGGGAAGAGTATCCTTTCAAAGGAAAGTCTAAAGTTTAAAAAATTTCATTTTTTTTAACTTTTTTTAAACTTTTATGAAGAAAATTAGTATGGGCTTATGTGTAACTTTATTTTATTATTTGAAGATTATCAAAAGTTATAAAAAAAGTATAGTAGAGTTGCGCAATTTATGAGCTGCAACAAATTTATAAAAGAAGTCAAATATTGGTACTAGGTAAAGTGATGACAGTTAAATAATAAAATGTGAACTTTTTTTCAAACCATTACCTTTTTAGTAAATAATTGATGATGTATTAATTAAATAGCCATTTTTAAGACTAAAATCAGTCAATTGACTGATTTTAGTTTTATATATATATTTTATATACTGATTTTATATATAAAAAAGTGAAAAAAACTCAAAACTATAACATGAGAATATAAAGTAATAATACCATATTTAATGCATCAATAATTTGGTATTTAGGCATAATCTGTAGCAAGTAAAAGGCAAACTACACTTTAGTAATGTAGTCAATAAAAGTAAAAAAAAAAAAGAATGCATATTTATATTGATATAAATTTATATTGATATAAATATGCATTCTTTTTTTTTTTTACTTTTATTGACTACAATACTAAAGTGTAGTTTGCCTTTTACTTGCTACAGATTATGACTAAATACCAAATTATTGATGCATTAAATATGGTATTATTACTTTATATTCTCATGTTATAGTTTTGAGTTTTTTTCACTTTTTTATATATTTCTACTTAATATGTTATTTAATTTATTTAGCTTAGAGTCTAATATCTGTTAATTTTGAATAATTTAAATTTTTCTTGTAATTAAAAAAATTTAATGAAAATATAAATATTTAACCAGAGTTTAAAGTTGAATATTTTTTGATTTTTATAAGACTAAGTTCATATTAATCCATAGCGTTCATAAAAACAAAGAACAAAAAATAAATGAAATTTTTTTTCAAGTTGCTCATGAAACTAACCTAAGTATAATTGTATAATAACCTAACTATTGTTTTCCATACATATTTGAGAGCTAGGCAAATATGTATGATATTTCCACATTTAAGCATTTCCACAATGGAATCACAATTAGTAGTAGTCAAAAATAGTATTAGTAGGTATTGGTAGAGTGCTCGCCTCATAAGCAAAAAGTTCTGAGTTCAATCCCCACCACATCCCTGGTAGTACCGTGCTCAACACAGCAGCCTTGTTTGTCAAGGTTCGTGTTTTGGAGTTATAAAGTAGAGGGAGGGTTGTAACCATAAAAGTAGCCTCCTTGACTGTAGTGGCCTTCTCGGTCTTGGAGAGATGAATAATTTAATGTTAAAATTTAAAATGTGACAAGGTCATGTGTTTAATTTGTATGATTCATATGCAGGCCCCCTCGACTCTATGAAGCATGTGGTAAAAATTTTAGTTATTATTTACATAGATTATTTACTGTTTGTTGTCTTTTATATAGCTTAAAGTCTCTTATTTGTTGAATTAGAGTATTGAGAGCAGTATTGAGTACGATAACCTTTAACTGCTTCACTTTATTTTTGTGGAAATAAACTTTTTTTTTTTCAGTTTTGTGAAAGGTCTTTCTCTTTATTGCCCTCATTTGAAACAAGTCTGATTGAAAACTTCATTAATGAATTTCATAGGATTTATCTCAACATCTAAGAAAAGGTTTTGTGATTGAAGTGAGATGCTGACATTTTATTGCTTGAATAGCATTGAACCAAAGTTTTCCTAGGTCACTCAACCAATGACTTCACAACCTCAATGTGTGCACAATTTGATGAAGAGACAAACCAGTCTTCTTAGGAAAAAAATGTTACCAAATATGGCTTTTACTAAAAAGATTGTAGAGTAACTGAACCTGACTAGATAATTCTTCACAAGGTTATGGTTATGAGCACTGCATGGTATATAAAGAGTGTGAGAATATAATCACTTGTAATCTTTTGGACACTTCAGACATGTTGGCTCTGTTGTCGTATCTTGGACCTCTGCAGTTTTTTAAAATGATGTCATTTTGATCAAAAATGTCCATAATTACCTTGGCAATGACATTTCTTTTTTTTTTTTATGAGAACAAATATGGTTTGCTTAGTATAAGAAATTTCAGGATTTCCGTCAACGAAAATGGTATTGTAAATGGCTGTATGAGCCTCTTTGATGGTGGCGTCATGGACGATTCCTTTGCACTCTTTAATAAATTCATTTTGAGAACTCTAACCCAAATAATGAGCATAAATTTTTTTATATACTTATCGGCAGTGGATAACTTCTTTTTAGTGTAAATGAAAGGGATTTTCTTGTTTTTTATAAAGCAACTCTTTAAATATTTTTCATGCAACTTCTTTGACTAGTCTTCGGCTCCCGCGTATAAATTTGGCTAATTCTATATTGTTGACTACTACTACTACATCTAATTAATAGTGGGCTGATTGGGTAACCAAGTAACTTGAATTTAAAACAAGAAGCCTAACAAACGAAATCATTAATGCTTTATCAATCTATTTTATTTGAAAAAAAAGATTTAAGCACTGTGTGCCCCTTCTGATCGTGCACCTCAATACATGTGCAGGATCAGAAGGGTATCTAGAGGCCCCCCCTTTCTTTTTGGTGGTTATGTTCATATGATACCCACATCTAATTTTTTAACATAGATTATACCACATTAAGTATCATAATTATGTTAATTTTCATATACCCGGATTAACCAGGTCATTTTTGAAAAAAAAATCAAACCTTAAAAATGCAAGATAATAAATATAATTTTGTGTACTATGAATAGTTAATATTAGTTCAGTTTTCAGTTTAGGAACATTTTGTTTTGATATGTAGTTATTTTAGTAAATGGTTGATCAGTTAAGTTTTGATTTCTTAAAATAATACTTTAAAAACACAAAACCACTGAGAGTTTTGGCATTCAATCTGGAATGTATTTTTGTAGAAAAAATTTCTTGCAATGGAAAAAACTTTTTCCCAATCCACTAATGTAGACTTAATGGCAAGAAGGGCTTTGTATAATTGTTCCAAGTTATTTGTTCTCTTCCCCTTTCCTTCAATAATTTTCAGCTCTTTTTTGACTTGCAATAATTTGTGGATTTGTTTCGGTAGTGCTTAAAATGTCAACCACGAGTTATGAAGAGTGTCTTCACCAAAAGATGCATCTTTCTCTGGTGCTATTACTTCAACTTCAACGGGCATTTTTGATTCGGGTTCACAAAATAAGCATTTATATATTTGTTTTGCAATTAATTTTACATTATATTTAGATGAATACAATAAAAATTTATTTGTTTGCGGATATTGGCCATTGTGAAAGAATATCAGTAGAAAAACTTTAGATGTGTTTTGGCATTGATTGATTTCTTTATTCAGCTTGGTATACATATTTAGAGCCAAAGGTGTGCCAATTTTTTTTTAATTTATCGAAAACCAAAATCATTGTTCAGTTAAGAAATAATCAAATTTGCCTCTTATTTACTTCATTTAATCACAGCTTCTGCTAAAGGTTCCAATATAGCTACAAGCTCTTTAAGACATGAAATATGGTCACCAGATGGAACCATTGCATCTAGTTCCTCTTAAGTCATATTGATAAAGTCGCATAATAACTTGAAACAATTTATTATATCAATCAATAAATTTTAGCCCATATGACAATAATCTAATAATAAGTTCAAATTTTTATCTTGCTTATCAACAACATTTTTTTGCAGAATGCTGTTTTGAACTGTTCCTTAAAAATTTACATATTTTTCTTGTTTCTATCATCACGCTGTTTATATCTACGGTTAGTTCCAATATTTCTTCTTTTAAGTTCTGGTTCTCAATAAAGTTTATATTTGTATCGCTCAAAAAATATTCATCAATATTGGAATTTAAGTATTTGTTATCTTCATCATCATAATTTTCAGAAAATTCTTGTTATGTTATTTGATTGGGCCTGCAAAGTTTTTTAAATAATACACTTAGCACTTTCAAATGAATTGCATTTTTGTAACACAGTTAGTTTATTGGGTCAATTTCATTACCCTATTTAACCATCACAGGTGTGCCGTCATGTGTTGATGCAACAACGTCAGATTTTAAATTCAACCCATACATATTCAATGTAGATTATGGGTCATTCCATATGAAATCATCCAGACCATGACACCCTTATATCTCAGAATTTGTTCATTTTTACCTTACTTGCAGTCCATATTAACAAATTAATAAATGCAAAAATTTTAGTTAAAAATACACATGGGTTCCAGAGATATTGTCAGTTGAAATAATGCTGACTCAGCATTTTAGTGATTATCTGAAGCGACTACAAAGCAACTTTGACATGTAGTATCTTCATGATGGCATGGGGAAATTTCCTAAAATTTGGTATCCCATTAGATTCTTACTCAAGGAATCTAAAAATAGCACCCTCAAGACTCATTTGTCTTGGGAAATGCCTTGTTTATCCAACTTTGTTCAAAATTATTGACTTAAAAATTCATGGTTTTTGGAGGTAAAATGAAGACTGTTGCCCAAAATCCTGAGTAAAAAGTTTAATTGTATATCATTATTTTATCTTAGGTCTACTGAAAAAAAATTAGATTTATCATTTGTCTCTCCAATACTTAATCAAAATTTGTGTTTAAAAATTGTCTTTTTAGAAAAATTTAAATTTTGTAACAAAAGCAATCGAAATGTTTTTTAAAACATTTATTTGAATAAAACATCAAGTAGTGTTATTTATTGACTAGCTTAGAACATTTATAGTCATGGCCCAGGGAGCCTCTGACCAGCTCCACCCTCTTTCTCTCCCCTCCCCCACCGATCCATCTGGATTTTTTTTTTTTTAATATAAAAAATGAATTAACAGAAAATAATTATTTAAATTCAATTTAAAAACATATTTTTTTTTTAGTTTAAGAATTTATTCTAAGAAAGTTAAAGAATTTAAATAAGAAAGAATTTATTTTCATTTCAAAAAAGCAGTAGAAACTTATGAAGATTTAAATTCACAGAAAGAATGGGAATCAAAAAGTGGGAAAAAAAATTAAGTTAGATACCACTATAGGATGGCTTGGAATTTCATAATTCAAACTAAAAAGTCTTTCAAAACTCAGCAAATTGCCTGCAGCAAAACAAAAGTTGGGAACGCTATTGGCAGAGTTACAAAAATGGTCTCATTAGCATATAACATTACAGAAACTTATTAAACAACAAAAATAAAAAGCCCTATTTTAAACAACAGCGTTAACAATGACCATGATCTAGATATTTTAATGTATGAAATAAAAAAAAAGTTTCAGAGACTGACTCTTATCGCCATAAGTTACAAATGTTAAAACTATTACACTAAAATCATGGACACAAAGTTATCAAGTTACTTTAAAGTGTCTGAGTATCTTGTTCAAACTGCAAAAAAAAAGTTAAAAATGAGCATGGAATTCTATCATTGCTAAAAAAAATAAACTGGAAATGTAATTTCACCAGGCACAATTAATTTAGTGATTAACTTCTATTAAAGTGATGAATTTTCAAGAATGATGCCAGGATCAAAATACAAAATTTCTCATTGATGCCATTGGGACTGTTAAAAGAGTAGTATGTTAAGAGAGTCTAAAACAAATAACTACTGGGCAGATATTAGATGTTAATTTAATGTATTTTTCTAATTGTGTTTGTGTTTAGTTGATTCCATCTTCTAAAGATGAAATCAACTAAACAAAAGCACAATTAGAAAAAAGATATTTAGGTGGAAGAACAGTTCCTGACACAAGGATGCAGGGCTGTATCGAACTGGGGATGTAGGGGTTGTCCTAAATCCCCTCCCTAAGCTGTTATATAAGCATATAAGTTCACACCTTGACAGGGATTATCTTATCTTATCTTTCTTAACTTTTAATTTTTCCGGATATCCAAAATGTTTTTCATACATACAAGTTTAGGTATACAGGTGAATGCACCGCAAAAACTAAGACACCCCAAAAACAGCGTGGTCAGTTATATGGCTATAAAAATTTAAATCTGTACTTTAAAACCACGAAAGAAATGTTTTTTGATACATGAATGTTCCAGTAACAATTAAAATAAAGGAAAACTAAGATAACAATATAGGAAAATTTTACAAATGTTTTCAGTTGAAAAAAGTGTATAAATTTTTTAGAATTTTTAAGAATAATTGCTGTAAAATAGTGGTTTTTAAGACTAAGTTTGCAACTCCAATCTAGTTAACTTATCTTTTATATATTCTATACATAAATCAAACCATTTGCATTTTAAGTAGAAGGAAAACATGTAAAAATAACAATTAAAATGTACAATTCAACATGTGGTTTTTGGGGTGCATTAAAAAAAGAATTAACCAGAATCAATCTTTTTCACTAAATTTGCACAAAATTTATAGAAATATCTCATTAAAATAATTGGTTCATTTCTTTCTAGCACCTGCTAATAAAATCATTTCTGGATTTCTTTGCAATTTAATTTGCTGCAAACAGACTTCATAATATTAAGACAGGTTGGACACTGCTTCAAGCCGAAAGCTTTACATTTTATGTCTCCACAATTACATTGAAGCATACATTTAATAAAAAGTTTTTCAACTTTCTCTTTTTTTTTTGCAGCATCTTCTTTTTCTTTTAACTTTTTTTCTTTGATTCTTTTTATGGATTCAACTACAGTTAATACATTGTTTGGTGTCATTGAACCATGTACTTGGGTAACACAATGGCTGTTTCTTTGCTTCAATACAGCTTTCTGACCTTTCAAATTTATCTTTTTGCATAAATTCAACACTCAATTAGTTTTCAGTGACACCAACCCTTCTAGCAGATTTTATAATAGTTTCTTTGGTTGCCCATTTGTCCTATATATTAGCTAGAACTAATATGAAAGCTTCTTTATTTAAGGAGCAGATAGCTGAAAACATAAAGTCTTTCTGTTTACGATACTTGCTATGAATGTTCTTATTTACTTGGTCAAGAAGTTGAGTAACTCCTGTTGTGTCTGGTGGAGTGACAGAGAGACGAATTTCTTTCAACTCGAGAAAAGATAAAACATCAAAGTCTAGTCTTGAGCTATGTCCATCTGACAATTAGATGATGGGTCGCTTAACATTTTTTTCATTTAAGTAGACATCGAATTCTTTCAATGCTGCCAAGAATGATTCATGGTTTGATACTCCATTTTCTGATGTCCTAACCAACAAATGTGGAATTTTATTTGCTGCTTCTGTCGGAACCATACAACTTGTTATACCAGTACATTTAAAAATCACCTGGCACATACATATATCCTCTTGAAATAAAAATTGAAAATCATTTTAAGCAAGTATTATCAACCCCATCGCAAGTATTATCAACCCCATCGCAAGTATTATCAACCCCATCAACCCCATAGTTAATAAGTTGGAGTGTTTCATCACAATTAGTATCAACAATGCCATTCCAAACCCCTGCTTCAATTTTCTCTTCATTAACCATAACACCAACTTCTACTAGTTCTTTAGCAAGTGAATCTGATATATATTACATAGAAATAAGTATATTTAGAAACGTAGAATGATACTTATTTATAAAAATTTTCAAACTGATACCTAAATGATTACATGCCATTTCCCTTGAACAATTCAGTGCACGGTTCATAGACACATCTTACATCTTCCAGTAAACTATATAAACATTTTATTATATTATTTCAAATCTTTTCCATAATCATCAAAAAACCAACATGGTTTTTGGGGTGCATATGATGTGGTTTTTGTAGTACATTTGAAGTGTTCTATAAAATATAAGTTAGCAGTGATGCAATCATCCTAAGAGCAATTTATTATAACAATTTTCTTCAAAAAATCAGGTTAAAATTCTTAACAGTTAAGAAATTATAGCTAAATTAGTTAATGTGGTTTTTGGGGTGCATGGCGAAAAAGAGTCAGCTTCAACATTCAAGCAAAAGAAAACAAGCGAGACATATTAAACCATACCTATCAGGAAGAACCCCATTTAAGCTTATCTTTCAATAGTAATAACTTAAAAAATATTATTTTTCTCAAGAAAAAAGTTCTAGGCTCTCCTACTTTCATGTGGTTTTTGGGGTGCAACCACCTGTATATTTTTGTAATATATTTGTTTTTTAAGCTTTTTACTCATTGCTTATACAAAAATTAAAAAAATTAAAAAAAAAAAATTGCAAACAGTTAAAAAAGCTAAAATCAAAATCAAGGGGAATTAAAGGGAAAAAGTATTCCCTTATATTTCCCTTTTTTTATATTTTTTCCGGATATTTTACCCAAACAATTTCCGGATTTTTAAAATACGACCAGGATGGTCTATGCATTGAGCAAGTTTTAAACTATAGTTGGCAAGTTGCGAATATTGAGGACGACCCTCCAAGAATGTATCATCATTTTATTCCAATTGCTTCAAACACTGCAAATTGTAAAAAAAACAAGTATTGATACATGTATTGAAATATTTGATATCATTCCAGCAAACAAACATAATAAAGAGATTTCATTGAACATCAAACAAATGGATTATATTGCATATTTTTATGACAGATTTTGGTGGGTAGGGATTGCTGAAGATGTAAGTGAGCTTAATAAGAAAGTCAGATTCATGCATCCACATGGACCAGGTAAAAACTTTTTTTCGGTTAATAAGAAATGACGAGTGTTGGGTGCTCAATTCTGAAGTTATATGCCTAATTTCTACACCCACAACAATATCAGGTTGTACATACAGCATATCAGCTTAAGATTTGGAGAATATACCTATTATGCATTTAAAATTTGCCTTTCTATTTTTCTTTTTTTCAAATCTTTGGATAGATGGCTGGGAAGAAAGGGGTTTTTAATAAATACCACTGTCCACCTTATTATGTCAATGACTATATTAGTCTTAAACTACTAAATAATACCATAAAGATATTGGTTGCTAAAATATTTTAAAAAACATTTCAATATCTTTGGTTTTAAAATTTATGGTTTTTAAAATCGTGAAAAGATCTCAGTTTTGAGTGCTTACTTTGAAATAAGAGGTAAGCATTTATCGATTTGAATAAATAAAAATAAATTGTTTCTCCAACTTAAACTAAAAAAAAAATTATGTTTTTAGAATTTTAATAATTATTTATTATTAATTTATTTTATGTATAAAAAAATAAATAAAGTCCAGGAAAATTGGGGAAAGAGGGGGGAATGTGGTTGGTTAGAGGCCCCCTGGCCCACCCTTGGCCCATGGCTATAAATATCCTAAGCTTGTCAATAAATAACACTACTTGATGTTTTATTCAAATAAATGTTTTAAAAAACATTTTCGATTGCTTTCGTTACAAAATTTAAGTTTTTCTAAAAAGACACAATTTTTAAATATAAATTTTGATCAAGTATTAGAGAGACAATTGATGAATCTAATTTTTTTTTCAGTAGACCTAAGATAAAATAATGATATACAATTAAACTTTTTACTCGGGATTTTGGGCCACAGTCTTCATTTTACCTTCAAAAATCATGAATTTACAAGTCAATAATTATAAACAAAGTTAAATAAACAAGGCATTTTTTTTTTTTTTCTTTTAACATCTTTGCTTCTAACAAGGCTGCAAGCAACCACTAATTAGTGTTGGAAGTAACTGGAAGAGAAAAGATAAAGATTGTAGAGCAAGATAACGATTGACAGAGGACTTAAAAATTGCAAAATATATGAATGAGGAAAGCAAGATAAAGGAAGCGAATTCCAAAAAACTGATGTTCGAGGAAAAAAACTAGACGAGTAAGAGTTTTTGGAGCACTTAGGAACAGTAACAGAAAAAGGATGAGACTTAATTGAATGACGAGTAACACAAGAATGAATTTTAGTAGATGGCACAAGAGACGCTAGCTCTTTAGAGCAGTGCCAATTATAGTATTTGTAGAAAAGAGAAAGAGAAGCAACATTATGACGATGTGACAGAGGTTGAAGGTTGGCTTCAAGAGCAGGTCCAACTATGTTTACAATGCGTTTTTGCACCTTGTCTAAAAGAGAAAGGGCATCATTAGAAGATCCGCCCCAGATATGGCAACAGTATTCCATACAAGGCCAAATTTGAGATTTATAGAGATAGAGAATGGAATCCAGAGTAAGAAAGTGTCGAGCTCGATAAAGAGAAGCAACTTTAGCAGATGCTAATTTTGCAACAGATTTGATATAAGGTTTCCAAGAAAGATCAGAAGTGAGAGTTATTCCTAGAAGATGAAAGGTAGGAGACTCATCCAGTACATTACCATTCATCGAGTACATTACCGTTTATTTCCTAAGACAATTGAGTCTTGAGGGTGCTATTTTTAGATTCCTAGAGTAAGAAACTAATGGGATACCAAATTTTAGGAAATTTCCCAAGCCATCATGAAGATACTACATGTCAAAGTTGCTTTGTAGTCACTTCAGATAATCATTAAAATGTTGAGTCAGCATTATTTCAACTGCTGATATCTCTGGAACCCATGTGTATTTTTAACTAAAATTTTTGCATTTATTATTTTTTTAATATAGACTGCAAGTACAAATGAATGAATTCTGAGATGTAAGGGTGTTGAAAATGTTTTTGTTTTTTTGATGATTTTATATGGAGTTACCCTTATACTCAACAAATTCTTTCTTTCGCGTTACATGACCCATCAAGTTTAATCAATCCATGGTTATATTGCTTATTTTGTGAGTGTATCGTCACATTAATGAATCCTGTACAGTTATTATATATCCACTCATCGACAGTATTTGCTTTTTTGCAATCAATTGTTGTTTTAACTCTACTTTTTTTTCTTCAGAATTTAGAATTTCATAATACACTATTAATTGTAACTTTGCTTTTTGGCATGTCAAAATTCTTGGATAAAATATAACCTCAAATAGCTTCAAATTGTGCTATACCTCTAAATGAAAATCCGTCTTTAGCAGCACTTTTTTGCTAGTAATTAATTTCTTGATTCTCTTTTCATAAACATTAAAATTTTTTTATTATTATGTTTTGGTTGTTTGGAACAAGAATTTGGCTCGATGGAGTTAAAAACTTCTGATGCCATACATTTTTCAATTGAGATGTCATGAAAGCGTAAATGATTTGTTATTTTTTTAATATTTCCTCTTTTCGTTTGTATAGAACTAACACATTTAAGACATTTAGTTTCTGTCTGGGCAGTAATCTTTGAAAAATAATCCCAAGTCTTAGATGTATTTGGCAGACTCTTTAAGATAATGTGAGGAAGTTTATTTAATTCATGAATGTTTTACGTTATCGTAAAAATGTTTTACATTGTAAACAAATCACAAAGAAACACAGAGCTATGGAGAAAAATTGTTTTTAACGATTAAATTTTTTTTTTTTTTTTTTTTAATTAAAAAAAAAAAAAAATTAAATTATATATAAAAGTCCTAGTTATGCAAACTCATTTGTTAACTATTTTTAAAACAAAAAACTTTTTTAATACTTCTACGCAATTTTTTAATCGTGTAAACTTAAAAAAATACTCAAGTAAAATAAAGTAAGTAAATTTAATAATCTGTTTATAATAAACGTTCGTTAAAATTTGTTCATTAAAAATTTAGTTCCTTAACTTATAAACAAATGCAAAAGTATTTTCATTCTGTGTATAATTATAAATCTTTTTTTGTTTTGTTTGTAAGCAGTTTAGTTTAGAATAATAAAATTAAAAAAAAAAAAAATGAGGTAATCTTTGTTAAGAACAAATTTAATTTGTTTATTGAACAATACTTTTTTTTTATTTATATACCAACTTAAATAAAATATACCAACATGTGAAAATATTTTAATACAACTTGTGTCATTTATAAACCATAAGGCAGCTGCCAATACGACACCATTGGTTTTGGATAATATTTTATTTTGATGAATATCACATATCTTACATTTGATTTTAATAATGTAAATCTTCTCTTTTTTTGTGATAGTTTCAATTCAAAATGCATCGGCAAAGTCCCATGATTTAAAAGTTTTCAAAGTAAATCTTTTGTCCTTCAAAATACAATCCATAATCGAACTTTAAACAATTTGGAGAGACTGGATATATACTAGGTTTTTATATACTAGTTTGTCTTATTTTATATAGAAAAATACATAGTCATTAGTAAAGAATAGAGACTGTCATTAAACTAAAACGTGCCTTAGTATTTATTTAACGGAGTCTGTAATGTGCGCGTGCATAATGAAACCTCCGTTATATAAATATATTAAACATCATATTAGTGTCATCAGCGGATGTTATAGTCTACTCGTGATTTCTTTAACTTAAGAGTGTAACTTGATTTGTGAAAAAAAACAAAAACTTATTGAATTGCACGCAGAAGAAATTTAACAAATTGTCTTCATTCAAAAATTACGAGTAATAGGTAATTTTTTTTTCTTCTATGCGGGCCCCCCTCCCCTCGCATAACTTAAAGGTAAAGGTACCTTTAACTAAAAAGAAAAGCAAAGAGTAATACTTAATGAAGAAGTAATTTTTAGTACAATATAAAAAAAATTGTTCATTCATTAACACATTTGTTTTTATATCTTGAAAAAATGTCTTGATCTTTTTTTTACCATGATAACAAAAATATTAAGACTTTTTTTTTGATATTTAAAAAAAAATGTGAATTCTTAAACTACAAATTTTTTGCAAATGTTTTTAACAAAAATTCAGTAAAAAACTCAAAAAAAATTTATATTGTAAAAAACATTTATATTCTGTAATAATAAATTTGGAATATAGATTTATTTAAAAGTTTTTTACTGAAAACTTTAAAAAAATTACTTTTTAAAAAAATTTGCAAAAAAGTTGTAATTGAGGATCGACGAACTTTTTTCATGTTGCTAAATATATTTATATTAAAAGTTTAGTGTAAAATTGATAAAAAAAGGTAAGATAAAATTATCAAAATGAAAAGTTACAATTATTTTTAACGTCACTTCTTTTTTGTAAAAAATATTTTTACATATCATCATTAAAAAGTTAATGTAGTTTTTTTAAAAGATTAATTACTTCTTTTATGTTATCACTAATTTTAAAGTTAAAAAATAATAAAAAGTAGCTTAACGAAAACAGCTCTACATGTATGTAAAAATTGCTTAAGGCGTACGTAAATCGCTCTTGGCGTAGTTTATGTGCTGTATGCTGGTGTATTAAAAACAAATGTAAGTTATTTCCAATAACAAGCAGTATTAAATCATTAATTGTTAAATATATATGTTTTGGGCTTGATTCTAAATTAAATGATGCATTAAATTATGTATATGCTAATTTTAAAAGAAATTTATACCTACAAGTGTAAGGAAAAGTAGCTCCAGAAATATGGTTACTTCAAGTTAAACAAGTAAAAAAATATTTAATCGCTCAAAATACATCAAATAACTTATAAGATTTATATTTACAAAGGTTTTGTTAATTATGTCAGGTAGTTGTTTAATATACAATTTAGAATTATTGGTCAAAATTTCAAACAAGATCAAGTTCAAATCCTGAACCATTCAAAAATATTCTTAATTTTTTTTTAATGTTTCTTAAGAAGAAACATTTCCAATATCTGCTCACTGTTTTGCTTTTGTTGGTATTTTTAAATTTGAGTTGTTGAAAAAAAATTAAAGTAAGGAATAAATTTTTAAATAAATTAGTTATAAAATTATGAAGCTTAATTTAATTTAAGGCAAGAAATGTTTTCATGTATGCAGAAAAAAGGAAAAATTTAAAAACTAGTTAATCATACATTGGGAGGAAAAAAGGATTTGTGTTAAAAAAAAATGGTAAGTGTGCAGAAAAAACGGGAGTTCATTTTGGAATAGAAAAATATTCTTAGTGGACAGAAAATGTTGCTTTCAACTGATGGGATCAAACTTACAGTTAAAGTTAATGTATCAGATAACAAAACTCTTCGCAGTACCATAGTATCTGTATCCCTTGAAACTATTATGCAGTTAAAAGTTGCAATTGATTGTTAATGGAACCAATTATTTTGCTCCAAGCTGGGGGGCGGAACATAGCAGTTTTGGAAGGCAGGAAACATCTACATAAAAATCTGAAGACAAATTACTACAAACTTTCTACAAACTTTGTTTGAAGAATTTTAATTGAGCGAGATGTTGTTATAGTGAAAGACACATCTGATTTCGTTAAGTTGGTAATTAGTAACAGAGGACTTGATCTTTATAAGGTTTTAAATCGAGTGTCAAAATTTTGGAGGTGGATTTATGAAGATATGTGTTAATGTCTTTTATATTGATGAAAAAGAGACACTCACTTTTAAAAATCAGTATCTGGATTCCGGTGTTCAAAAAGTTTAATTTTTGGCAATTGTAGCAAATATACCAGAAAATTACAACTATGTCAGAAAGATTAACAGCAATTAGACAGTAGGGTGCAGTGAATTTTTTTTATCTTTCAGGGATTATCTTTTTCCGGATATATCCGGAATTCCAGATATTTTTCTTAACTTTTAGTTTTTCCGGATATCCAAAACGCTTTCCATGCATACAAGTTTAGGTATATAATTTTGTAATATACATCTTTTTTAAGCTTTTCCCATACAAAATAAAGAAAAGTTCAAAAAAAATTCAGCTAAAAACAAAACCAAGATTTCCTTATTTTTTCCTGATTTCTTAATTCCTAATTTTTTCTCTAAAAAATATTCCAGTTTTTTAAAATAAGGTCTGGATAATCTATGATCTTTGTAAAAATATATAATAGTGAGGAAAGTTGTCCTGACATATAAGTAATGCGTAAAAGTTTCAGTGGGATTGTGATAGATCTTACATGAAATAAAAACTTCACTTACATGTAATTTGAATTAAATGTAAGTGAAATAAAAGTTTGACCTGCATTATAGTGAAATGTTTGTGCATTGTAAACTGTAGTAAACAAAAAAGTATTTGACCCCCCTAATTCTAAGCTTACTAAGGATCCTCACCAGTTTTTAAAGAACTTAATTAACGTTATATTGTTTACATATGTAATCAAATTACAAAAAAAAAAAGTCAAAAAAATTTCTTTTAGCACACATCCACCCCTCTCTTTTAGGGGTTTGGGTGTACATAAATAGCAATTTTTCTGACACCCACTTAATAGATGTGAATTTAAAAATTATTTTTACAAATAGTTAATAGGTAACTTAATAGGGAATTTATTTTTAAAGAGCTTTTTTTTTAAGAATTTTTAAATAGGATAAACTACCTGATAGGGACTTTTTTTTTTTTTACGTAGTCTTATATATATATTTTCTCTTTTTTTGATAAACGATCGATCTTAATTTTTTATCATATAAAGAGATAGTTGCTCTTTACTATACACTTAGAGTGAATGAGATCCAAAAATAAATAAAGGAATTATGGCCCCCAGAATGTCAAAATGATGAACACAGGACCTTAAGATTTTTGTTCTCCAATATTTGATAAAATTTTTTTAAAGTTTTTACAGCATTAAGATAAAAACATGCAATTTAAACTAAGTTAGATTTTTTCTGCTTTATTTTTTTGTGGTTTTCTTAACACCACTGCTTATCTTTCATTTGACACAACCCGTAGGTGTTTTTTTCTTCTTTTTTGCAGTTGCCAATCAGACATGTTTGCGAATGTCTTTAGTGGCAATAATTTTTTTCTTTTTTTGTCAAATATCCCAGAAGGTTGAAGCTATTTAAGGTGTTGTCAAGAAAAATGTTGCCATCAAGAAAGGTGTTGTCAAGAAAGATGGAATTCTTGTTGCATAGAATTGGTTAGCAACTGTACTAACTTTAGAAACAGTGAGTTTAGAAACTTAAATTTGCGTTTTTCTCAAAATACGTAATAAGCATATTAAGACGTTTTGAACGGCTGCAACATATATTTATAATAAAAAAAATGTAGCAAAAAAAAACTTTTAATTGTCAAAGAAAGTTTTAAATTTTTTTCTAGCTACGGGCTTTTTTTTTTTTTTTGCCCACAGCAGCACTTTTTGGAATATAGTTGACCCGGACAAAAATAGTGTAAAGCTGAAATTTTGCATAGACGAATTATACAGTCTCTGAATGAGCGTAAAAAAAAGCCCTGTTGATTTGGCTACGGGAACATTCCTTTTGGGGCAAAAAATAGCCCAATTTTGACAGCACCAAAATATCTTAAACTATATATCGTTGGATAAAAAATTTTATGCTGATCAATATTTTTATAAAAACTATGACTTGAAAACAAATAATTTCAAAGTTATTTACTTTTAAAAAGTGTAAAATTGTTAAAAAATTAAGCTGCACAAAACTTCATTAGATTTTTTGCTTTCAAAAGATAAATTTTTATTGCGAAAAATTTAATCGTTTCTTTTGTTTTCATAACAATTGTTTTCAGTGAAACATTTTTGTATGGATGGAGTAATTCAGTTTTATTACAATAAAAGTTTGCTTTGTATTGAAATGTAAAACTTATAAGTTCAACAATGATTGTTACATGTGGTAAAATTACATTTTTAAATGAAAAAAATGAGTGTTGTTTGTGAATTGTGCAAGCTTGGCTTTGACAAAGAAAGTTACATCAAAGTATATGGAAAAGGTCTCAAAACATTGATTCGATTAAGCGAAGAAAGGAGTATGAATAAACTATGCAGGTTAAAATTTGTTAAAATAAACAATCTTACAAAAAAGATTTTTTGCACAGTTTGTTAAAACTTAAGTTTGCACATAATAACTCATATTTAATAATGATGTTTTGCTGAATTTTTTATTTTTGTTGTTGTTATTATTTAGGTGCCCCAAGAAGACCTTACGGTCTTGTCACAGAGCACCGCGGAAGTGCATGTTAACCAGGAAGTTTATGCCTCCTTCCTTACTGTGATGCGAAAATATGTCCTGCTTATATAGCAAGCGCTCTTACAACTGCTCCACAGCCTCATATTATTTCTAATTAATTGTTTATAGAATCAAACATATGTTTGGCTGTTTAATTGAAAAATAAAAGTGTTTGTTAATTAAAAAGGTTTGGGCTAAGAAAACATACCAGATAAGTTAATTTGCACATTTTTAGTTATCTTAAAGACTAGTTGCGACAGAACATGCATAATAATTCAACAGAACTAGTCCATCATAGCTGTAGAAGGAATTTTGTGGATTGTCTTAATGATCAATTATACCAAGAAAGAAACTATGATCCTCATTAGAAGAGGTATTTGATTGGAAATCAAAATGTTTTTTTTTTTTGTACTAAAAAGGTAAACCACAAACATTCACCGATTGCTAAAGTTGAGGCCAATACATTGATTAACAAGATGATTGAACATTCTTTGAATAGAGAGGGCGATTAAGAAAATGCTGCACATTCTCATTTGATGTCTTGTTATGATCTTGTAGCAGAAGAAGTGATCTATTATATTTTGTGTATGAACAACTTCAGGCTTAAAACTAAAAGCAATAACCAACGCGGACGCCCATTTAATCTCACTATGTTTGAAAATTTTTAAAAACTCTGTTTCTGGTTAGAGAAAGGAACTGACTGCAAACTTTATACCCTTTCCGATTTGCACATTAAGATGAAAGAACTTAGTAATGGTTATCCGTATTACTCAACAAAATCTTTAAAAAGAAAATTACTTAAACATTATGGTGATCATATTTTTTTTGGAGAACTCTCTGGTCAATCTAATTTAGTTTGTATAAATGTATTATTATAAAGTTGAATTAAATGAAGGTTTTTTTTATCATGATAGCAAAAAAAAACTCTGGAGTATATAAGATGCTTAATCTTGAGTAATGGATTTTAGAGAACATCTGTTATTTGATCATGCATGGTCAGGATGCGACTAGGAAAAGGAAAATTTTTTTTTTTTTTAAATTACTTTAAAAATTAAATAGTATACAATCAGTATCTGAAATTATTTCAGATAACTGGGCAACCAAAAAAAAAGTTAGAAAATCTACAGTACAGGCTTTCATTTAACTTTTTGGTGGGGATACAGAATCTTCGTTAAGTTAAATGATGTTGGTATCTGAGCCTTTAATTTTAGTTTTTTGTCATTCATTTAGATTGAAAAAGTTTAGATTTAGATTGAGAAAATAATTTATTAAATTATTTGTTAGATGTTTGAAATATAAACTTAGTAATCATAGGAATTATTAAGTCAGAAGAGTTACCACCCACAGATTGTGCTGCTTATTTTCATGTTCTTAGTGTTTATCTCCAGGTTATTGAATGAAAAATGCTAGATGAATCTTCCAACTTAGATCCAAAAAAACGGGGATGGAAATTAGATAATGGTTGTCTTCTTCCAATACCAACAGACAAAGATGTGGCACCACCCAACATGTTAAAAGTGATTCGCTGTGATTGTCAAGAAATATGTGCAAAACTGATATACGTTCTTGCAGGAAAAACGGATTAAATGTATGTCTGCATGTGGTAGCTGTCACGGGGCTTTTTTTTGCCCCGTGACAGCTACCACATGCTTATCCAAAGACTGTCTACTTTCTCTGCAAAATTTCAGCTTAATACCATTTTTTCCGGGTTCGACCCTATTTTTTGCTAATTCTCTCCTACTAATAGCAGCATTGTCTTAAAAAGTTTTTTCTTTATCAAGTTTCAGAAAAATTTTTTTTCAGACCATCCACAGCTTATTAGGACTAATTACCTGTATTAAACAACCAGGGCTGGTATTTGACCTAGGCCAAAGCCAAGTTTATGGCTAATGCTGTATAAATATTGGTGCATATTGATATGATGTATAAAAATAAGTCAATATGCACCAATATTTATGCAGTCCCTTTTGTAGAACTGGCCTCGGAGTCAGTCAAATACAAGCCCCGGTCATTTACTAATTACCTGAGCACATTAATAACTTAAGTATCTCAATCATAACACATATGTAACAAATTTTTTCTCCCTGTGTTTTAATGTTTTTAGAAATTTTAGTTCGTTAAAGTGTGTAATATCCTTACTATGTTTGTATATAATCTATATAAAACTTCAAAAGTATTTTTTATTTTAAAATAATCGAAAATTTTTTTTAAATATTTGCTATAGGTAGGACTTGAACCACGGCTTACTTGCTCAGAAGCTCAGCGCGTTATTCACTTGACCAAGCTGACAGGTTCTTAAACAAAAATTCTTAAAACTATATAATGATTTTTTTAATGTAAAGAAATGCAGTAGACCAAAATTAAGGAGAGCTTGACTCAATGCAATTTTCAAGTGAAAATCAAACTATAAAACTTAATAAATGTTTTAGTATGTTTTAACATTACTTAAATTGAAGTTTAGGTACGTTAGGTATTTGCAAACACGTTTGCTCACGTTTTCTTATCAAACAAAGTGCTGTGACTCTTTCTCGCCACTAACTTGGTTGCAATGGTTGCCAAGGGTTCCGTGTTAAACACGCTCGAATGGGCACTACTATTACTACTACTACTAACACTATTAAGTTCAGCAATAATATATAGAGTATATATATATATATATATATATATATATATATATATATATATATATATATATATATATATATATATATATATATATATATATATATATATATATATATATATATATATATATATATATATATATACAATAATATTTAGAAGAGTATAATCACATTTAATAACAAAAAAAACATCTAGATATTCATTTGAGAACTCCAAGGTTTGGAGTCAATTTCCAAGGGAATTACTGTGTTGCAATCTTTAACAATTGTGCAAATAGAACTTTACAAAAAATTAATCATTGTTGAAAGAAATTTGTTGTGGAACAATCATAACATTCAACAAAACATTTTTTTTTTAAAGTACCTCTCTGAAAATCCTACCAAATTGAAACATTTTTTTCAGGCGATGACAAAAAAGTAGTGTTGTCAAAGAAATAAAATTTAATAGCTTATAGAAGTGTTAGTGGAATAAAATTCAATAACTTATAGAAGTGTTAGTTTTAAACATAAATCACTGGTACAAATCACATAAAATACTAAATTGTGGTTCAGAACCCATATTATTTGATAAAGAAATGATGGTAAATTTTTATTTATTTTTGTCAAATACTGGAAAACATAATAAATATCTTCCAGTCTTCAACACCCCTTCTGCCCCCGTTCCTTTTTCAGTGTTTTGATTTTAAATGTTTGTACATTTATCTTGTCTATTTTCGTGATAGAATGAAAAAAAAAATTTCAATTGCATTACATTTGTAATGCGTTTTTTGTGTTTATTTGGAAAATACAGGCAATCATTTTAGACACTATTTCAGCACTTTACTTCTGTTAGTGTTAGCTCATCATATTTTTTAGTGTCAAAATGTCAAAAGCTGGAGGTGCTGTTAACCACTGGGTGGTTTACCCTATGCAATTTTATTTTTAGATGATAATAATTCATTTAAAGTTTAAATTTTTTTAGGCTTTTTTTAAGAATTAGGGTTTGTAACATGATTGAAAAATCTAAATACCGGCTTTTATTTTTAATAGTTATGAAAACTATTTGAACACAAATAACTTTGCAAAAGAGTTGTCCAAAATAAATCTAAAAAAGAATTTGTTTGCTTACTTTTTTTAGATTTGAACATGAAAATTATAAACTGATACAAGTTAAGTTTTTCCAAGATTTAGACTCAATTTTTATCACATTTTATGTAATGAAAATTTTAAGTCTAAAACTTGGAAAAACTTAACTTATATCATTTTCTGATTTTTTTGTTTAAATATAAAACTAATATGCGACCTAATTCTTTATTAGATATATTTTATCAAGGTTTAAAGTAGGGGGAACGCAGGAGAATGTTGTTCCTCCTTAGCTGTCAAATCAAGAAATCATTCCTCTTCTTTCAATGTTTGTGTATATACGTTTCAGTTTGAACACCAGAAATTAGCTTATTTTTAACGTTTTGCCCTTAATAATATGATTTAATTTAAGAATTTGACATAAGCAAACAAATTCGGAAAAAACTATTAATTTTGTACCTGAATTGGTTATTCCGCATCCCTTTGAACAAACATTTTGAACTTTTTAACACCATTCCACTTGATTTCTTATTCTTCTTTAACCCCTGTATTTTATAGGACATCATTTATAGGGCATCATCTATTAAATATATTTTCGACATAGGATGTTGTATATATTTTTGTAGGGCATCATCTAAATTTTTAATATGTGTTTTCAATGATCTGTGCTGATGAAACGTCTTTGTTTTACAGCCATAATAATTTAAAATTGATGTTTGCAACAATAAATACTGGAAAGTTTTAACTAATACAACAAAATTAATTAAATTATAATGCTAACAAAACCATGAGTGTAAACCAATTCCTTGTCTAAGTAGAATGGATAATTTTACTTACAATTAGTAGGAATATTGAAATGAATTAAAAACAATAACAGTCCTAGAATTGATCACTCTAAGATCCCAAATTGATCACTTTAAGATCCCAAACGAGTACACTTGACTCCTTATTCATGACAAGATGCTTACTGCTACTCAAGTAATTTTTTACCCATTTATACATTAAGCCTTTAATGCCATAATGTTTTAATTTTAATAATAAAAATCCATGGTTAACTGCGTAAAATGCCTTTTGAAAGGTCAATTAATACACCCAGTACCTTTTCATCTTTATCTAAAGATTAAAATATTTTAAGTGCCAGTTTAATGACCATTTGTTGTATGACAATTCCTGACACTAGGATTGTCTAAGCCTTTGCTTAAGTGCATCCACTTGTTATTGTACCATGTGAGGTAGTGAATGATCAGTTTTAGTCATCTCACAAATCATTACTACTTATGGAGCTTACAGATTCTCAACTCAGACATCTGGAGAATGTTAGCTCGGGCACAAACTACCTCATTCAGCATCTTTACTTTTTTAGTAAGGATTGAGTTTAAACTCACTTAGTCTGGAGCTACAGCTACCTTGTCTCAATCGGAAGAGCGCTCTTAAATGCTGGGTCAATAGTTATAACCAGGTACTCCAACACTTTTGAAAGTCATAGATAGGATTTCAAAATCCCAGTTATACACTTTCCACCATATGTGCTTCCCAGTGAAGACTTCTATGGACCGTTTCTTGGCTTTTTCAAGCAGAACCTGTAACAACTGACATTTTGCTGGGTATACAGCTAAACCCTTCTCTCCAAAGAACGTATGCACACATTTGTTAATACGTTTATCTCAGCAATGTTTTAATTTAAGCCAATTTAAGCCGACAACATGTAGTCACCAGCAAAATTTATGGAAGAGGGAGCTTAGCAAATTTAAGACTGCAGCCAGTGGCCTCTAATCTATTTGCTAGTTCATCTATTGACAGCTTGAATAACAGCCTTAATAATTTCAGCCTAATAGCTTAATAATTTCAGAATAACAGCCTTAATAATTTCCTTAACAATGTGTTTCTTATCAAATCTTGCAAAATTTTATTAAATGCTTTTGCAAAATTGAGAAATACAATGCATAGTTAGTGACTGGGGCCCCGGCCCTGCCAAAAAATGAGACTTTTTGCAAACCTGGCTCTGGCAAAATTATAAGAATTAGCAGGGGTTGATAGCCAGGGCTAGAAAAAAGTTAAAATACTTTAAATATTATAATTTTAAACTTACATTTACTATTTATTAAATACTGGCATATATTTATATATATTTAAACTCTAATTTACTTCCACCAAGGTTGCAAGCAACTACTATTAAATTATGAGTTATTTTAAAATAAAGGATAGGGTTAAAAACCTATGAAACAGTTAACTGAAGACTTGAAAAGTTATTTGTTGTATAAAAAAATAAAACATGAAGATGGGTAAGAATTATTAGTTTTTTTTTTTTTTTGATGTGCAAGGAAAAAAACTTGATTAATAAAAGTTTTTATAGCATGAAGGGATAGATGCACTAATAGGATGCAACTTTTTGAATAAGAAGCTAAGCAAGAATGAGTTTTGGTTTATAGTAATAGAGATGATAGCTCATTTGAGCTTTGATCATGATAGTATTTGTAGAAAAGAGAAAGAAATGCAACCTTGCAACAATGGGAGGGTGGCTCAAGCTTGGCAAATAAAGCAGGTTTATATTTGTAAATTACATTTACAATGTGTTTTTAGTCTTCGTCTGCTTGTTATAAGCAATCAAAAAGTGAAGATTTTTTGTCATGACAAGAGTATAAAGTTGAGTCGTCAGCAAACAGAGCTACTTTAGATGTAAAATTTTCTTAAAGATTATTACTGTAAATAGGAAACAATACAGAAGCAAAGATAACACCTTGTGGTACCTTTAAAGTCACTTGAAATGAAGAAGAGTGTAGGCCTTCAAGAATAACTTTAATATTGCAGTCAGAAAGAAATGACTTAATAATCTCTAAATCTTCTTGCAAAAATAAAAGGACATTTGTTCTTAAGAGAGATGTTCTTGTAAAAAAGATGAAAAAAACAGTTACGGTTTAATAAAATAACTTCTGAAGATGGTAAAAAATGTGGAGTAGAATGAGGTTTGACTTACAATTGAAGAGAAGGAATAAAAATTTTTAAGCTTCCAGAATCTTGGAAGCTATTATTCCAGAAGGAATAATAGTTTCCAAGA
The DNA here is from genome assembly GCF_022113875.1 of Hydra vulgaris. NCBI lineage: Eukaryota > Metazoa > Cnidaria > Hydrozoa > Anthoathecata > Hydridae > Hydra > Hydra vulgaris. The sequence goes on from NC_061160.1 coordinate 33,528,384, forward strand.
TGTGCATTTATGTAGACATAATATGGATATAAACATATGTTTGCTATTTATTTAGATGCTGGCATATAATATCCTTTTATATTTATAAAAACTTTAGTATTTATATGATTTATTATTTGCCGAAAGAGTAGATGATCAGATGCATATGTACTATGACTCTAACAAGACAAGAAAAGGAGACATAATCTTAGACAGATTTAAAAAAACGTTATATCCAACAAAATTTGTAAGAGAAGATTAAATTTAATTTAGGTAGTTGATTTAGGTATCAGAATGTAGAGAGGTAGCAGCTTCAGGATAAATGAGAAAATTGAAGAGAGTGCTTTACATATTGTATGAGTGAGCATTAGTTAAGGAAAGAAAATGCTCTTGATTGTTTATATTAGAGAAACAGCATAAAAGAGGAAGACTAAAACCTAATGATGATGATGATGATGATGATGATGATGATGATGATGATGATGATGATGATGATGATGATGATGATGATGATGATGATGATGATGATGATGATGGCAATGATTATAAAGATCATGATGATCATAATGGTAATGATGATTATGATGAATATGTTAATCATATTGACGTTTATACATGTGTATTCACAACCGTTCATAATTATTCAAATAGTTGTTCTTTTCAAAATAAGGTATCAAAGTTTTACTTACTATTGGGAGAGAAACTGTAAGCAAAGTCTACCTGATTTATGTGTTATCTTTTTATTAGGTTTACAAAAAAGTTAATATAAGTCAGTTTATAATTTACTTACCTTTTTATTACCCTTAGCGTCAATAGCCATCACACATTTACGTAGCATTCTACTTAACGAGTTATCTAGTTTGTCAAAGTCAATTTTATGCCATTAATTAATAAGTTTTATCCACATCTTATGCATCATTTGGCATTAGTTTTTGACATTGCTTTTAATTCCTCCCATAAAAATCCAATAGGAGAGAATCTTGTAATTGGGGAGGCTAAATAATTTTATTTAATATTTGATCATTCTCAGATTCAATCGAATAACTTAAACAAGTTTTTGAAAAACATGTTTAAATATTAAGCTTCAAGTAATTTTTTTTTTTTAAATAATTAGCTTTACATTAACTAATCTTTCCGAAGGTGTAGCATGATTTTTTGAGTGTACAAGTAAACTACTTATGTCATTGCTCCCTCTATTTTCATAAATTCAACCGTGGCATTCTAACCAAAACAACCCCACACCTTAACACTACATCTACCATGTTTTGTATTTAATAATACACATTATTTTGTCAATGATTTTTTTTGTCCAGACAAACAATCATATCTTGAAATCAAAAATTTAAAATTTCAATATGTAGGTCAGTTTTTACTGTAATTGGTGGTCCATTTTTTATATAGTTTTGCCCTCTTTAGCATTTTTATTATTATGATATTTATCAAAGCATTTTAATGTTAATGCCATTCGAATAATTATGAACGGTAGTATATATACAAAATATAACATGAATTTGGAATTAAAAAAAAACTTTAGGATGTATAAATGTTTATGCAGCTCTGGTCATAAATCCGGCCCCGTCTCCAGCTATATTTTATCAAACCTCGCCCCAGTCGCTTACTACGCAGTGTTTTTTCCCATGCTTTCTGCAAGACTGGAGAATCTATTGGATGGTATTTACATTTGAAAAGCATCCATCCAAAGGGACAGATGTTTTTTGTCTCACATCTAGACATAGATTTTTTTCTGATCCCTCTGTTCCAGGATTTAGCATATACTCTATTAGCATATGGACAATAATCAAAGGTCAGTTGTTAAGTGCTACTACAGAGATAGTAAACCTTACTTTTAGTCTCAGAACCATTAAAATGAGTTTTAGATCTCAGGGCTTGAAATGAGTGTATTACAATTGCAAATCGCCATTGCTTGTTACACTTTGCAATGCTTTTTACACCTTCGAAAAAGTATTTTTGCATTTTGTTTGTTTTTTTTGTTATTTGTTTTTTTTTGTTTTTTAATTAAGCTTTTTTTTTTTTTGGCCATTCTTAAAAGTGATATTTTTATTATGGGTCATAAAGTACGTCACGCTAAATTTATCTTTTGAAAAGAAGTATAATTTTTGCTCACTTGTGCGAAGATTTTATTCAGCATAAAGCGCTTTTGATTTAAAATTACTTTATACCTCAGTGTGGAGATCAATATTGTATAAAATGCATCATAGTAATATTTCCTTTAAACTAAATCAAAATAACCAGTTAATTTACTACATTAACTTTCAGTTAATGAAGTAAATTAGAAATTACTACATTAAATTACTTTAAAACTACAAAGACTTGCAAAAATTATCCATATAAACGTTTCTTATTATATTTTATATGTTGTTAACACATAATATAAACTTCTAACTGAAAATTATTTTAACAAGAATTCTTGAGTAAAATATAAAAAAAAAAGTTTATTTTAAAGCCATATCAAGATCAAACATTTTCTATAAATACGCTTTTAAGAATTGCTTTTAGCAATTTTGTTTAAAGGAAATCTATTTGAACAAAAGAAAATTAGTCAAATAACATTCTCTTATTTAAATAATTTTGTAATTAAAATAAAATAAAAAATTAGAAAAATTTAAAAGAATTTTAACGCTTAATAATAGTTATTGATATAGCTAGATATAAGTTTAACTTTCAGCAACAAACCTGGCTATGCTGGGTATTACGGACGTCGCTGAATTAAATTTAGTTATAAATTTAATCAAGGAGTTTTGGATTTAATTCAGTGGCATCTGTAATACCCAGTATAGCGAGAATTGTTGCTAAAAGTTAAACTTATGTTTAGCTACAGTAATATTATCAAATTTAAAATAAAGTGCAAATGAGAAAGAAAGTTAATTATATTTTTGTTTCTTGAAAATAGTTTTAAAATAGAAATATTCTATTGCAAACATTAAACCAGTAATTGCAAAAGATAAAAAATTAAATTATGAAAAAATTAAATTTTGTTTTAACCCCCTATATTTAACTTTATTTTCTAATAAATATTTTGAAACTTTTATCTAAACTATATTTTTTGTTTTAAATTATTTATAAACAATTTTTGACAGAGGCTGTTTTGCTGTTAATTGAATTGTATATAAGTTATAATATTCTTAATTTAAAATTAAAATTTGTTATTTATTTTAAATAAAATCACATTTGTTTTCTGTTTTAAATAAAAATGTTATTCTTTATTAGTGCTTCTGAAGATAAAGTTAATTCAAAATGCGATCTTGATGAATCAAAGTGCGATTTGTTGAAAAATGAAAAACTAGATTTACATAGAATATCTGATTATCTTTGCGAGGAAATGGGTGACGTAAATGATTTGTTGCTTGAGAGAATACCTAATCTTCAAAAGATATTTGATTCTTATGCCATAAGTACTTCAAGAAAGTTGAGGGGTAGATCTATTGGTTATAATCTGCAAAAGTATTCAATAAAGGTAACAACTTACTACTGTATCTAAAAGATTACTTCTGCTTTCTTGATCTAAGGGAAAAAATTGTTAATTTTAAAGTGCTTTTATTATAATGTCAATACTAAGCTAAATAATTATAAGTTATAATTTTACATTTTTTATTAGTTTAAAGATAGTTATTGTTAAACATATTTAAAAAAAATCATTCTGGTATAAAGATTAAATAATAATAAATAATAATGATACCAAACTAAGGTTTTTTGGTGTTCACAAACTGCATGATGCAAATTAAAAAATATAAGTATTTTCATACTGGTTTCAATTGAGGATGTTATACAAGAAAAAGCTTTGGTCGGAAATTGATAACGAAATCTTAAATAAGAACAAAGTTCATTGATAGAATTCAAATTTATTTAGAAAATCTGTTACTAGGTACGTGCACTGAAATTTTTATATTGATCATATAGTAGAATGTTATACATCATTAGAAAGGCCTTTAATACAGTATTTTAAAGGTGAAAAAATTATTAAAAACGAACAATTCTAAAAAAAGTTATAACATTTTTAGTAACAAATTTTAGATATATGGAATTGTTGAAGAAACTGTGGTCAAAATAATTATTTTTTTCACTTAAATTGTTATAACTTTGTCAATTTTTATCCAAATACCTATATCTTGGTATCACAAGATAGGTGCACTAATGGGCTACAAGTTCATTTTGGTGCCTGGATGTAGGGTGTATCTTGGGAGCCAGAGGGGGTAATGAAACACCATCTAACCCTTAAGAAAATACAAGTTTTTGTCAGAAATAAGCACTTTTTAAATGTAATTGTTATATTTTATACACAAAATATTGCCATAACTTGATTCCAAAACACTGCCAAACAAAATAAGGTGATCTTAGAGTTGACCATAGATGTGGTTGTGATGTTATAACACCCTAAATACAATAATCATACTTTCTAATAAATAATTTAATCTTTTTTACAGTAATTTAATATTTTGTTAAAAAGTAAAAATATTTTTTTTTACTATAAAACATACATTAGTGATATACAACACTAACTTTGGGGGAGGGTGTATGTCGCACCGCCCCCCCCCCCTCCCCCGACTCATAAAAAAAAAAAAAATAATTTTTTCTTTATTACAATAATTAAATGCATTGTTAAAAATTAAAAAAAATCTTTTATTACTATTCAACATATATTATTGATGCACACATTGACTTGAAATGAAGGAAGTATGATGCACCCTCTCCCCCTCACCCCACGTGGCAAAAAATAATCTTTTATAACTATACAACATACATTGGTATTGAAAATATTGTTGTATTACATAAAGCAATATTTTTTTTACTATAGAACATACATTAGTGATGTACAATTTGAGGAGAGGGATAGTTTTCCCCCTTCCCCTCAACCAACATAAAAAAGAAAACACATAGTAAAGACATTTTCAACATTTTCACATGCAATTATTAAAAAAGAGAAAGCACAATACATAATTGTTTTACCAGATTACAAGTTGCACTAGTATACATTTTCTCATTTAAATGATCATATTTAACCCACCAACCTAATAAAAAAAAATAATAATAAAATGTTTTAAAACATAGTAATTACTCTATGTCTTGGCTTTTAGTAAATGATTTTAGTTTTAAGATCGAAATGACCTATAAGCTTCTTATGTAAGCTCTAAAAACAAATAAAATATTAATGTATTTGTAATTCATGTAATTAAAAATTAAAAAAATTAAAATAAATACTTACCAAGACAGTTTGTCTGAATATATATAAAGAATGATTAATGAATCAATGAAATTTTTAATAAAAGTTAATCAGAATAAAAACTCAAACATGTATAAGCTTCTGATTCTCCTTTTATAGCACTTGGAGAGATAACAAAACACAAAAGTATTAAATAGATAATATAAATAGGAATAAGAGGAACTCAGTAAAAAATCAGAGATTTATAAATTTACCGTTTAAAGGTGGTACAAATGGAACTAAAAGTAAAATTTGTTTTAATAAAAAATACAAATTACAAATGGTAATAAATGCATTCATAGTCTAAAAAGTAATAATTTTTATATAAAAATGGTTTAAATTAAAAACCAGTTGATAAGAAATGCAATTGCAAAAAAGAATATGCAATTGATAAGAAATGCTTACACATGTTAAAAGAAAAAAGGTTTTGAAACTTACCAGGCGTAGCCACACGTATAAAGAACTAAAGGTAAAAAATATATTATAAAAATCAATATTGCAATCAGTGAGAAATTTGTGCACATTAAAAAGAGTTGTTTAGGTGTAGCACAAAAGGTAGATACTAAAATTACAATGTTGTAACAAAAAATCAATATTTTAAATAACGAGAAATGCATACACATAAAATGTAATAGTTTTTTAAATTAATAGTTGCAGCACATGACTAAGGAAATAAAGTTAAACATATTGTAAAGGAAATAAAGTTAAACAACTTTTTAATTTCACATTAAAAAGTTGTTTAACTTACCAAGTGTAACACAAAAGGTAGATACTAAAATTAAAAAATTGCAGCAAAAGGGAAATCCATACACAACAAGTAATAATTAAATAAGTAGGAAATACATATATTTATTTATATTTCTTTAATGGTTAATAAAAGTTATGCTATAATAACTTACCAGCTGTAGTCTGTGCATATTGGAATAATGATAACAAAAAAATTGTATAATCAAAAAAAAAAAGATCTTGAAATTGTCAACAGTCAATAAAAATAAGTTATTAAATCCGTTCTGCTTTACGTATAACAACTTTACTAACAAGAAAAAGGTATGAAAAAAAAAAAAAAAACAAATAATATTACTGTATTTTAAAATTATATTACTGTATATTAGAAAGACACTAACAAGATATAAGAATAAACTTATAATTGTAAAAGTATCTTGATATTTTTACAAAAATAAGCTTATTTTTATAAAAATATTTTGTCAAAAACGTTATTGGCTTAAGCCAATAATGTTTTACTTTAAAGTATAATAATGTTGTTTGTATATTTTTATATACATGGTGTATTAACAACATTGGTATCTGATACTAATAGTTAATAAAATATTCCAAAGTAACAGTTTAAACTTAAATCTTAATCTTTTTTAATATACCATCATTGGTATATATAGTTTAAAAAAACCTTAATCTTTGTTTACATGCCATGTAAACAAAGATTAAGGTTTTTTAATTTATCATTGTTTTGTTTTTTAAAAAAGTTATTATTATCATGAAAAACATATTAACTTACTTTTTAAAGTTTTCTTTTCCATAACTTTACCATTTTTATTTGAATTTTAATCTAATATTAAGAATTAAAATAATACAATGTAGTAGTAATTTTTTGTTTACAATCCGCTTCCCCCCTATCCTCCCCCGTATTTCTCTTACTGATAAAACAAAAACAAAAAAAACCGAATTTAGGTACCAAAAGTCCTACACTTCTTAAACTATCTGCTCCCAATTATTTTTTGCTGAAATTTGGCATGTGCAAAGAAAATGCATGTAAAAAATTGCCTGAATAACAAAAAAAGCGGACACGACATTCCTTCGACAACAAATTAATGTGAGAACATCAACGAAATTTTCTTGAAAGTTTTCAGCAAAACTAACCATAAAAAAGTTTAGTGATTATACATAAAAGTACTATAAAAATCAAGCTTAACCTTTCTTCTTTCCAAATATAACTTTTATTTATATATGTTTCTAAAAAGAAACACCACAAAAACGTTTGTCTAACCCTACCTAAAAAAAGCAGTATATTTAATAAAGCACCTTGTAACATATCTGCTCCCAATTATTTTTCGTTGAAATTTGGCACATGAATAGAAAATGCATGTAAAAAATTGCCTGAATAACAAAAAAAGCGGACACGACATGCCTTCGACTGCAAATTCATGTGAAAACATCAACCAAATATTCAGGAGCAAAATAATCTGTTAAAAAGTCTAGTAACCATACATAAAAGTTTTAAAAAAGTAAAGATTAGCTTCTCTTCTTTCCAAAAAGTATCTATGTGTATATATGTTTCTAAAAAGAAACACCACAAAATTACGTTTACCCCACGCTGCCTAAAAAGAAGTGAAAAAAACGAGTCACAAAATTTTAGCAAAAAAATCGGTTCCGTAAATCACGATATGCGCGTACCTACTGTTACGTTTAGAAATGTTAATTATGTAAAAGTACACTTCCCAAATTGAGAGGGTCTTAAAGAAAAAGAAGGTATTGTTTGTGATTATCACTTTTTCATGATAAAATGTTTTTAATGATAAAATACAAATTCTATTGATTTTATTATAGCAGAAACATTTTTGCAACTTTATTATAGAAACATTTTTGCAACTAAAATCTTTATTTAAAAAAAAACGAACTTTTTTAACCTCATTTCTTTTACATAACACAAAGGAAGGTAAAAAGTGGTAACTTCCTTTATGTGAAAGATAAGGAATAATAAGAAAAGTAGTGGTACCTACCAAGGTAAAATAGTTAATATAAAAAAAAACACAACTATAACTGCCGATCAAAATGAATCTGCTGCTATTCTCAGGCTTCCATACGTAATGCAATATTTTAAATTTTTACATTATACTTTTAACTTTAAATATTAACACAGTTCAACAGCTCATACTTCAATTATGTATTATGCAGTATTGACTACTTGGTTAGCGAACCCTAATTATATTTATTTTTTTTTTAAATGGCTTCTGCTAGTGCTAATAAAAGACGAAGAGTTGAAATTGAAAGTCGACACGGAGGTCGTATATTTAATTTATCTTGGAAAAATGAATATTTTGTAATTGAGCAAAATAATTCAATTATGTGTCTCATTTGTTTTGAAAAAATTGAAGATTTATCAAAGAATATTGAATTGGCATTAAAAGAAAAATTATGTAAGTGTGAAGCATATAGTCTGGCACTTGATAAATCAACAGATAGAGGTGATACAGCTCAGTTATCTATTTTTATTCGAAGTATACCAATTAATTTTGAAATGATTAAAGAACTGTTGTATGTTAGGCACATGAAAAGCATTACTAAAGGAGAAGATATTCTTTCTGAAGTCAAAACCATTTTTTAGTTAGATTTCCCAGAAACAAAACTCTCTGGTGTCATTACAGATGAAGCAAGTTCAATGAAAGGAAAAAATATTGGATTTGTGGCATTATTTAAGACATCCGTTATTCACAATACTCTTTCATATCACTGTATTTACATCAGGAACAGTTACGTACAAAAGTATTAGAAATCATGGAATTTGTTATCCAAACTGTTAATCTTTTAATTAACAGACAGCCTTAATCACAGACAGTTCCAACGATTGCTTAAGTTTTGTGGATGTCAGGCAGAAGATGTAACTTATTTCTGCCAAGTTAGATGGCTTAGTCGAGCTGTAACTTTGAAAAGATTTTGAATATTATTACCTGAAATAATAAAGTTTCTAAAAATTAAAGATAAAGACACAAACTTTCATGAAAATAATAAGTGGCTGAATGATTTGGCATTTTTAATTGACAGAACTCAGATGTTAATGAAATTAAATATCAACTTGCAGGGTAAAGATCAACTTATGAGTAAATTATATGAAAATGTAAAAACATTTGTTTTTTGAAATAAAAACTTTTCAAACAACAAAAGTCAAAAATCACTTATCCGTTTTAAAACTTGATCATCAAGAAATACTACCACAGTTGACTATGAAAAATATTGTAATTTTATTTTAAGGGTAATTGATGAACTTGACACGAGATTTTGTTATTTCAAAGAAGAAAATGAGTTGGACTTATTTTCACATCCATTTTCCATTAAAGTTGAGACAGTAATAGATAAATTTCAAATGAAAATGATAGAACTACAAAACAATAAAGGCTTAAAAGAAGCTTACAAAACTGTTGAATTGTTCGAATTTTATGAAAAATACTTAGACATTGAGTTTATCCACATTTGTGCAGACATGCCATGAAATATTATACTCTTTTTGGAAGCACTTACATCTGTGGACAATTTTTTTCAAGAATGACACATTTTTAATCAGAGACAAAGGTTGAAAGAGGAACACCTCACTGATACACGTCGGATTTTATCATCCACTATAAAAGCTGACATTGATCATTTGTGTAAAACTTTCCCATTAAATAAATTTTTTTTGACAATATTGAAATAGAATAAGTTATTTTTAATTAGAAATTTAAATAAAATATATTTTTTTTAATTTGTGGCACTTGTGTTGTCATCAAAATAAAATAATGCCCCTGACTGCTTAAAGGTGGGACAACCCTGATCTAAAGAAACACTTAATTAAAAAATAGAAGAGTTAAATACTTGAGAAACTAAAATAAAAGCCAATAAAAATATCTTATTTTAGGTGAATCCACCTAAAAGATCTACATTTTGTTTTTTGGTTTAGTTTACTAATAAACCATGATCTGAGTTTAACTAAACAAGAAAAAAAATGGAAAAATTTATATCTTGAAATTATATAAAAAAATATTATGTGGAACAAAAAAGTAATTTGTGATTTTGATTTGTTGTTTTTAGATAGCTCGAAATGTTGGTACGCAATGTGCTTTGGTTTTTACTGCAAACCTAATAACTGATAAGATTCTTCACAAATTGAACTTTGTGAACATTAAACGTAAAGCGTGGAACACGTTTCAAATTGATGGTAAAAAAATATTCGAAAATTATCAAGACGAAGAAGATTGTGGAAATACTTTCTACTTAGATTTAACAAATTAAAAATTATTAAATACATATGTAAGTATACACTAAACTGTTTCATGATGTATTTAAAGTATTTGATTGCATTTGGAAATAAAATTTTTTGAAAAATATTTTTAATTTATACTAGCTTTATACTAATTTATACTAATTTATACTTTTTAATATAAATGAAAACCACTCGGGTAAAACCACAGATGCCCATTTTTTGAAAATTTCCAGTTTTACATATTTTTATGATATTTTAGTAATAAGCTATTTTAATTTAAAAATTTATAACAGAAAAACTATGTTTTAAGGTTCTATGGTCATTTAAAAAAAGGGCAACGTTAAAACAACCACTGTTGTCCAATGTTTACCGCGTAAAAAACACAGTTGTCCAAGTTATTTATAACTAAACCAATGATAATAAAAGCGTAAGCCACATGACTAACTTTTCGGATGAAGTAAACAACATTTTAAAAAAACATTATATATATATATATATATATATATATATGAAAATATATATATATATATATATATATATATATATATATATATATATATATATATATATATATATATATACATTATCGGACAAAACAAGTGCAACCAAATAATGTTAATTTAGTTTCTTTATACAAAAGTGCTGCATTTTTTCAATTTAGAGAAATAACTATGTAACTGTTTAGAGTCAACGTTCTTCAAGTTTTATTCATCACAAAGTTCTTTATTTGTACACAAAAATTAATAAATTAATCAAAAGTATTAAAAAAAGTTGATTTTCTTCTGGACAATACAAGTGCACAAAATGTTGACCAAGCTGTTCTTCTCTATCAATATTTTGTGGCGAATCCTTTGTTGTCGATCACAGCCTTGCATCTTCCGGGCATAGATTCGATCAGGTGATCAATGAAACTTTGTGGAATCGCTGCCTAGGCCTATTGGATTTGTTCAAACAGTTGATCCTTATTACGAACACCTTCACGAATAATTCCGCGGTTGACGATTTCACACACATTCTCGATATGGTTGAGATCCGGAGATTGAGGCGGTTGGACCGATAAGTGGTTGTCTTGAAACCAATGCTTGACTACTTTTGCAGTGTGTTTCGGATCGTTGTCTTGCTGAAAAAAACCCATCTTATTGGCATGTTTCATTCAGCATGAGGTAACATAACATCTTTCAGGATATTTTTATACATGAAACGGTCCATTATTCCATCGATTCGGTGTATTGGATCTAGACCGTTAGCAGAAAAACACCCCTAGACCATTAATAAAAATAATAAAAATAAATAATCACGGTTCTCAAGACTTACCGTGTTACATTTACCTTGTGATGATACAATAATGATCTGTGGAACACAACGTCTTGGTTGCATGTAGATTGTATTGATGTAATGAAACACTTGTTGTATTTTACTTCTTGTATTGATGTTCTTCGATAAAACACTTTGATAAAATTCACTTGTATAAACTGTCTTGAAAATACTGACTGATTGACTTCTATATACTGACTGAATTACATGTCGGTTTACATATCTCTTATATAGTAAAATAAACCTGTGTGAGCAAATCTTCCAGAAGCATCTAGAATCTGGAAGATTCTAGATGCTTCTGGAAGATTTTTGCTGCTTTTGGAAGTTTCTGGATGCTTCTGAATGTTTCTGGATGTTTCTGGAAGCTTCTGCATTCTTCTGGAAACTTCTGGATACTTCCTTAAATTATTAAAAAACTTCCGTGACGTTGACACGGACCAGATGTAAGAAAATGAAACAAACCAAAAAAGTTGCACTTGTTTTGTCCGCTGCAAAAAGTGCTGTCACCTATCAGCTGATTGCTCATGTCATGGCATGCTATGACTCCAGACTCCTGAACTGTTTGTTGTGGTAGTATAGTTCGTTTCGTTTTAAGACATGTAAAATTAAGAACACTTTTTAGCATTGTTCGATGTTGGTTGCAAATTAATTTCCTTAATTGCATTGAAAACTATAAAAGAAAATATTATCCATTGACAGGTATTATCTGTGGGAATATTAAGCCCTCCACGGTCAATTGAATCTATGTATTTCCCATACTTTTGGTGGTAAAAAGTGATTTTATCTTGCAATTCATTTTCTGATAGTTCTTTATCTTTACGAGTTAAATACCCTGATATATATATATAAGAGCCTTATTTGTATCAAGAGAAATAAAAGATTTGAGATCTGGTAGATTGTCAAATATCTCAGCAGAGGACTTATCCAATAGAAAACCACAATTTGGACAAGAATGGGTTGTATCAAGACATATGTCAACAGCTGGATTATTAAATGATAGCAAAAGCTAAGCTCTTGAAATATTCAACTTTTTAATCACTTGTTGTACTGTTGTGAAATATGTTCCTCCTGAACCTTGGCGCAATTTGCTAAATTCTTTTTCCAATGTATCAGTAGAAAACTCACTAAGAATGACATGTTGATGTGAGCTATCCAATAATGATTTACAAAGTTCAACAACACTATTGCATGTGTGGTAAACTGTGCAGTGTCACAAGTAAGTTGTTTCTCCCTTTTACATTGCTTTCCAGCCATCTTTAAAGGCAAATTTCCAAAATTTAAAATATTTTCTAATCTATTATCATTAGGATCTCTAATTACTGTTTGAAGTTCATCATTGAATTTAATATCAGCACCTGTTCCCTTAACATTGAGAACGTTCCACCATGACACAGCAAATGTGCTGTATCTTGTCTTTCTTTTATATGCTGCAGTTCTGGATGATTAATTAAAGCATGGTAAGTTTTGTCACAAAATACCCTTAGAACAAGTAGAAACTGACTGTCTCTCAATTGGCTTTGGAAATATTGAAACTTCATTTAAGTTGGGTAGTTTAACTAAATTTTTTGATTCAAGTTCATAAAGTTCTTTAAGATGATCCCATTGAGCTACTTTAAATACTCCTTTAAATACCAGCCAATTATTTCTAATGTTTTTAAGCAAATGGACATAATCAAAGATTAAGAAAATACCATCATTAGTCAACCTGGAGCTGATCTTTCAAAAATTTTAAAAAATGCTTGGTTAATTCTATTTCCGTCGCATATTATAGCATTAACTTGACTCGAAGACTCCTTTATTGATTGAATAATAATATTAAATTGTTCAAAAAGAAATTGAGAGTTTAATCTACTATATAATTTTGTTCAAAAAAGAAATTGAGAGTTTCAAAAAGAAATTGAGAATTACTCAAAAAAAAAGAGAGTTTAATTTACTATATACCTAGTAGGTATCATTTTGGAAATAAACGATGGTCCACCAAATAAGCAATTAACCATTAAACCCAATATAGTTTTCGCAAGAGAAGTTGAATCGTCGATTGTTTTTCCGAATAATTTATTACCATGGTATAACAACATTTTTTTATCATAAACCTCATCATGCAATAAAAAACAAAGTTTCTGTTTTTTTTCAACAGATTAAAAAGTTAGTCAAAAAATGTTTCTCATATAATTTAGAAACTTTTGAAGTTATTCTTATCAAAGTTCTTACAGAAGGCAATTGGTAATCTGTTCGCAATTGATTATACAAACTTCTAGATGTAGCAAAATACTGAAAAGATCTGATAATAACCTCCTTAGAATAAATCTTACTACCAACACACTGTGTGCTCATAGAGGCTAAATGTTCTTGAATTGCAATTTCTTATCTGCCTGGAATTAAATTCTTCAAATAACGCAAAACTTCTTCTAATATAGGCGACGTGTTGGTTTTTGAAATTCTGTTTTTAGATATTGTAGGAACTTTATTTTTGGCACCATAATGATAAGTTTCAAAATGTAAATTCTCACTAATCTTGATTAAAAAATAAGGAACTCCATTTGAATAAACTTGTGATTGTAAATGAATAGTGTTATTAATCATGAAGCATACTAATGGAGCACCTAAATCTCTTTCATTATTTAAAAGAATTTTTTTCATTTCAGCAAAAGTTACTATCTTTTTCTAAAAAAAGTGGATCGTTCATCTTGAGCGAAATTTCGAAAACACGAAGAAGCACGAGTTGTTGCAGTGGAGAACGATGGGTAGGAATTTGACAAGACGGTATGCCAGACCAAACATATGGTGGAAATTTAGGACAATAATTTCCTATAACTATTTGTTTTTCAAAATTTATTGGCCAATGCAATTCAAAAACTACAGTGTCATTAGTTACTTTTAAGTTTGCATTTGGAATTACTTTATTCCACATGTTTTTCTTCCTAATTTTTAGGTAATCGATATACTGAAAGCTTTGAATTATCAGATTTCTTTTTTGTAGATAAATAATTTGTAGTGCAGCCATAAATACAACATTTTTTACCAATATTTATTATCAATAAAATGGCGACTAAGGTTGAGCGAAATTTTAAATAGACCCCCAGTCAGATACGCGGTTTGCACGTTGGTAAGGCCTGCAGTATAGATCGCCGTGGTTATGTATATTATGTTTATATATGGGTTAAGTTGTTGTGGCGCACGTGGTGCTTTTAAAATAAAGTTACTTAATTGGCTAAAGTAATCGCTTGAGCGATGGAAAAACATACACCTTAAATTATTTTGTAGTCATTGGGGGAGGGAGGCTATTTGGAAATTTAGGGGCCCCTTGTGCTAATTAAAGAAGCTTTTTTTTTATTATTTAGTAATAGCTATTGGTAAATTTTTAAAGATTTTGGTGCCCTAAAGGTAGGATTGGGGGTGGGGGCCTCTGACTTACCTAGCTACTGCACTGCTCAACTGTAATCAACAAAACGCACGCCAAAAACATTTTTCACAAAGTTGTACAAGCAAGTTTTTTTATTTTTCAATAGCAACTCTTTGTTTATTCTGTTACTATACAGCTAAAAAGAAATTATACGATAAAATACCAGTTATAGTAGTTGCAGCTCTAAAGCTACATGGCACTTGGCTACAATTTTTTTAAACAAATTTTCCAACTATAGTTGCTATTTTCTGGGTTGTGTCTAGATATCCCACTCACCACGATTTTGACAACTTTAGTAATTTACGGAACAATAAGTTATTCAGGGATGAGGTTAATGAGTGTACATATATCGACTTAATTCGTTGTATGTAAAGATACAACGAATGATTTAGTGATAAATTTTAAACAAATTTTTCACATTATAATGTATATTCATTTTTAACATTATAATGATTATTTATTTTTAATATTATAATGTATACTTTATTTTTAACATTATAATGTATACTTTTATGCTTGAATATATTCTAAACATGAGTCAAATAATCAAATTAAATTTTTATTAAATGCTCAAAACTTGTGACAACTTTATAAAGTTGTCAAAAGTAAAGGCAAAAGAAGTAAAATAAGGTATAATAAGAAACTTAGTTTTTTCAGAGGAAAAAATATCGACAGCAATTGCAGCTGAAGGAAATCAAAATCAAAAACATTGCAGCTGAAGAAAACTTAATTTACATGAACTAAAACTTGAATGAATAATTAACAGAATATATAAAAATAGCAACAAAAATAAAAAAATGTTTTCATCCTGCTCCAGCCATAAATATTCTGTTAATATTGTAAATAATGAGTTTGTACATAAAAATAAAAATTGTTTATTATAATCATACATAAAAATTGTTTATTATAATCAATATTACAAATGATTGCTACATTTTTATGAACTCATTAGATGAAATAATTACTACTATTGCAATGCAATTGGTCGCTGTTTAA
Organism: Hydra vulgaris; assembly: GCF_022113875.1. Taxonomy (NCBI): domain Eukaryota; kingdom Metazoa; phylum Cnidaria; class Hydrozoa; order Anthoathecata; family Hydridae; genus Hydra; species Hydra vulgaris. Next base: position 33,544,263 of record NC_061160.1, read on the forward strand.
AATGTTCTACAACTAATACCTTTAGAATTTTTTATGAGGTTTAAAATAGTTTTAATAGTGTCTCCTCATTTCGTGTGCATTTAAAAAATATAGTTTTTGTGTGCATTCAGGTGTTTTTTGTGTGCTACTAATAGCAGAAGTTCTCATGGTCCTCATGGTCTTCCATGGTTCTCCGCAGTCCTGGAATGTCCTGGATATTTGCAAGGGTCTATGAATGCTCCACAATATCCTGGAAAGTTATAATTTTTTTTCGAGAATAACCTGAAATGTTATAGTTGTAATTTTTTGAAACGAAATTAAAATCTATTATTAACATTATGTCTTTTTATGCTTTATAAAATATTTGTAATAACATTTTTAATTTAATTTTTAACAAAAGAAAATGTTATTGCATATTATGTTATTATTAAATGTTATTAATTAAAGGCTTTTTAATCTTTATAAGTATTTTAATTATGTTATAAATATATATATACATTAATAAAATTAATAATTATAATATACATATACATTATAAAAATTATATACATATATATTATAACATACATATATATTATAAAAATTTTGGTTTATTTTATAAGTATTTTATATTATAAAAATTTTAGTTTATTTTATAAAAATACTGCAGATGCTTAAATTTAACTCAAAAAAATTCAAAATAGCAAAAAAATTATCACAAATAAAAATAAAATAAAATTGAGGTAAGTAAATTAAAGTAATATTACTAACTGTATTGTGATAAAGAAACGGGATAAAAATAAGTTAGCTTAAATTTTGTAGTCAGGGGGAAATTCGCAGAAAACTGTGTATGTCTTGTCATCGAGAACCCTTATTATTAATTTCATGAAATACTATATTATTGTTATAAATACTATTAACAAGTTAAGTTTACTTTTTTTTCTGTTTTTTCTGTTTTTTTTTTTTTTTTACATTAATATTTTTCTTATTATTCATAATAAATTATAATATTTCCATGTAATTATTTATTTCGAGAATGAGTTTTTTTTAATTTGGTTTTTAAGAAATTAATATTTTCTACAAGAAATACTGGTGAATTTTTCGAAATTAATTTGTTATATAAGTAAGGACCACGATAAGCTGCAGATAATTGAGATTTTTGTTTTTTCATAGGCAGAATATAGTTTCCAGTTGCTCTGGTACTAAATTTATTTATATTAGTATTAAAAAGTTGTTTTTGAATCGACTTAGGATGATTCCCATTCTATGTTTGAACATAAACAATATATTTTGATATATGTTGATTGGGTAAATGTTTAAAGCATTCATCTGTTTAACTAATGGACTTGCATGAGTATGCTTATCTTTATAAAATATCATTCTAGAAGCATGTTTCTGTCGTAGATGTAGTGAAATTAGCTTACTTTTATGGGTACTAGCCCATGTAATATTGGCATATGATAGATAGCAGTGTATAAATGAAAAATAAAGTAATTTTAAATTATCGTAAGACAGAAAAGGTCTTGCTTTAAAAAGTAGACCGATGTTTGTAGATATACACCAAGAAATTTAGATGAATGAGTTCTTTCAATAATTGAGATGTCTATGCTGAGAACAGGTAAGGTTTGAAGTTCTACATTTAGCAGTCAAATCATTTATTAGTGAAAAATGTGCTAAACTAGATGTAGAAATTGAATTTAAAGAAAACTCGCCTTTGTTTAAATTTAGTTAGCCTAATATCATGCCAAAATAAAACGCATGACAGGAGAGTTGTGGAGAGATGAAAGAGTTGATCCAATTACACGATTAAAATGTGAAACTTACTTAAATGTTTTGAATACAATTATAACCCAAATAAATAGACGATTTTACGACTTTAATAACACAGTAATACATTTTGGTTACTTGATCCGTCAAAATTATTTGAATAAAATATAAATTCATTAAAAAATTTATGTCAAATTAATTGTAACGACGTAAATACTGAAGAAGCAGTTGTCGAGTATGAGACTTTCAATGATGTGTATGCATTGATATTCACATCACTGAAAACTGACATACAATTGAAAGATGTATTTCAGTTTTTGATCGAGAAACAGACAGCAACCGGTCTCCCTAACTTGTCTATACTTTACAAAATCTACTTGACTCTTCCTGTTACATCTGCTAATGCCTAAAGAAGTTTTAGTAAGCTAAAGATTATAAAAAAATTATTTTAAATCAACAATGACAAACGAACGTCCTTCTGGATTAGCATTAGTTTCTATTGAACGTGAGCTTGCTGAAAACACTGACTTTGATTTGTCGATAAATCTATTTGCTTCAATGAAACCTCGCAGAAAAAAAGTTGTGTAAACTACCTGAAAGGTGGATTTTTTTTTTCTATATGCTAACTTTTGTAATATGTCTAGTTAAATACATTTTTAAATGACTGAACTATTTCAGTAATATTAGATGTTTTTTATTTTATTAAAGATACTTTTTAACTAAAATAAACAAAGAAAATTCAAAAGAAATTAGGTTATTTAGTGTCTTATGTGTATGTAATATGTATATTAAAAGTCACATATATCAATATATAGCACAATGTAAGCCCTACAATCAAGCATCAAAAGTTTGTAATCTTGTCTTCGAAACCGGGGACTAAAACCTTTGACGTCTTTTTGTTTTGTTTTATATTTGTAATGTCAGAACTCGTTCCACCGTAATTTTTATTTGTAATTTTTAAACGGTTTTTACGTGACAAAATACACAATGGCTGATCATTGCCGAAAGGCATGAAACTCAGAGTTCCATCAAAAGTTGTTTTTATTCATTTATTATAAATAAATAAATATTGCTTTATTATTTAATAGTATTGAGCACTCATAAACTCACAAGAGTATTTGTATTATTATTATTATACCATAATAATACATAATCTATTTTATATATATATATATATATATATATATATATATATATATATATATATATATATATACATATATATATATATACATATATATATATATATATATATATATATATATATATATATATATATATATATATATATATATATATATATATATATATATACATATATATATATATATATATATATATATATATATATATATATATATATATATATATATATATATATATATATATATATATATATATATATATATTAAGTTTACAGAAGTTGTAAAGTATTGAATGTTAATCGTTAACTCAAAAAAAAGATTTTCATACTTTGGTATTTTTTTTAAATTATTGAAATAAGAAGTTATTAAAATGATAGGTGTGGAATAGACTTACCATGATCAGTAATATGATATAAATATGTTCAGTAATAATTATACGGGTCATGGTAAGTCAGTTATTCCACATATTAAAGTCAACTCGTGTTTTTTGAAACTTATAATACCAATGGTATTTAATTAACACATTTCAAGCGGGTATTTTGTCATTTGACAGAAATAAATTAGAATCGTCCGCAAAAATGATTCTCTTAAGGTTAGAAGCATGTGGAACACATTTTATGTCAATTAATTTTTCATTTTGAAAATAATCTCCATAGAAAACAAATTGTTTTCTATTTTTCAAGTAACTTTTATACCATTTTATTAATTTGCCATTAATTCTGTAACATTTGAGCTGTTTAAGTAGAATTTTGTGATCGACCGTGTCGAATGCTTTTGATAGGTCGATGAAAATACCTAGTGTATATTGTGATCTACCAAATGAATTGGAGATTTCTCGAATGAACTGTGTAATGGCTTGTTCATTGTTTCCGAATTGATTTTTATATAGAAGTTTATTTAGATTAAGGTAATTGTATGTTCTATTGTATATAATTCTTTTTAAATATTTTGAAAAAGTTTAAAGAACTGAGATAGGGCGATAATTACTAATATTTGAGTTTTTTCCGTTTTTGTATATAGTAGTAACTGTAGCTATTTTTAATTGGTCCGAGAATATACCTGCTGTATAGATGCCCTGAAGACTTTATATAAAATACATTTTAAGTTTTCAAAGCAATCTATGACTATGTTGCCATTTATTTCGTCCGTACCCGTAGCTTTTTTTCTTTTGAGAGATTTGTAAGTTCTCTCAAACTCATCAAAAGATAAGTCAGAATATAAATTATCTATAAAAAGCGAATCATTTTTGGGCTCTAGAAAATCACTAAAAATTTTTTCCGTAATAGGAATCTTATTTGCCAATTTAGTTCCTATATTAATGAAATATTTATTAAACTTGTTTGCAATTTCATTCGGTTCATATATATTATTTTTATTTATTTTAATTACTTTAGGAAGGGAGTTTGAATTTGTTTTTTGTTTTCCTGTTATTTCTTTCAAAGTTCTCCATGTATTTTTTGAGACGTTTTTAAATTTACTAATTAAATTTGAATAATAATTTTTTTTTAGTTTTTTACGAATTTTTTCAAATAAATGTTAGCAATTATTATATTTTTGTTGGTTTTCATTTGATTTTGTTTTTAAATATTTTATGTATAGTTTCTGCTCGATTTTAGAGGGTTTTCTAAATTCTTTGGTAATCCATGGGCTATTTAAGGTTTTTATTTTTGTTAATTTTTCACAAAGTGGAAAGTTTGCATCGTATATTGAAAAGAACGTATCAAAGAATTTATTATATATTGTATTTGCGTCTTCATTAAAGTTAATATGTTTCCAATGCAGAAGTGATAATTGATATTTGAAGGATTTTATATTGTTCTCATTGAAGACACGTTTTTGTATTATATTTTGTCTTTCCAGGTTATTAGAGGATACGGTATGGATTGTTAGAAAAATGGGAAAATGGTCGGATATGTCGGTTTTAATAATTTTTATAATTCCTTTATAATTATAAGTCAGGCTTAATTAATTTATTGTAAGTTACTTTAGCAAACTTACCTTTCGCTCTCAATTATTTCGCTTCTTTGAAAAGCCTACTTCGTAAATCCATTGTAAAATCGCTGAAGTCTTTTATACCGTACGACCGCTCGTTCCAAAGTTTCATCGTTGTAATTTTTTTAAACACTATAGTGTTAATATATATAGGGCTTTGTCTTTGTAGTTTTGAAATCGAACAACTATTGGTCTGTTTTTTCCGTTTTCTTTTCCAACTCGATGGGCTCTATCTATTAAAATTTTTTCTTTTATGTTCTTTTATGTTATGGCTTTGTGTTGAGGAGTTCTTTGATTTTTTGCTCACTTTCTTCCCAAGTTTCATTAGCTTTATCTTCAATCCCAACAAATCTTAAGTTGTTTCTACGGTTTCTGTCTTCTAGTTCTGCTATTTTCTCTTTTATGTTATTGTTTCCATTTTCAATATTACTTCCATCAGGTGATTTTTTCGACTCTTTCTCGTTTTTTTCAATTCTTGTAAGTTCAATTATTATTTTATCATAGCTTTTACCTATAAATTCGACAGCTTTCTGTACCTCAGAAAATTCTTTTTTAAACGTAAAGTTTTCATCTTTTAAGTTATTAAATTTAATTTCCATTTTTTCAATCCGGTCATTAAAAATTTTTATCATAGTATTCTCATGATTTTCAAGAATTTCTTTAAGTTGTGCTGGTGTAAAGTTTTTCGCCATTATTATAAGTTAAGTAAATAAAAATAAAAAGTTAAATAATAAAAATTTTTTCGCCATTATTATAAGTTTTGCCATTATTATAAATACCAAGGCGGGAGCAATCAGCAATAAATACTATCACGGTAGCAATCGGCAATAAATACGGTATTTATTGCCGATTAATTAATAGCTATAGCTTAACTATAGAGAGCAATCAGCAATAAATACTATCACGGTAGCAATCGGCAATAAATACGGTATTTATTGCCGATTAATTATTAGCTATAGCTTAACTAATTAAAACGAGTGGTATCAATTAGTGCTAGCTACAAAACTTAAATATGCAACTATTGAGTTGTCATTGGAGAAAACGAAGAAAAATTGTTGCTAGAGAGAAAAAAAGAGAAAACAGTTAAAAAATAAGAAAAAGTTGGTTATGAAAATGGTATTGTACTTATTAAAGCAATAGATATTGCAAAGTATTCTTTTTTTAAAATATGGAAAAGTTACCATTTTTGCTAAAGGTACTTTTAAAAAAAAAAAAAATAATATTTTATTCTATTTTTTATTGCACAAGGAGAACTTTTTCTCTACAACGACATGTCAGTAACAAGTTTGCTTTAAGGTACTTATTTTAACTACTTAGTTTTATTGAGCAATTGCAAAAAACTGACCGGAAAATGTTGTAAAAAAAAAATTAAATAAAAATAAAATGATTTTAATTGCGCAAACATTTTAATTGATTTCCATTTTACTTCCATTCCATTCCAACCCAACTATTATTAATAATTAATTTATTAATTTATATGTAAGTTTGACGATTTCCTATAAAAAGTTCCATTAAATTACATTTCATAACTAGTTTAAATCATATTTAAATACTTTTAAAATACTTTGATAAGATCTCAAAGTCAGGAATAGGCTTGAAAAGCAATAGAGAAACAATAAAGTGGTAAATACTAGGTATCAGGTATCAGTAAATACTAGGTATCTAACTACCCACGCAATTATTTATTTATTTAAAAAATATCAACCTGATTCTCCTTTCTATATGATAATAGCGAACAAAAAAAATGCAAATCATTGTTCGATGCTATTGAAGCTCTTCTGTTTAACGGCTATAAAATACTTTTTTAATGAGTGAAAATATTAAAAAAAAAATAATAGATCAGGCGAAAATTTTATTTTATTTTTCAAAACTAAAAAAGAAGAAAAAACAAAATATCTAAAAAGAAGAAACGAGAACGAATTAAATGAAAGAATTTAAAATAAAATGTTCAAAAGTAACGTAAGTAAAATAAAATTAATAAAAAAAGTTAAATAAAAAAGGTAAAAAATGAACAGGCTCCACAACGGATTTTAGTCAGAAGAAACAGTTATCATTGGTTATGCAATTTGTAAAAATTAATATGAATGCAACTTTTCTTAAGAGGGAAAATGAAAATGTAAACATCGAAGAACATTTCCTTGGAATCCTAGACGTTAAATCAACAACGGAAAAAAATCTAACTGATTTTATTTTACAAGAGTTAGATGAAATTGGATTGCAAATCAGGGACTGATGGGAACAATGGTATGACAACGGTTCCAATATTAAAAGTATTCACGCAGCAAAATGATTATCTAAATCTATGACAATTTTTGGTGTTGTGCAAAAAATTTATTTCCTTATTTCTTCGTCAAAATTGCAATGGCAAATTTTCATTCAACACGTACTAAATCTGGCTGTAAAAAGGTCCTGTGACATTCGTTGGGAAATTAAACTGGAAAGCGTAAAAGCGCTTTGATATCAAATTAAGGAAGTTCATACTGCGTTACTTGAATTAGTTAAGTTCACTGAGAAAAAAAGAAAAAACCAATAGTGAAACATCATCAGTTATGAATGAAATAAGTTATGAAAAAAAAGCCTACAGGCTCAAAAAATGCTTTTTGAGTTGCGTTGCAGTTACTTTAAAGGCTAGTTTAGTTTTTTTCAGAAATTTAGATTTAGGTTTTGTGGCGGCAACATTGTTAGCAAGAGAACTTAGTGAAACTTTTGGTGTAGAGCCAAATTTCAAAGAAGCCAGGCAGAGAAAGAAAAGAAGAATGTTTGAGTACGAGGGAGATCGTATGGCAGAATCCGCCAAGCAAATGTTTAAAGTGGAATATTTTTTTGTTATTGCAGAAGGTTTGAACAAATAACTAATTACGATACTATGTTTGGATTTTTGTATCATGTAAAAAAAACTAAAAGTAGTAAAAGAAGATAAATTGTTTTAAAGGTGAAAGACCTGGAATTCCTAAGTTTTGAAGGAGAAAAGAATGTTTGTGGGAATGACCTTTTTTCTGAACTTAAGGTTCTTCAAGAACTTCTTCTGGCTGAGGTGAAAACAGCTGCAAAGATTTTGAGATTTATTTACCAGATTGAACACCCATTTCCAAATGCATTTATAACGTATAAAGTTTTACTGACTATATCTGTAACTCTGGCAAGCGCAGAAGGAGTTTTTCACGCTTGAAACTTATCAAGACAAAATTAAGTTTGTCCATGGGTCAAGAAAGGCTATCAATTGTGATATCTAAGTTTTTATCCTTTTGACGCAATTTTAAAAATTATCTAACCCTGGACAATTGTTTTTACAGTATTAATAACACTTTTTTTATTATAAATATTTGCCAGTATTCTATTATAAAATTAATGTCTATTATTTTACAGTGTGAACACTTATTATATAACATCTACCTAACTACGAGCACCCTTCATATCGATTGCTGAAAACATAATAAGTACAAATGAGGTTACTATTTTGTAAAAATATGTTATATTATTTATATCATTCAATAATAACCAAAAAGAAAAAATTTATTTGTTATTCTAATTCATTTATTTCTTGTCAGACAAAAGTTATTACTTATTTACATTATTTGGCCTTTAATAACTTTAAGAATAAACTTTATTGTTATTACTCTAAATTATTTTATAAAGTAATCATCTCTTTTTATAAACTTACACGAAAATAACAACTCAAAATTATATCATCCCGTAATTTTTGTTTTTCACTTATACAACCTCTTTTCAGACAGTAAGAGAAAAAGTTATTCATTGTCAAAGAGCCTAAAATAATGACTTTTAAGAAGGCCTCGCAAAAATGATTTGCTCCAGGCCTCGCATTTTGATCATGACCATGCTTCATACCTAGCTCTGCTAGGTATGAAGCATGGTCAGTAAAAAAGAAATAACTAAAAGATTAAAAATTTCATAGATTTTTTTCAGAAATACTCTGTAAACATTTAAACTGATAGGTGGCATCTAAAGTTATGCAGGATCTACTATGAAGCTCAAAAACGGTCTTTTATTTTGTCTAGTAAGAGCCAATCCAAGGTTAAATTATTGTTGACTCGCCAACACTTGTGTTGGCGAGTCAACAATAATTTAACCTTGGATTAAATAGTCAACAATAATTAAACAAAAATTGTGAAATACGTCTTTCTTCAAATTTATTTAGAAATATTTTACAGGATAACCATTGGTGTTTATGCAGCTGTTAGAAACCCATGCTAACGGCTCTGGCCGTCAGCATGGGTTTCTAATTTTTCTAACAGCATGGGTTTCCATCAACTTGCAAAATTAAAATGTTGTATAGAAAGAATTTGGTAGTCTTTGGATGAAAGTGGAAGCAAGTAATTTTTAGAAAATAAATAGAAAGTAAATTTAATATAATAAATAGAAAAAGCAAAACTTCTGTTAAAAGGTTTAAATCTTAAAAGTATGGAAACTGCTTTTTTTGTACAGAGAATTTAAGATAGCGATAAGGAGTATTGGTATTTTGTGTATCAAGAATGTAAGGTGGTAAGAAGTATTGGTATTTTTTTTCCAAAGGATGTAAGGTGGTGGTAAGGAGGTATATAGGGTTGTTCTAATTTTAACATTTATACAGGCCAATTTAATCAATACATCTATACATAAACGCTAAAGAAATGCGTATGTCTTTTAATAGACATCATGATTGATTAAAACGAATGGTTGCAGTTTCAATAAATTATGACGCATACCCACACTGCTCATGCAGTTAAACATGATAGACCACAAAGTATTATTTTTATCTTGCAAACCTTTTTAACAGAATTGAATCCAAGCATTTGATTTTTAGACATGGATGGACAAAGAACTAGTCAAGGTTCAAATAAGATTCATAAAAAGCTTTAAAAAAAAACTAACTACCATTTGTTGAAGGGTTCCAACCGCAGAAAAGATAGCTGATTTGCATTTCATAAAACATTGAGGACAATGACGGTGGCGGATGTTGAAATATTTTTGTATTTTGTATCACTTTGGCGTCTCCTGAAAAAAATGTCCTCTATTTCAAAATATTTTATAAGATATACCATACACCCCCTTTCCTCCCTAATCTGTCTTTGCTTGAGGGATATTTAAAATATTATTTTAGATGATTGTTTTTGTTTCGCCAGTTTTCATATATCGCATTTTTTTTTATTAATAATTATTGTTATTATCTTCAATAACGTTTTATTTACAATTGTTTGTTTTAGTATGTCATCCGAGATGCACGATTTTATTAACAATTTTTTTTTGTAAATAAGAAAAAAAATCGTTCAATACCTATTTAGTTTCTATTTTATGATATTTTAAAAAAAGCTTCAAGCAATAAAATCTAAAAGGGTAAACTTTTTATGAAAACACTGTATCTTTCTCCGGAAAGGGATTTTCATAAAACTCACAGAAGCTACAAAGCGCATTATAACTGAATATAGTTTGTTTAAATATTAAAATAATCCAAATATTTAGATTAACTATACATAAATTTGGTTTCGATTTGTTTTGGTAACGAAACCAATGATACCAATAAACATGTAGTTATAACGTATTATTTTGCATTTGTTTAGCTAATGTAAATAAAAGTTTTGGTTTCATTACAAAAAGGCTTTAATCAACTAGCAGACAAGGACGCTAATTTACTACAATCAGTATGAAGCTATTGAAAATACTATTATTAGTAATTAATATTAAGAAATAATTAAGTATTAAAAATAAATAGACGCTACAGAAAAATATTAACTGACAAAAAATATACATAATAAACCAATAAAAATAATTACAAAATTAACTCGGTAAATAAACAATCAATATAAACCAAAATAAATTAAATTAAATAGATAAATTAATATAATGAAAAATTTGTTTAAGTGAGAGATTTTCCTATTTAATGTGAATCGCTTCTTTTACCTTTAATTTATATTTGGTTCGAGCTGAATCCAAAATCTCAAAAGAATCACGATTGAACAAATTTATGCAATTATTTATGTATTTAAACGTTTATATACATGGGTTTGTTTATCAGTTTAAAGGTGCATTAGTTCTAATTGTCAAATATTAATATAATTAAGTATTAAAAATAAATAGACGCTACAGAAAAATATTAACTGACAAAAAATATACATAATAAACCAATATAATACCAGTAATTAATATTAAGAAATAATTAAGTATTAAAAATAAATAGACGCTACAGAAAAATATTAACTGACAAAAAATATACATAATAAACCAATAAAAATAATTACAAAATTAACTCGGTAAATAAACAATCAATATAAACCAAAATAAATTAAATTAAATAGATAAATTAATATAATGAAAAATTTGTTTAAGTGAGAGATATTTAATGTGAATCGCTTCTTTTACCTTTAATTTATATTTGGTTCGAGCTGAATCCAAATTCTCAAAAGAAACACGATTGAACAAATTTATGCAATTATTTATGTATTTAAACGTTTATATACATGGGTTTGTTTATCAGTTTAAAGGTGCATTAGTTCTAATTGTCAAATTTCTAAAGATTTTTCTAATATAAATGGCATTGCAAGAAAATTTGTATACAACATTTTAAGTAACAGTTTGCTTTTTTTGTAATTTTAAAATTTTACATGCAAAAAAATTGTTTTAAAATAATATTTCTTGTTTATTTTAATTACTGATATCATTATTTTTTTTTTTTTATTATGCGGCACTGTCTGCCTTATATGAAAAATAGTGAGTTCGGTTATTTATTTATTTTTATTAATATTTTGCAAGTTCAGGGTTATCAAAACGTAAATATTGGTTACTAATTTGTTAATTTTTCTAATGCATTATTAATTTTTTTTTTTTCTTTTTTTAATGCATAAATATCTTTTCGCAATGATTCTAACCTCTCATTATTTTCTTTTTTTATGGGCAAGTATTTAGACTTAACCCAAGAGAGAACGTAGGAAAGTACAAATCATATTTCTTCATTCCACGCATTCTCAGAAAAAGATAACAGCAGATATAAAAAGTAGTAGAGGGATGACATTTCTGGGCCATTTTCATTTCAACCATATTTTCAACTATAATTTAAATTCTATTTTAGGTTCATTTTCAACTTGCAGTTGAGTTCTGGGCCATTTTCATTTTCAACCATTTGTTCAACTATATATTTAATTAAATATATGGTTCATTTTAATCCATAGTGTATATAAATTGTACAACTAAGAAATAAATTTTTAAGTCAATTTTTTAAATTTAAAAATCAGTTTTCAAATTAGTTCTAATTTCGTTTCTTGTCGTCGCGGAATTTTCTTGTGTGACGTCATAAGTGCGCATGCGTTAGATTTATTACGCATAATAGTAGCATTGTCCTAACAATATTCTATGGGTCTCTTATAGCATATAATTCTATTTCAGTTGCAGTAATGTAAGTATTTGCATTATTTACAATGTAATTATCAAATACTAATGTAGCTGATGTTCCTCCAGCTAAGTAAGATTTATTTTGACACACAGGTGCCCACCAACCTCCAGATGTATCTAATGAAAGTACTGCTCCATCAATCATCATGCTTTTATTAGTTGTTATATTTAAACCACAAAATATTTGACCTAATTGCGAGCTTCCAAATGGTGTTTCAGTTGATATGAGTTGTGCTATATTTTGATAGTGCATAGACATTAAGGGTAGGAATGCTTGTTTAAATATAATACTTTTCCAGACACCATTAATTTTATATTTCAAGCAATATTTATAATATCCATCGTTGTTTTTATATTGCCAGTTATTAAATAATTGGCTATATTTTGAAGCTGAAGATGGAGTAGAGCTAATCTGATTATATGCTCCATAATAATTATTTGGAAATAAGTCTGATGCTAATTGTCTAACAATTAGCGTTTCTCCTGGTATGTAAATTGGATAATAAACACTGTTAGCATATAGATTATTTTTAGCTGCAATCAATGCATCATAGAATTTTTGAGCTAAAAATATTTGTTGATGCGAGTCGTAATGTACGGTGTCGTCGTTTGTAATTCTCATGGAAGGTGGAAAATTATTAATAGATATGCTTGAGGCGTGCGGAATATATTCTCCAATAGTTGATAGCGCATTTTGAACTGGTTCCGCCCTCGCGGAATTAGCTGCAACCCATTCAGGTCTCATTTGAAAAGTAACGAATGGAATTGTATTCAATTTTGCTTGGGAATTTGTTAACGTATAGAACTGATTAGATGAATATCTTATATAATCTCTTATGGTTTGAATAAAATTTACTAGAATATGTTTATAATTATCATTCCAACCAGCTACACAATCATATTCTCCTTGACTCCAAATCATTCCACAAAATTCAGCATTATACTGTGATAAGATATATCTTATTCTACGAGTTAAATTTTTAAAACCAGTTCCATATGGCATAAAATAATCATTACTAAAACCTTTAGCAGTTAACTTTCATTAAACATTCATCTGAATTTACTATATTTAATATACTTGTACTGATTGAATTTTGCATTATAAGTCCTGCAAGGATTGATCCATATACTCCCCAACACTTATCATCTGTTTCATTTACATCTAGTCGCAACGAACATGGAAGTAACACATCATTTTGTCCATTATCCATTGCAAATTGAACAATTCTTCTGTTCATATAATTTACAGTTGTTATTGCTTGAGATAAACCTCATTCTCTACCAGCATATGTATTTGATTGACCAGCTATAATCAAAACTTTATATTTATGTGGATAAGGAATTAGGCTATCAACATAACTCTTTGTAGCTGCATCCTGCGCATTAGTAGGATCAGCTGAATTTATTATTTTATTTGTATTTAAATCAACATTAAAAGTTGCTTTATTGTCAACATTAATGTCGATATTTATTGCATCTGTTGTGTAACCTAAGCAGATAGACCATACATTGAACTACTACCAGCTATATTAATACTCATTTTTATAAACCTAATATTTTTATTTAATTTAATTGCATAAATCTAGATCTATTTCAATATAATGAATTTTCAAAACTTTGAAAATCAACCCCTTCATCTAGCTTTTTTAAAACATAGAGACACAAGTGTCCGCAATATGAGGTATCTCCAAATTGAATTCTTAAACTATTATAATAAACAGGACTGTGTAAATATTGAACAAGTTCAACTGGAGGTGGAAGTGCATAAGAGTCAAAACTTAATTTCACATCTCCATCTTTATACCAGCAAATCCAATGAAATCCACCTGTACTTGAATCTCCAGTATTTTATATTCCACATTCTTTTTTTTGTGTATTTTTAAATAATTCATCTCTTACAAATACGCTTCTAAAAATTTTTATTTTTAATTTTTTTGCTGCTTTTATTCATTTAAAGTTTGTTAATGGTTCATTTGGTAATATAATTCCTTCAACATTAATATGTTTGTTCATTTTTATTAATAGTTTTAGATTTTTTTATATAAAAGTTACTTACCTTTTTTTTATCTTAATTGAGACTCGTTGACTTCGTTGTGCCTGCCTGCCTATTTCCAATCAATCTGAAATGAAAAGTTGGGTTTAGAAGACTCGGCGACCTCGTTTACTATGTCAATACTATCACTTTTATTCTAATCAATCTGAAATGAAAAGGTGGGTTTAGGTCCCAAAGGGACCAATGCTTCGCTAGGAGATTCAGCAACCTCGTTAATACTATCTTCTTTAAGAGTTAATTTATAATGACCATACGCCAATGTATGAATTCCATCTTCTAATATAATTCTTTTATCATCTTCTTCACTGAGTGCTATTTTGTTTATTTCTTCTGTATAAACATCATACAAATGAGATCTTATGATATTCATTTTTCTCATTTGATCGTTTCTATTCATAAGGCAGTCTTTGTAATCTTCATATGTTATACATTTTTTAATTACATTTCTTTTTACTCCTTTACATTTTTTCTTATCTTCTCCATGTACTTTGTACGAATACAATTTAGATCTGAGTCCTATAAACTCTTCAATTTGTGCTCCTTCAGCTTCATCTTTAAACTTTCCTAATACTTTTTTATTCGGACCTAACTTAAATCCATTTTGAACAGCTGGATAATTTTTGTTAAATTCACTTGTATCAAATTTACTTTCAACATCGTTCACAATATCTGGATAAAAGTCTTCTGTTTTTATTTCATAGGCTAATGAATCTGTGTCTATGAATAAGAGTTTAGCTTTATTTCCATATTTATTTTTTATGTAATCATAATGAAATTCATACATTAATGTCTTACTTAAATTTAGGATGCACATACCCAAGTAAATGGGTTTATTATAAACTAGTTTAGTCCTACTTTCATAGTTAGGTTTTGATGCTAATTTTATAGCTTCTTCTCTTTTAGTGATTAATCTAACATCAACTCTGTTTTCAATACTCTCTATTGTTTTTCTAAATACAGAATTATTCTTAAAAAAGTCTTTTTCAAAGTCATTAGTAGCTTTGTATTAAGCTCAATGTTCTTACTCAGCCATGTGCTCTCTTCAAACTTTATTCCTCTATGAATTTTAGTCAATTTCAATCCTAATCTTTCATACAATTTCAAATTTTCATAGTGTATGATATATTTTTTCTTATGATTTAAATAAGGAACTAACATATCAACCCTGTCTATTTTTAATCTTTCAGGAGCAAGTGGATAATCATTTTGAGCATCATGTAGATTTTCAGGATATTCTAAATCTACTTCTAATATTCAAGAAATAGATTTCCAATTTTTTAATTCTTTTTCACTCATCCACTCAAATCCATGTGTAGGAAGGGGTTTACTCATTGCCCATCCTTATAAATTACTAGCATCTAGATACTGTATGTAGGTAGATTCTTTACTTTCATCATAGGTTGTTATATATTTATTATTAGCAGCCTGTTAGAACTCGTACTAATTCCACCGCTTATTCCTTGCTTTATTATTAAGATCATATCATAATCACTTAATAATTCTAATTCTATTTTTGTTTCTTTTAATGCAGCATCCCAAGCTAACCCTGGTGAAGTATAGTACCAAGCAGGATCTAATTTATAATTTTTCATCTCTAAAATTCTCAAAGACATCAGCTGATAATAACACATCTGAAACATTGTATAAATTATGATAATCTCTAAAGGTTTTACAATAAAACTCCATACAGTTTGTGCATGTGAGTAATCTTCATCACTTATTCCTTCATCATTTAATCTTGAAAAGAAGAGTTCTTTCGATGGTAATTGCGTTTCATTTAACTTATTAATAGAATCAACCCATTCATAAGGATAAACACCTTTTCTTAATAATAAATCGAGCTCATTTCCTGAATAGTGTTTTCCAATATTTTTACATTGCTCCTTTGTTAGATTCTTAGATAAGCTATCTAAACCAGAAGCCATAAATCTATAACTATCAACAAAACGGAGTTGTAGTTTAACTTCAATAACTTTATTATCTTTATTCGTATATTCACCAACTTTAAGTTCTTTAGAAAAGCTGATATACTTTTCTTCATTGTTAGGAATGCAATTTAATTTTCCTTCTGACAACTTCTTTATGAACGAGTGAGAATAATAACCAGATAAATTGTGAAATAGTACTGGAATGAATTTTGGAATTTTAAATTGTAAATTACAATCTTTGTGAGCAGCACCTCTAATTTTAACTGTAATATGACAATGATCTATTACTTTATCTTTTTTTAATAATTCTTCGCAAATGTGACATACTTTTGCATTATCAAAACTATTTTTGTCTTCAGGTGTAAATATCATCTTTTTTGGAAATTTTAAATGTGATGTAAATCTTCTTAATATCTGCTTCTAACATATCAACAAATTTTTTCGCAACATCATCTTTTTCACTATTTGCAGTGAATGTGACTGGTTTACTTTTATAAACACTTTCATCAAAACATTTGATGTAGTAACAGAATGAACTTGGTGTATGCTTTTGATATTGTTTTGTATAAGATTCATTCGGATTAGGTTTGCAATTGTTGATTGGTTTTATAAAACTTTCAAAGTCAGCATAGACTACAAAAGATACTCTCATAGTTTTTTTAAAATAGTTAAACTTTATCATTGTCTTAGGCTCTGGAAGTTCAATTCGTACTGAATCTTGAGTATCACAATACAATTTATGTTTTGATAAAGATTCTTCAGAAGTAAATCCTAACAAGCAGTTTCTACAAAAGTGCTTTTTACCATCATGTTTAGATATTTGTGATGAATGTAATCTGCTTAGACTTGTTATTGTTATATACAATAATGATTAGTTTCATCATTTAAAATGATTAACAAATCTATTTGATGTTGTCTGTTTTTCTCAATTGATATGCGTAAAGGGTAAACTGAATTTTTATATCCAAAGACATTAACACTTATGTCTTGATTATTTTTCTCAAATTTAGTAATTTGTTGGAGGGACACTGGGAATTTTATTTTTACCCAATTTAATTTTTCAGTTTGTTCTATTAAATCTTTATCTACTCCTTCAGGGTGGCAATCATTAGGATTTAAAAATCGAGCTACACATCACTGAAAGCATTCGTTGTCTTCATTCTTCATATTAATGATTGCTTTTTTAGCTGCTAACTTTTCAGGAAGAGGAATGTAAGATCTAGCTATAATAGGGTTATATTCAATGATATTTATATCTATCTTTTCAACAGAAACAAATCTTTAACTTGATCCTAATTGTTGAAATGTAGACAAGTATTCTAAAATTTTATTTGTACCTCTTTCATAAAAGTCATTTAAGTCTGTTGATTTTGAAACAACATCTGCTTTTGTTGAAAAAGTTGCAATAGTTATTATTGTTTCTCCTGTTTTAAGATCAGTTCTTTCCATTTCACATGAAAGAATGATATAGATCTTTGATCCTTTATTGCTATTCAGTATTTGAATGACATTATTTTTAGCTGATTTCATAAAGGACAAAGCATCATATCCTTCAACACCTTTAGCTGAAGATTGCTTTGTCATATTTTTAATAGCTGATTGTGTTAATTTAAATTCTATTGGTTTTCTAGTTCCAAATCTTTTATACAAATTAGAAACGGTAGATTTTAATTTGTTAATTTTCTCATTTGCAGTCTTTTTAAAAGGTTTAGGAAACATAGTTCATAATCCAATTAGCTTATGAATTAAATTTGTTCGTAATAATATTAATATACTTACTTGGTACATATTGTGTAGGTGTTAGAGCATTTTGTGTAATATGCACTGGAATAGGTCTATCTAATATAGGTGTTGCTCAACTTTTCCTCAACTGCTCTAATAAAATCTGCTTTTCTCATTCTATAATAATATTTAATTTTTCGCTCTTTTGCGATTTTTCTCAATTCTGTTAATTTTATATTTTCCATTTTTATATATACAAGATTTTTATTTATATCATTTTCAATTTTTTTATACTTTTAGGCATGAAGTGGTACAAATGACTAAATAAAGTAATTAAATTTCTTGTCAGTATATTTTTATATATTTTTTCTATAAAAATAAGTTATTCTGTATTATCGTCACATTTAACTAGCTACGCTAATCTGGATCCTTCGGATTTAAGCCTTATTACTTCTGTTTTTATTCCATTTTCAATCTTTCCGTTACGAGACTCTGCATATTTTTATCCATGTCTCTCTTTTCTAATGTAATCTAATATAAAGATTTATATATTTTAACTTCTCCAGTTTCTACATTAGTTAGTTTAATAGTTACTGGATTTGTTCTAATTTTTACAAGCCTGTTATTTTTAGGATCTCTTTCTTTTTTCTCTTTTATTGTATATTTTCTTGGCCTTCCTACTGGTTTTTTATCTACTTTTACTTTTTCTTTTTCAATTCTTTGAACTCTTTTAATCTTTGGTTTTTTAGGTTTTTTTTCAACGATGTTTGCTGATATTAATTCTCTATCAAGTAAAGTAATTATTATCCATAGCAATCATAATAGGATCTTTAGATGTTTGTTGTATTTTGTTTTCTTTTAACAATTTTGTTAAAAATCTTTTTGTATATTTTATTTTATCACTCATTTTTATATAATAAAGAAAATTATTTAAATTAATTTCAAAAACATTTTTGTAGATTTTTTATAGAAAAGTATATAAAAAATTACATTTATATATTTAGTTATAATTCAGCAGAGCATGGGTCCTTTCAGGACCTAGTGGAGCATGGGTCCCTTTGGGACCTAATATTCAAATCTAAATCTATCTCCATTAGAAGTAAGTTTTGCTAATCTATCTGATATGATGAGAGCAAGTATTACAAAACCTGCTGGAATGATAAAGAAAAATTAGAAGCAGGATATCTTTCATCATTAAGTTCAATCCACATGTTTTGTAAATCACAATGATCAAATAATGAAGAATTTTGTTATTGTTTTACTTCCCTATTTGTTTGTAAACTAACAAGTATATATCTAGGTTTTTCAGTAGCTCTTGCTCCCAATCTCCAATCAAATGTTGTATTTTGTAGAACATTTTGTTTGTCAAGGTGCCTTGATCTAAAAGGTATATTAATTGTTTCTTTTGATTTAATTATTTTAACAAGTTCTAATTCTGCTTCAATGGATGGAGTTACACGTTTAATAAATAATTATATTCTGTTAAGATATACTTTTCCTGCAGCTACACCAGTACCTCTAAAAATTGCATTATCATCACTTGCTCTTCTTAGTAAAAGTTCATGTTTTAATCCGTAAACAACTTTATCATAGTCATCACAAAATCCGAAAATATGTTTTAATGGAATACGAAATACAAATGTACCTTTTGCAGTTGGCTTTTGAATTATATATTGCTGCCTTCAACTTCTAAATATGCTTTATATGGATGGAAAAACGAATCCCTATTTTCAATAAAAACTCTTATTTCTCCTGAATTTAAATTAGAATTAACAGTTAGTTGGAGTTCATATTCTTCATATTTTTTAATTCCTTTATCAAAATTTACTTCTTCAGTAATATTCAATATATTAGATTTTGCCATTTTTTATATACAATATAATTTTTTTAAGCTATTTTGATAAAATTAGCAAAGCATTATTCTTATATCATTCTAAGCCCGTCACCTATATGCTTTTTAACCAAATCTTGTATTCTAATAGGATTTGAAGATTTAATCAAGTCTTGTTTATTTTTAGATGAATTACTTTTTACAGATGATCCAAACATTATTCTATTTATATCAGCTTTGCTAGGTTCTGAAAGAGCCCTGGCTTCGTTAGATCCCTTCGGGATCCTGGCTTCGCTAAGTTGATTATTTATAGAATCGATTAAGTTTTTAGGATCTTGTTTAGGTTGTACTCTTTATTTACTTTTTGTGTTATTTTTTTTTCCTTTATTTATTACAATTTCTTTAGCGATAGATATTGCAGAAGTTGCAAGTTCTTTTCCTGCGGACTTGGCTGCATCTATTGCAGTTTTTCCCAAGTCTGTAGCAGCTGCTCTACTAGCTATAATACGAGATGAATTTAGTGCATTAATGTTTGCTTATTAAACATATTTAAAAAAGGTGTAAATATTCCACTTCCACCTATTTCATAATTATGTGTAAATTCATTATTTATATCTAACATTTTATTTACTATATATTTTTTTTTAATTCGCTTTGCAATGCTATTTTATTATTGGCTCATTTTTATTGAAATGATTAGTTAACATTGTTTTCATACCAGATAATGCTTTTAAAAAATCAGAAGATTTTGCTTGATTATACATATTATTTATATCTGTAAATACTCCACTTCCACCTACTTCATATTTTTGTATATATCCATTATTACTTATATCTAACATTTTTATATATGTAATATTTTTAGTTAATTCATTTAATGAATCCTTGCTTCGCTAATTCATTTAATGACGATGCTATTATCTTAATTGTTTTTTAAAAAGTCTATTTTTTTGTTCTTCTAAAAGAGATACTTGTCTTTCTAAAAGATGCTCTGATTTACATTTTGAAGCAATTTCTTTTATTTCAAATACAAAACTTATTTGCTCTCCTTCTAAATTAAGTATATGCCTATCTTGATCAATTACTGTTATTTTTATATCCCAAATTTTTTTTTTGATTTTAATCTATAATAAGTTGGTTCATTTGGTACTTTTATAATTTTCCAACCAACTTTTGCAGCTGGATAAAATGAATATATAACATCTGAATGTGCATTATCTACAATTGACCCTGTTATATGATTATTTGTTATATGAATAATATTAACATGATTTATATCCATTATTTTATCTGAAATATATACTTTTGATGAATCGAATGTTATAAGATTACCATCCCTATCTCTATTATTAAAACCTAAACGATCTTTTATCGAGTCATCACCAAATTGTATTCTAATATTGCTTTTTTTATCAATAATGGTTTGTGATTTTTTGGTATTAAAATTTGCTTCAAATAAAAAAGATGTATAGCTAAGTGTTATACTATCATATACATATTTTTTTTTAAATCTTCAGCACTTGTAACATCTTTATAAAGCGCTTGATAAGTAGAAAGTTGATTTTTAAGAGTAGTCATTACGTAATTACCTATATATTTATTTATATCTGAAAGTTCATAGGCTCCTGTTGGGATGTTATTTTGTTCAAAAACAGGGTTATCACCAACTTCTATAGTAATATTTATAGTATTGTTTACTCCAAAAATAATATTTGGAAAACTATTATAAGTCATTAATTTTTTTAGAGTCATTCCATACTCTTTATCTTTATCTTTATAATTTTTATTTATAACAGTATCGTTTGAAGTTATAAATATTGTTAGTACCATTTTTATACATTTTTTATTTTTTTATATCGTTTTTAAGTATAACAAAATTAACTTTGCTCTACTTTCTCTCTTAAATGGAATGTTATTAATAACATTCCATTCCTTTAGTAATGGAATGTTATTAATAACATTCCATTACTAAAATCTATAATATTATGATTATGATCAATAAATTCAACTTTCATCTCTGTAAGTTTTTTTACTTTTAATGGATAATATGTTATGAGATCAGGTTTTTCATGAACAGCTATACCTTTAGGTCTTGCCATAGGTAAGAATGAATGCATTACAGTAGTATCCTTACCATTTATATTTTTTTCATCTACAAGATTATTTAATGTATAACAAAAATCTCATTATTTGGTGAAGTATCGTAATATATTCTGTTCTTATAAATGCCATTTTATACTCTTTATCTTCATCTTTGCTTTTTGTATTGCTTGAACTTCGATAACTTTATCTTTTATCATTTTTTATATTAATTTATTATTTATATTACTCTTTACTTTCTAAATCTAAATCTTCAATTATTCTTGAATTTTTTTACCTCAAATTTTGTACTTACTACTTCTTTTTCATATACAACTGCATCTTCTAATTTTACTTGTATAGATTGAATCGTTGACCCAATATAAACACCTTCAATTCTTAAACAACCTACAATATAACATCTTTTTTTAATAAGATTATGTTCTGAAATTTCATCATCATCTTTAGATCTGAATACAGGTTCCATCTTCAGATCTTCTGTTGGTATTTTTGCAAAAATAACAGGAGGTTTATTATCATTATATTTTAGAATTTTTAAGTTGTCAGTGTTAAAATTCTTCATTTTTTTTTTTATTGTTTTTCTTTGACTTTATCTCTACAAAATTTCTCAATATATTGAATTATTGCAATAAATTTTTCTTCTTTAAATAGTCTTTCCTTTTATTTCATTAAAACATACAAGTGGAATTGAAAATCCAGTAAGTTTCTTCGTTTTTGGATCTCTATTTTCACAGACTCTATATGAAAATAATTTAGGTGTTTCTACTGATAAAAATGTTTTGCTTTTATAACTAATTCTCATTTTTTGATAAAGAACAGGTTTATAAAAATCAATTACTTCATTAGCACATAACTTTGTCTCATCAAAATTTTCAATCTTTACATATGACATTTTTTATATATGTAAGAAAATTATTTATGTCATTTTTTAAAAAACTTTTATGCATTTTTAGACTTGTGCTTCGCTAAATAATCTAATTTTTTTAACTTTAACATTTATTTTTCAAATACTAGTTCTGATATTAATTCAAATCTGTTTAATAATCCTGCTTCTATTAGTAAATCTAATAATATTTTTTCGTTTATCGCTAATTGTAATCTTAATTTTTCTTTTTTAAATTTTAATCTAAATTTTTCTACTTCTAAATCTAATTTTTTAAACTCTTTTTTTTTTTAATCTAAATTCTATTACTTCTTCATCTCTTTCTAATTCTTTTGTATCTTGTGATCTTGATAAATGTAAATACATTTCTTTTCTACTAATTCTCATCCCAATTGAAGTAATCCTGCATCTTCAACTGTATATTCTTTTAGTTTTAACTTATAATTTTTCCTTATTTCTTTTATTCTTTCTTTATATTCTGATTCAAATTCAGAATAATTTTCATAAAAATCGTTTTGCAATTCATTTTCCATTCTTTTTATTATGACAAGAAAATTATTTATATCATTTAAAAAAAAAATTTTCTATTGTACATTTTTTTTAAATTATATTTTTTTCTTGCATCATTTACTATAAGATGTAGTAGTTGTCATTATAGTAGTATTTGTATTAGCATTACCAGAAGTAGCTGATACGCATATATTAACATTTACATTAGAGTTGTTCATTTTTTATATACAAGATAACTATAAATTTTTCAATTCTTTATTATCAACCCATGAATTAAAAGTATCAGGATAACCATACCACTTTATAACCTTTTCAATTCTAAATATCTCTTGATTCGTTTTTTGTAGTTCTTGTTCATAAAAAGTACCTTGTATTTCTTCACCATTATGATCAGTTATTTTATAAGTTGGTGGATCTGTGTACTGAACTTGTGATACTGTGAATACCTCTTCAGTCCATCTTGGTATGTATCCTTTTTCAAACGCTTCTTTCTTTTTAGTTATTCTCACTTTATCACCTATTGAAAACTTGGGTTTAATAGGATTTGATCTCACTTTTCCATTTAGATTTAGAAATACTATATTGTCATTCTTTTTATTGCTTGCTTCAACTGGAGTCGTTTTAATTGAAGAATGCTTTGTGTTGTTGTATTGATTTACCATTTCATCTAAAACGTCAATGTATTTTCTAGTAAAGTTAGCAGAGAAGTACTTGAACATTTTCTCTTTCATTGTTCTACTCCAACGTTCAACTACACAGCTTTTTTCTTCATTTTCAGTCGAATAGAGCTGCACTCCTAATGCTTTAACATGCTTGTTATAAAATTCTAAGCCTTTATCTACCCATAATTTCGTACATTTTCTATCTTTAAAGATTTTATTGAAAGCATGAGAAACTTCAAGTCCAGTTTTAGTCTTCAATGGAACAATCCATCCGTACTTTGAAAATACATCTATCACCATTAATAAGTATTTTATACCATCATTGAATTTAGAAAAAGCTTGCATGTCAACTAAATCAGCAGCCCATATTTCATCAATCCCATTTGAAATTACTTTTCTTTTTCTAAAATGTTTTATAACAGGTTTATGAAGTTCATTTGCAAGTTCATCAGTCCATTTCAGCTTTTTGCTTTTTTTGTTGATCGCTGGTAGTTTTTTGATCTTACACCCATGCCAAACTTTGCTTTTGCAGATAATATAGGTTTTATAATATTTCGTTCTAATTTTTCACGCTGTGTAGGATTTGGTATAGTATCCATATGTTCAATCATCATTTTATCAGCTAGAATTCTAGTATGAGTATCTTGATTATATTTTAGGCAAGATCATGAATATATGCTGCTTTATCGACTCTATCTACTGATTTACTCCATTCTTAAGGTGTATCAGTAGAAGTTAATCTTTCATCTAAATTAGTTCTAGAACCTGCAAAGTTCATACCAGGTAGATGCATTTCACCTGGAAATTTCGCCCATGGTAATTTTTTATTCTTTGTGAATTTATTAATAGATTCAACTAAATCACCTCCCTTCGTTTCTTTTGTAAATTGAGTTTTTGTCGCTCCACATAGAGCACATTTTCCACGTAGCATATTTCTATTGTTTTTACTCACAATATTTTGTAAGTTAAGTGTATCTGTTTTGTTTCTACATTTAACGCAGTACATTTTTATTACTTTATTATTTTATTTAAAAAAATCTTTTTCATAAATAAATGGATATTATAGATTTATCATGAAATGTAAATAAAAGTAAACGTCATAATAATGAGTTATTATCTAAAAGTATAAGAGGAATTGTTGTAGGAAAGTCAAGTTGTGGAAAAACAACTTTATTATTAAACTTACTTTTAAGACCTGGTTGGCTAGACAATAATCATTTACAAGTTTTTGGAAAATCTCTTTTCCAACCTGAATACAAAATAATAAAAAATTCTTTTGAAAATAAATTACCAAAAGAAGTTATTCTTGAACTATTTAAGTTAAAAGATGAAATAGAGAAAAAAATGCAAACCCAGAGTTTATTATTGAAAACATTTCAAAAAATTTAAAAGAGAAAACAGATATGGAGTGTCAATTTTTTGAAACAGCAGATGATGTACCAGAACCAGAAGATCTCAACTCTAATAAGAATAATTTAATGATATATGATGATTTACAATTAACAAAGCAAAATAAGTGTGAAAAGTACTATATAAGAGGAAGACATAGCTATGTAGATTGTTTCTACTTGGCGCAAAATTATTTTGAGTTGTCTAGGAGGACTATAAGAGAAAATGCAAATTTTATATGCTTGTTTAAACAAGATTCAAAAAATGTAAATCATATTTATAATAATCATATTTCAAATGATATGAAAATAGATGAATTTATAAATTTTTGCAATAAATCTTGGCCGAAGAAGCATGGATTTGTTGTTATAGACTTTTCTTCTGATTTAATCAATGGAAAGTATAGAAGTGGATTAGATTTGTTTTATTATCCAACTTCCTTGTGGAATCGATAAATATATATTTTTTTAAATATATATTTTTATGAAGTTTAAATTTAACGAAGTCTAGATTTTTATCAAAAATCTAGCAGAGCATTTGTTCCTTCGGAACCTAAAGAATTAAATTGAATAAAGGTATGTTCTTAAATGGAGAGTTTTCTCCTAGTAACAGACCTCTACCTACTGATGAATAATCATTTCCATTTCTTAAATAATAACCATTTGAATAATTTTCACTACTACTCCATGGGTTTAAAAATACTCCTTT
Organism: Hydra vulgaris; assembly: GCF_022113875.1. NCBI lineage: Eukaryota > Metazoa > Cnidaria > Hydrozoa > Anthoathecata > Hydridae > Hydra > Hydra vulgaris. Next base: position 33,570,291 of record NC_061160.1, read on the forward strand.
TCCTACTTTTCTAATTTTAATTCCGCAACCATTCTTTTTCATATAAACAATACCATTTCCAGCAATTTTATTAACTACAGCATTTCCAGCAGCTGTAGCTGTTCTAGTCAATAACTCTGTTGCAATAGCTGGAACAACTTTTGAAGCTAAAAAACTTCCAACTAATCCTAGTAAAGGTAAAAATCTACCTTTCACTCTAGCATTATGTTTGAGTTGCGCTCTACTAAGTGAAAGTGTTATACCAGTAACTTTTAGAAATGCTGCTTTCATTCTTTTTCTTTGTGAATCTGTTAGAGCTATTTTATGTTCACCATTTAGATCTTGATGCGTTAGTTTTATAACAGCATTAGTATCAGATTCAATTGCTTTTTTAATTTTTTCTTTCTGACCTTCTGAAAGATTTATAAGAGTATCATAGTATTTTGTCATTTTTATATATGCAATAATTTTTTTAGTTCATTTGCATGAATCTGGATCCCTTCGGAATCTAAATTATTTTAATAATATATCTATTTAATAGATTGCTCTCTGCAGTGTATTATACCAATCTTTATCTATATGACCTTTCTCTAATAATTTATCACAAATAGCAACAGCTTCATTTCTAACTCCAGTATTACCCGCTTGTAAAGCAGCTAAGCGTAATTTAAGCATATCATATAGTTCATTTGGATCATTATACTAAATGATTTCTTTTCCAGATTTTCCAGTTATTTTTTCCCAAATAGGTTTTATTATATGAGTATATTTATAACCTCTAGATGACTTTGGTTTTGCTGAATTTAAATCAGAACGAATTGCATTTGTTTGATCTAGAATTTCTATATACTTCTCATGATCATCATTAGTATATCTAAGAGGATAAGATTTTACTATTAACCTCCAAAGTCCAGGTGTTCCAATGTATTTTATACCTTCAATAGTTATATCATTACCTTCAATAGTTATTGGTTTTTTACCAATATAAAATTTTTCATCATCTTCATTGTAATGTGTACCGAATATCTGATACTCTTTTACTATTTTTAGCAGTATATAACTTTAGATATTCTGTTGCAATAGCTCCTAATGTCATGTTATTTATAACTTCAGGTGGCAGATCCTGAAAGAATCCTTGCTCTGTGATTGCTTTAGTTTCAGGCATTACTTTAGGATTTGAAAAAGTAATAGCTAATTGATCAGCTTTATTTTCTAATTTTGATAAACCTTCTTTTATTCCAGATTTGTATAATTTTTCCAAGTTATCTTGCAAATCTACATCACCAAAATTTTCATTTATAGAATCTCTACATACACTTTTCTTTAATCTTTCAAGTTCTTTTGCGATTTTTTCTCTTTTTTCAATATCTGTAGCTTTTATATACGACATTTTATATTAGCAATAATTTTTTAACACATTATATGTTTTTTATTAACACATTTTATGTTTTTATTAAAACATTTTTTTATGTTTTAATAAACTTTTCTATTAGATATTCAAGTTCTTGTTATTTAGTTTGTCAGTTGCATTCTTTATATACAGTTTCTAATAAATCGATGGCATTTTTAAGACCTATCTTTTCCCCTTGTTTTATAAGTGATTCTTTAGTATTTTTATTAATATCATTTTAGATTTTGTTTTAATTTCATTAATCATTTTTTTAAACTTTTCCTTTTCTGAAAAAACCCATTCAAATTCAATCTCATCAATATAACCATCAGATATAGCTTTAGAAATATGATCGTTAATACTATTAAATTTTGTTTTAGCCATAACTTCAATATTATTATGCTTCTCTGCTTTTAAATTTAACTTTTTATTAACATATTTTCCTAATAATGATAACAGTCCTATACCTAATGCTGCACCTTCGCACGCAACAGCAAATGCTGATCCAACTATTGTTGCTAAAAAACCAATACCAATACTTCCAAGTATCATAGTTCCTACCAATAGTGTTTCGCCAATAGCTGAAATAATTCTTGAAGTTCATTTATATTTCTTACTTAAGTTATATCTTTTTGCTTCTTCTTTTTTTATTTCATCTTGAATTTTTTTATATAAGATAATCTACTATTATGATCTGTTGGTAGTGGCAGTGCTGACAGAGATTTATCTGGGCGAATTTGTTGATTTTCTTTTTATTCCATTCTTTTTATATAGAATCATTTTATTTAATTTATTTTCATAAATTTGGATCACGAAGTGATCTAAATCTCTTTCAGAGATTCATAAGTAGTAATTTATTTTAATATATCATACTTGTATAATATTTAGTATTATCTGGTTTACATAAAGTTTCTATAACTATGCTTCCTAATGATGATTTATCTTCTTTTATCTCTTCTTTTACCTCTTGTTTTATCTCTTCTTTTACCTCTTTTTTTACCTGTTCTTTTATCTCTTCTTTTACCTCTTCGCTAGATCTTTCAGGTTCATAAGAATTATCTATATAATTAATATTATTTATAACTCCATCATAAGATAAAACATAAAATAATAAATCTCCTTTTTTAATTTTTTTATCTTCTATATAATAGTTAAATATAGTTACTTTAATATTATTAGTAGACACTGCTACTGCAGAATTGTGTAAAATAAAAAATGGTTTATATTCTTCTACAAGTGAAACTAATACATGTCCTTCATCTATTTTAACTCCACACATTAAAGGTATATTCATGTATGAATTTGATTTAATTAAAATGTCTTCTTGAGAAAATATCAATATCTTATGATCTTTATTTATTATATTCTCTAAATTAAAATTAATATTAAAAGTTATTTTAGATTCACTATATTTTTCATAATTCAAATACATTCTACGCTTACTTATATGTGACATTTTTTTATAAATATAAAGATTTTTTTATATCATTTTAAAATATACAATAAAATGTTATAAAAATGAAAATGAGTTAAATAATTTTCTTGTGTATATAAAATGGAAAAAGAAAATCTCAGAACGAAGTGTGTGAAAATAAAACAAATAATATAACAATATCTATTACTATGGATAGTGCGAGTATTACACAAAAATTTAATCCTATTATTGAATTGAATGAAAATAAAGATTATGAAATAGGTTTAGTTAAAATACGAATTGCAAATAGTGATTATTCAAATCCTGATTTATATATAACAAAGAGTATTACATATTTAGATGGTGAAAAAACAAACATTGAACATTTGTATTTACCACATACAATAATTATCAAAAATAAAAAACATCAAGTATTTGAACATGAATATAAACCATTAGAAGCAAATTAAATTTCACAAATGGATATCATAATATTTGACCAATATGGAAAACTGCTAGATTTACAAGGAGAAATGTTATTAATTGAATTTTATATAAGAGAAGTAAGAAGTCACGTGACCGAGCAGAGCATGGGTCCCTTTGTGACCTGTGACGTCACGCAAGAAACGAAATTAGAACTAATTTGAAAACTGATTTTTAAATTTAAAAAATTGATTTAAAAATTTATTTCTTAGTTATACAACTTATATACACTATGGATTAAAATGAACCATATATTTAATTAAATATATGGTTGAATAAATGGTTAAAAATAAAAATGGCCCAGAACTCAACTGCAAGTTGAAAATAAACCTAAAATAGAATTTAAATTATAGTTGAAAAAATGGTTAAAATGAAAATGGCCCAGAACTGCCATCCCTCTACTACTATAAAAGTTTTGAAGCTATTTGTGAACCAAATAAAAAGAAAAAGCAATACAAATATACCCTAGAAGCTGACCGCGTTTAAACGAAAAGGCAGAAAAAAGGACGGCTACTCCACGTTGAAACCATAAATTCAGAGACATCTGTATTAAAAACAAAAAAAAAACTGTGTGCGGAAAGGTTAAACATCCCAGAATTTTTTTTTTAGCTTCAAAAGTTGTTCCAGCTATTGCTACAGGGTTGTTGACTGGAACAGCTGCAGCTGAAGAATAATGATGTGGTCTGTAATCTCAACTAAAAGAAAATTGCCAAAGAAACCATCACTATAAAGTGACAATTGATTGAAGAAATCTTTAATAGAGAACGGCATCATAACCACAGTCTATCCCGACGCCTAAAAGCCGTTATTGTAGCAAAGGGTGGAAAAACAAAATATTAAGATTATAGCCTAATTTATTATGTTAACGCTTTTTATGAAAAAATTAAATAGCTATGAATAAGTAATTATGTTGTTTTTTATTCTAAATAAAGCCCTCTAACGATCAAAAATAACTACTAGATATGCATTTATTTATTAAATTTATTTAAACTTGAAAACTACAGATCTTTTTTACTGTCCATAATAATTTGGCCATTCATGTTATGAGACCAAATTTATAGAAAAATGGAACAAAAGTCAATAATAAAAAGAATGGTGTTTTTTTTCCTTTTTTTTTTTTAAATGTCTACTTATTTCATGCTATTTCGACAAAATGCCGTAAAACCTCAGGTTTTCTTAAGATTAATATTAGCATTTACTCATTAGTTGAATAGTTTAAATTACGATATTACGCTTCTAAGACATGCATTACATTACATACATACATATATACATACATACATACATACATACACACACACATACATACATACATACATACATACATACATACATACATACATACATACATACATACACACATACATACATACATACATACATACATACATACATACATACATACATACATACATACATACATACATACATACATACATACATACATACATACATACATACATACATACATACATACATACATACATACATACATACATACATACATACATACATACATACATACATACATACATACATACATACATACATACATACATACATACATGAACGCCGGAAGGGCCTAAAGGCAGGGGTGGCAAACCAAAACACATTATTTTTCTACCATGCTGTTTTGACCACGTTCAGAGTTACCCCGCGTTCGCCATTACCCCACTCTCCCCTATAATATTTAATATAAACAAACATTTTAATTAACCCTACCGTTCTCTAAAAAAATCACAGAAAATGTCACTTTGTTTACTACTTTTACTATTACGAATCGCATGAACAGTGCAATTAACACTAAATAATAGCATGTTGTAACATGCTATTATTTTAATTTAATAACATGTTGTATTATATTAGTTTAATATATGTTGTAATATATGTTTAATAGCATGTTGTAACATGCTATTAAACAATCTACAAATTAAATCAACTGTTTCTTAGCTACTTTCTAGATATCAATAGTACATTTCATCCTATGCCATTCTTAGCTTTACAAGGTGCTAGAACGATTTCAAGTGTATTTGCCAAAATAATTCATTCTACTGTCATTCATTTCAACGAACTGTTTGGTAATTTTTTTAATGTTAATTTTTTCGATTTGTTTTTTGTGTATCTGTGTAAATATGATGTTGTTCAGGTGATTGCCTCCAGTTTGTGACCTAACCCATATTTTTACTCTCCTCATTACATTAAAGCTTCTTTTACATGATGATGTCGAAAGAGGCATGGTGTAGTAAAGCTTCATTAATTTGTGTGTTTGTTTATTGGCGACTTTTCCAGCTAACATGGCTTTGAAACACTCTGTATTTTGATTGACGCAATAGCATTGTACAGATTAATAATTATTGGTTGCCCCTTCAAGTCAACTTTTAGTTTCAAAATGTCAACATCATTAAAAAAAAGCATTCCAAATAAAAACGGTGGGGAATCTTTTTTATTCACCGATGAAATCAAAACTTCTATATTTTTTACAGCTGTTAATCCATCCTGTTCAAATCTCTCACTCAAACTGTTCTGAATAGCATCAATTGCTTTAAAGTAAGATTTCCTTGGTTTTTGTTGGTTTCTGATTTGACAAGGCCATTCATTGCACCGCCGAATGTAAGCTTCTCAGTAATTACTGAATTGCGTAATTTTTTAGGTACCACTCTTTGTCTCTGCTTAACTTCGGTTTCAGACTTATTGTCTTGCTTGATTCCAGGTATTTTTTTGTCGCCTTTATTATCTAAGTTCAGCAAATCTTTGCATTTTGAAAGCAGAATACTGCGACATTACCTGTCAGATTAATTTCTTGTAATTGCTTCGATAGATTTTCTATAATAGCAAAAAATTCAAAAGTGCTTGGCAGTTCAAAAAGTGTTTTTAATGATAAAAGCTGAGATAACAAACCTTTAATTTGTGTTTTTGTTTCTGCAGCAATAGTCTGGTCACTCTAAAAACTGTTCAATATTGTACGGAGTTCTGCAATCTTCTGCTTTTGTTCGTGCTGTCCATCGAGTCATTGACATAAACTTCATTCACAATATTTTGTCTTCACCTGATTCAGACAATATATTCTTTTGGCTTTGTTCGAAAAAAGCAACACGCTTTGGATATGCCCTAACAATTGCATGAATTGACTAAACATTGCTTAGAGAATTTGACTGTAGTGATGATATTGCATATGTATCCTTAACAATCAGCTAGCTGCAATGAGCCATGCAATGAAAATATTTTGCTTGCTGTCAAAAAATATTTTTCAGTTTTGCTGCCAAGCATTTCATAACTGATGCACCCTCAAAGCCAATTCCGGCAGCTTTTGTATATTCCAAGTTGCACCTCAAAAGAATATTTTCAATATATGTCACCAAGGCATCTGAAGAAAGACCGTTGACGCATTTATATTCTCCGATAAAATCTTCATTCACTTTATAGTTGTCACTGCAAGTTCTTATATTAAGTGATATTTGTTCCTTCTTAGTAATATCTGAGGATTCATCTGCAAGTACTGAATAGAAATGTTTATCTTTGATCAGTTCAACAAACTGCCTTCGTGCTTCTAAGGTAAGAAGTTGTTCTTGCAAGATGTCATGAGATAAAACATAATGGTTTTCATTCATCAACATCTTTAATGCCTTTTAAACTGGTAAATATTGGATTCTTCATCATTATTACCTCTTACAGCTACACCCTGTCGAAGCAATGTTTTCAATGCTCCGAAATAAGCAAGCCTTTTCTTTGAAATGCTTGCTTCTCCATGTACATTTGGTCAATATAAACATTAATTGTTGTAAACATTATATTTTCTTTCTTTATCTTTAGAGCACTTGCAGGCTTATGAACACTGGAGTCCTCGAGATTTTTTAGTGCTGCAGCAGATTTGCTCCATGTTCTAAATCCTTTTCCGATTCCATGCTTGAACACTCCACTAGAACATGAATCATATTTTGTACAGGTTTCAAAAAAGACAGCTTTCAGTGATTTTTTCAACAAAGTTATAATTTTGATCTGGTAAGGTGATGCTGCTGCTTTTGATAATTCCTTAGTTTTTTTCTTTTGAAGTCTTTCGGCCTTCGGCATGACTGATCAGTGGTTAAAACCGATACATTTAAGTTAAGATTACGATTAAGAAATAAAGTACTGAGAGATATAAATTATACGCAAATAATCGTCGAAAATAATTACCAATCGAAAATAATCATAGAAAATAAAAATACTAACTGAACAAATTATTGCTATATTTGTTTTATAACTGTATATTGTCTTTACAACGTGTTCCTTTTTTTTCTCGAAAATAAAAATAGAATTAAAAAAACTATTGCATTTTTGCAAAACATCTACTAAAAAACATTTGGAATATATATAAAGATTTAAAGCATAAAAACAAAAAATTGTTAAGTATGTTGATAGCAAGAAGAATAAAATTTAATAAAACAAGTTTGATTTAATTTCAAATTGATTTTTGGAAACATTAGTTCTAAACGTAGTTGCGATTTACAAAAAATTCTTTAACGTCGGTTTATTTATCTGAGTTGTTTCTGAGTTCCACCACTGCTGCTTATTGATTCTGGGCCTTTTTTTTCTTTTCAATATTTTTTTTAAAAGTTTCGTTTAAATCAATTTTAAACTGTTTTCTCTTTAAAAAATTTAAAAAAAATTAATCTATTACCACCATCCCACCCAGGGCCGGATTTACCTATAGGCCGACTAGGCCACGGCCTAGGGCCCCCAACATTTGGGGGCCCCAAAATTTAATAAACACAAAAAGTTAAAAACTGAAAATAATGTGTAGAAAAATTAAAAATGTTGAAAAATTTATTTTTCATTAAATTCTCAATATTCACACTGTTTTGTTTAAATAATAAAATTTTAAATAAAAAAATGAAATTTTTTTTTTCCCAAAATTAAATTATTTTAGGGGCCTCAAAAATGTTTTGGCCAAGGGCCCCTAAAAGTCTAAATCCGGCCCTGATCCCACCTATTACCAGTTCCAGTTGGTAGATATTGATAATAAAATATTGATAATGAAATGTTGGATAATAAAATGCTTTTAAAGAACAAAAATTTACCATATTTATTTCCTAGAAAGGACACGTTCATACTACTTGCTTGTCACCCCAACCAAAAGGGCAGGAATAGCAGTTGCTACCTTAGGCTACCCCTTTCCGGCGTGCCTGCATACATACATACATGCATACATACATGTATACATACATACATACATACATACATACATACATACATACATACATACATACATACATACATACATACATACATACATACATACATACATACATACATACATACATACATACATACATACATACATACATACATACATACATACATACATACACATGCATATATCTATTTGGTAAACTTATATTTGCACCAGCTTGTGTTTAACCGATTTTTCTTTGCGTTTATACCAGTATGTTGTGTCCACTTATGTGTGCACAATTTGCGCATTTGAAGGTTAAGCTTTCAGAACAGCTTTATGCCTAATCAGGTTTACACGCATCCAAATTTAAAAATCAGTCTGTATTTGCGTTTTTGAAAATGTAATTGTCTAAATTTTATTCATGAAAAATTATTATACAAAATAAAAAAGTATTATACAATTATGGCAATAAAACAAGTAAATTAAAGATTATTCATACTTGGCAAATTCATATGACTAAAAATATTTAATTATAGATAAGAAAAACCTCAAAAATAAAAATTAAAATTAAAATTAAATGAAAAAAAAACTAAAATATTTAAAGTTATAATTTCTTTGTATTAATCTTTTGGATTAGCCTTTGCTGAAACAAACTGGCACGTTACTAAGCAAGTTTTCGTTATCTTATGAAATGTTCCGGTCACAGATTCCCTTCAAAATAAATAAACTTTGGTGATTGTTTACACGCAATCAAAACAACGTCATTTTACGGAAGAAAATTTGGTACAGCAAATTTGATTAACTAAATTTATAGGCAATTTAAAAACTTCATTGCTTTATTGTTATGAAAATTTTATACTGCACCTATGTATATCTACTAAGTTTTTTAATTCTGGCTTAATATTGAGTTTTCATTTTTTTATTTCCAAATATTTGAATATTATTATGAGTAATTCATATTTTTCAATAACAAAATTCATAGAGCCTTACGTAGCATGTTAACATATACGTAATTTAAATTATATATCTAACTTTAATTATTTTATGGCATTAAAATAATTATAATTAAGTATATAACTTAAGTCTTTACGATTCTTTATTCTAAATGGGTTGGTTAAACGGTTAAACAGTGTATCCCATGTATAAATATTCACATACACATGTACACACACACACACACACACACACACACACACACACACACACACACACACACACACACACACACACACATATATATATATATATACATATATATATATATATATATATATATATATATATATATATATATATATATATATATATATATATATATATATATATATATATATATATATATATATATATATATATATATATATATAAATACACACATATTTTAGGCACTATGAATAGCAAATTATACACTTCATCAACAGGACTAAAATAGAAAAAATATAGAGTAAACCAATGAGCACTGTCAGGCGTCGTACAAAATCTGTTAGTAAAGAAGAAAAATATTTATATACACCAAATTATTCATCTCGAGACTACAAGGATACAGTTGAAAGTTACAGTGTATCCAACATTGATTCAGTTGACATGTCATGTAGAGATAGAACTGTGGAGTTTTTATCAGCTGTGAAATCATTGCAGTCACGGCAGGTTCGTATGATTTTCTTTAAATGAACATCTAACTATTTTTATTATATTAAAAAGGTGAAATTTTTCCAAAATTTTTTCTGTTCAAAGTTTTTATTGAAATCTCCATTTAAATATAAAAATTACTAAACATCCTTTAAGAAAGAAAAGTTCAATTATCAATTATAATTTTTTTTTTTAATTTTTTAATGATTGGAAAGTTGTAAGTATATAGTTATTGTTCTATGAAGGTTAGCAATTGAATTTAGAAAGACTACTTATCTCATTTTACTAAAGAAGCAGCTTGACTTTTTGCAATTTAAAAATGTTTTTGTAACTTATTTATCAGAGTATGAGTAGAGCAATTTGTGGTTTTAGCTCGGATTTAGACAGAGATGACAAGACAAGACAGACAAGCTCTGATTCATTTTTAAGTTTGTAATCTATACAGAACTATTTTATGTAATCTATGAAGAACCATCTTCATCAATATTATCTTGAGAACAAAACTTGTTTTTAACATTTCTGTATAGCATCTTTTTGACACAAAGCGCAATTCTTGCTAGCAAAACACATAGAAACTCAATTATTAGTAATTAATATATTTTAGTACTTGATCTTTGTTTGGTCTCATTGTTTTAAATGTTAAGATTACAAAATAAAGATTTAATTACTTAAACATTTTAAATGTGCAAAAATAAAACCATTACAAGAATTTCAATCAGCTAAGTCAGAAATTTTGCCTTTTGAATTTGAAAAAAAATTAATTTGGGAAGAAAACACTATTTAAGAAAAAAAAATTCTACCAAACATTAGCTTATTTTACTTAGCAGGAAATGGAAGCATAGGCTGACCACAAGAAAGCCAGAAATCTTAAAAAAAGACAGAGCAAATATTTTATTTTCTCTTGAAAATTTTATATGAAAATAAAATGAGGCAATTTTTACTTCTTTTACTTTTACTTCTTGCAAACAATCTTGCTTGTTTGCAAGAAGTAAAAGTAAAAGAAGTAAAAATTGTTATGGTTCTGAAGCCGGCTGGTAGTCAGGTTTCCCTAAATCATTGGTAGCTCTCAAGGAAACTGATTTCATTAACAGCTGTAAAATATTAGAGTAATAACAGTGCTGTGTTACACATGGATGTTCATACTTTTGGTGTGCATTGTCAAAGCCACATTTGGACCCATTCGTCGCTGCTTAGGGTATATTAGGGCTATTACTTGGGCTATTAAATGGTGCACTAAGCACCACCTGTGCTTTGAGTCAAGTTCTTTAACCAATTTAAAAAATGACTAAAGTATCAAAAACTATAAAACACAAAAAAACTTTGTCATCACCAAGTTCTCTAAATCTATCATTCACTAATATTCCTGGTCTTTGAAGTAACATTTCTGTTAAGTCTTATCTCTTGCAAAGTTCTTCAGACCTACTTGTTCTTTGTGAGGCTAATTTGAGCTGTCTTATCTTGCTATCTTAGTGTTGATGGTTATCTTACTTTAGTTCTTAAAGACAATTGACAGAAAACTAGGTTTGAATCCACAGACTATTCCTTTATGTGCTTTTGTTTAGCATCGCTTCACTTTATCACCTTTCTCTATGTTCTATATCACTCTCTTCATCTCAAGACTACACTTTTTTTGATATTATTTCTGATCAAATTGACCAGGCTCTTTCTTTTTATCCTTTAGCCAATATTATTTTTTGGTTACTTTAATGCTCATCACACTGAATGGTTTGGTTCTAGTGTCATTGACTCTGCAGGCCCACAACTTTTTCTCTGATCGACTTATGTCTTGATTCTGATCCAAGTCAGTGCTCGGTTTCACTATATTTACCCTTAGGTGCTTCTGATCACAGTTCGATTTCACTAAAAATGTTTTCTCATTCTTCTTTATCATCAGAATAGGGGGTTCATTGTACCTTTAACTACCTTAAAGCTGACTGGGACTCTCTCTGTAATTTTCTTTTTGATGGCCATTGAATAGAAATTTTTTATCTTCATGCTGACAAATGTGCTTCTTAGGTAACTTATTGGATTCAGGCTGGCATAGAATCTTTTTTTCCCTGTCGATGATTCTAAGTCAAGTCCTACTCTTCTCTGTGGTTTTCCTCTTGTTGTGTTGCTACAATTTCCAATCGTGACCATTGCTTCCATATCTATCGGCAAAACAATTCTCTAGAAAACGAATGTCTGTTTACTATTGCTAGAAACCATTGTAAAAAGGTTTTGTCTAATGCCAAAGCCCGCTATTCTCAGATCAATAAATCTTGTAATTAATTCCAACAATTAGGCTCTAGTGACTTATGGAGAATCTTTAACTGTGTCTATAATGAGGGCAAATCTGTTATTCTGCCTCTCTTGCATGGTTCAGATTTTGTTACCTCACCTAAAGACAAAGCTGAATTGTTGGCTAAGAACTTTTTATCAATCTCATCTCTTTTTCCACTAATCACATTTTACATATTATAGTTGACAAACAGGTTGATCCTTTGCTTGGCATTCTTGTCACTCAAGCTTTTGTATCTAAAGTGATTTTCTGCTTAGACTTTAATACAGCTTGTGGTCTCGAGAACATACATGTTATAGTCTTGCAGAAGTGTTCTAAGGAGCTATCTTCTATACTTTCAAAACTATTTAGCAAGTGCGTATCAGAGTCTTGTTTTCCGACCTGCTGGAAAGCAGCATCTGTTATCCAAATTTTCAAAAATTATGGAGAGCGATCTGACTCGTCTAACTACCATTCCATTAGTCCTCTCCCTATCATAAGCAAGGTTTTTGATTCTTTAACTAACAAACAATTAATCTTGAATCCTGAATCTATTAACTTACTTTCTGATCATCAATAAGCTTTCAATCTTCTTGTTCTATTGCTGATTTGTTGACTGTAATAACTGATAGGTGCATGCATTAAATAGATATATAGAGGTTAGGGCTATCACACTTGTTATTTCTAAAGCCTTTAATAAAGCTTGGCATACTGGTCTTCTACATAAGTTCTCTTCTTACAGTGTATCAGGTAACATCTTTAAGATTATTGAATCCTTCCTTACCAATCTTATCATAAATGTTGTTCTCAGTGGACAGCACTCTTCTTCATTTCTTGTAACTTCAGGGGTTCCTCAATGTTCTATCCTTGGCCCTATCCTTTTTTTAATTTATTTTGACAATCTCCCAGAAACTCTCTCATCTAAGGTGTTTTTTTTGTTTGTTTATTATTCGTTGATGATACTACCATATTTATGTCTTGTTAAGATAAAAACTCAATGTTGTGTGATCTGTGAAAAGAGGAAGTAAAAAAGTATAGACCTTAGTTTGTTGTGATCAATGTTGCAAATGGAAAATTTGCAACATCGATCGCAGTTGGCAAATATACGACACAACATGTGTCGTATATTTGCTATGTAGCTTTGATGTTGTTAAAAATTGCTATTATAAAAGTCATTCATAATAAAATCTGAACATAAACAAGTTAACAAATAAAGCCCTTTCCTTTTTGTTGTTTTCTGTTCTTTTAGATGCTGGATATTAATAAAATTGTGTCAATAAAAAAACACCCACTTTACTCTTGTGATAGGATGAAATGGGTAGCAAAAACATCTTCATCTTTTATTGTTATTCATAGTCCTATGAGAAGCAACACAGTAAATTGCTATGGTTTTCTTGTAGAGTAATAAATGTTGTTTCCTAAATTTCAGGTCTTTAATTACATTTTTTTGCATAGTCAATGTCTCAAAAATAATTAATTTTCTATGGTAGACCCTATCTTGATATGGTAGACCCTATCTTATTTATCTTATTATCTTGATATGGAAAGTTCAAATCTTAATATAGCTAACTGGAAAGTCAAAAATAATTTATTAATCTGTCACAGTAAATCTGTAAAATTAATAAAAGAAAGAAAAACAAACAAAAGTTCATTTTAAAATCATTTTAAATCCATTTAAAATGATTTTAAAATGAACTTTTGTTATTATTATACTATAATTATTATTTAGTAGATGTCTTACAAGGTATCATATGGATTTAGTAAATATGTGGTTTTTTAGAAACTTTCAAGTAATAAATCTGCCATTTTTTAAAGATTTTTCTTCATTGTTATCTTTTTTTATATCTTATTGTTTCAACTAAAACATTAGTAGATCAAAAAAAAAAATTTTAATAGGTAATATTTATTTAAATACAATTGAAGAACACAATGAATGAATTAAGCTTTTCATTTTTAACCAGAAATTATTTGATAGTGTTATTTTAAATAGATCTTTGGCAGTGGTACTTCATTCATAAAATGGTAATATTTTGAATAAACATTACTTAATGTAATAAACCTTAACATATACCTTAAGGCTAACATTAATTTACTGCACAAAAGGTTAATATTTTGAAATTCATAAATTTATTCATCCATTTTCTAGATGACATTATTAGCAAAATTTGACCTTGGAAAAAAAGGAACAAAGTTTGAAATAATTTTTGTGAATATAGCGACAAATTACAATTAACTGTGCCAGTAAAAACATGGATTCATCCAATTGTAATATATAGAGATTCTTTTGTTTCAATAATTTTATTTAACTTTAGTATTTGATAAAGAAACATCTTTTTTACTGCTTCTTCTCAAGTAATGACCTAACAGTTTCTTTGGTTGTACATGGAAGTATAACTTCATCAGCCTAGATGTGAGCATTCTTATTATTATACAAGAAACATTCAAATATATATTGGATGCATCTTCTATATTCTGTCTTCATAATGTACTTCATACTAAAATTTTGTTAAAAAAAAAACTCTCACAAAATAGTTACTTTTTGGTATTTGAATAATTAAATTTTAATAATAAAAAAAAGCTATCTTACAAAATAGTTATTTTTTGATATTTGAAAAATCCAATTTTAATAATAATAATAAAAAAAAAAGCTGTCTTACAAAATAGTTATTTTTTGATATTTGAAAAATCCAATTTTAATAATAATAATAAAAAAAAAATATCTTACAAAATAGTTATTTTTTAATATTTGAAAAATCCAATTTTAATAATAATAATAAAAAAAAAAGCTGTCTTACAAAATAGTTATTTTTTGATATTTGATCTTACTAAAAAGCATTTGATCTTTAGTATAATAACAGTAGTATTGTTTTTTATTGGGTCATCTTTTTAGTAGAAAATATTTTAAGTAATTTTGTTGTAGTAAAATAATATTTTTCTTTCTTTAGTTTGTTCTTTTTTCAGAATATATGTTTCTTTGCATATAATAATTTTTTTAGGTTAACGGATACAAACTAAATCAAAGACAAAATGGTAGAGTAGTTAATCCAAGTCAATTTACTCTTTTGTCGAGGTACTTTTTGAAAATTTTTAAATTTATTTTATATTCTATAGTAAATATAGATAAGAACATATTAGAAAGGTATTTTTAGCAATAAAGTGTGCTGTTGTTGCAAAAGTTGATTTTTGTTGTTGTTATATTGAAGAAGGAATGTATGCAACAACAGTATGTTGTTGTGCATGAGAAAATTATTATCAAGTTACATAATATTCTAATTGCAATCAATTGCAAAGGCCCAATTGACCCAGAAAAAATTGATAAATACTGCAATAATACATGTAAGAAATTGTTAGACATGATTGGTTCAATATTTCACCTTTCATTTACAAAGTATTATTTCATGCTGGCAAAATCATCATTCACCAGTTACACTTGGTTTAATAAGAAAATCAACTAATAAAAATAAATGTTAAAACTTAATTGAACTTAAAACTTGGTAGAATTTCTCTAGAATACTCTGATGTTTTAATATTTTTTATGAATTAAAGTTTTCAAAATTTTAGTATTTTTATTATTTATATATTTATTTAATTGGTTATTAAAAAATTATTTACTACCTGGGCGAAATGAAATTCTACAAATAATAAATTATGCAAATTGTGATGTTTTTTTACTTTATTAATTAAAAGTTGAATTATTTTATTAAAAAAAGTATTATTTATGAGATTTATGATTGCAACTTCCGTAATTTATAAGTTTCCAAGAAATGCAAAAGGTTTCAAGAAATGCAAAAGTTTCCAAGAAATACAAAAGTTTTCAAGTAATGCAAAAGTTTCCAAGAAATTCAAAAGTTTCTAAAAATTTAGTTAGTCAAAAAGACAAAAACACTTTTTGTCTTTTTGAGCCTTATAAGCTGCGAAGTTTGTTTAAAATCATTTCTGAATAAAAGCTAAGGGTATCAAGACTCTAGATTTACATGCAATTGATGCAAATCTCATCAAAGATAGTGGCCAACCAGAACCACAGAAGACCATCACATCAAAGTTATGAAACATTTCAGATTTGCTTTAAAAGAAAGCACTTTCGAAAGCAGATGTTTATATAATTTTCATTTGATGTTTATATAATATTCATGGCATATATTTTTAAGATCAAACAAGAATAATTCTAAATAGTTTACTTTCATGCACCAACAGAAACCCAATGTATTTGTTTACCAATATTTTTTTTGTTAATTTTATAAATTAGACTTCTTTATAATAGTTTATATATTTATACTGGATATTTATTAAAAAAAGATTAGGTTTTAAAAGTAATTACTTTTCCTTTTTATTTATCTGTTTATTTTTTTGTCTCTTGCTGCAAAATCATCTTAAAAGTTAGGAAAATTTCTTAATAAATCTTTTTTTCTGACTGATAGTTATCTTTATGACTTTTTTTTTCATTGGTACCTTATAATTATTTCATTAGTACCTTATAATTTTTTCATTGGTACCATATAATTATTTCATTGGTACCTTATAATTATTTCAGGCAAATCAGTCAAGATATTGGCAATACATTTAGCAAACTTGAAAAATTAGCAATTCGTAAGTTTTTTATCACAAAAATTTAAAACCTAACATATATAACCTTTTTAATTTTTTAAATTTTTATCATAAAAATTTAAAACCTCTAACATATATAACCTTTTATTACTCAATATTGAATAATATTTTTTAGTTGCAAAGCAGAAGTCTTTGTTTAATGATAAACCAGTGGAAATTCAAGAGCTTACTTACATTATAAAACAGGTGTTTAATCTTTTTATTTATAAAAGTTGATAAGTATTATTTCTAGTTATATCTTTAGTTTTACTACTTCTCAAAGATTGCAAACAAACTCTTCATTTAATAATTTGATACAAGAAGATGGAAACTTTTAATTATATATATATGTATATATATATATATATATATACAAAAATATATATGTATATATAATTGTCATTCCCATTAACTAATTAAATTTTTACTATATTTTCCATAAATTAAGTTTATACGATTTTTATTATCTTATGTAATTTATTTTATGTATCCTATAATAATTATTATCTTATGATTTTTTTATAGCTTTACGTTACATTTTTTAAATTAGAGTTTATTTTGAAAACATAGATGCACCATATTTGTAAAAACATAACATGATTTTTTGGAGAGAAATTTTGTTATTGATTATTCTACAGGTGACTTGTAACTGATTTTATTTACCTGATACCTAATTTTGAAATTTCTAAAGTTGTAGATTATGACGATTTTAATTTTCATAATTACATCTAATTAAAACATTAACTAGTAATTTTCAAACACTAAAATTATAATTGACTGAATTTTTAATCTACTGTATTTCCAACCTACTGTTTTTTTGATTGACTTTATAACTAAGTTTTTAGCAGTATGTATTTTGGAAATTTTTTGGTAATTTGAATCAGAGCTATATTTAGTCAGCCATATAAACAAATAACCAGATGAAAAAGTAAGGAAATCATTTTCTTACATTTAATGTTAATGGTTGTACTTTTTTCTCCATAAATACATTACAATCTTAACAAAGAAAATGTTTTAAAGAAATGTTTGGGCTAATTTTTTAAATAAATAAAATATAAAAAAGTAAGCATACTTTCACATCTTAATGAATATTATATATATACAGTGAGTCCAAAAATTATTGGCCCACCTTTGCATAACTACTTTATTTTTGCTGGCATATAAGAACTATATGAGAGAATTACTAAGTGTTAGTATCATTGTGTCGTCTGTTATCATTAGTATATATACAACAAGTTTCAGCTTTTCAATTACTTTAGTTCTTGTTTTGTTGAAAAAACAGTATAAGTTTGGTCAAATATTATGTACAAAAATTATTGGCCCAGAGAAAAGAAAAGAAAATAATACTTCCAAAAAGTTTTAGAACTTTCGTATTTTTTTCAGAATGTTATAGAATTGTGTCGACGCTTTATCTAGAACCACTAATCATAGTATAAATACTTGCGGATTTCTTCACTAAATGATAATTTACTAAAATGGCACCTAAAAAGAAAGAACATTATGACCTTCGAGCTTTAGTAATTCAGCACTATCAAAATGGTGATTCTCAACGAGAAACTGCTGCTAAGACATTACTTCCTCGAGAGACAGTATGATACATAATTAAGAAATACAAACAGACGAAATGTATTGGTAATTTATTCAGACATGGTCGAAAAATGAAAACAACCGAAACATTGGATCGATTGATAGTACGCAAAGTTAAGTCTGATCGACGTAAATCTGCCGATAAGGTTTTGGGAAACTGTCATTTGGTCCGATGAATTGAAATTTAATTTGTTCGGGTCTGATGGAAAAGTAATGGTATGGAGAACACCCAAGGAAGAATTGGATCCACATTGTACTGTGGCTACGGTCAAACATGGTGGTGGCTCTGTTACCGTTTGGGGTTGTTTCTTGCGAAATGGAATTGGTGAATTATGTATTTTGGACCATACAATAGACCGATTTTATTATTGTGACATCTTAGAGCAGCATTTGTTACCATTGATTCAAAAATTTATTTTTGGACAAGAATTTTTTTTCGTCCACAATAATAATCGCAAGCATACATCAGGTCTAGTCAAGGATTGGCTCAAACAAAACAATATTCAAACATTAGCATGGCCTTCATCCTCGCCTGATCTCAATCCCATAGAACATCTATGGGATGAGATTAACCGGAGGATGAAGAAACACAAGCCAAAAATATCTACGAACTTGGAGACCTCTTGAAGAACAAATGGAATAACGTCGTGTTGTCTGCTCTCCAGACACTTGTTGATTCAGTACCAAGTAGATTACAAGAATGCATCAAGATGAAAGGTTACCCAACACGATACTAGATTCGATGAAATACCTGTTTCGTGATGGACAAAAATTTTTTTCTTTTCTCTGGGCCAATAATTTTTGTACATAATATTTGAACAAACTTATACTGTTTTCTCAATAAAACAAGAACGAAAGTAATTGAAAAGCTGAAACTTGTTGTATATATACTAGTGATAACAAACGACACAATGATACTAACACTTAGTAATTCTCTCCTATAGTTCTTATATGCCAGCAAAAATAAAGTAGTTATGCAAGGGTGGGCCAATAATTTTTGGATTCACTGTATATATATATATATATATATATATATATATATATATATATATATATATATATATATATATATATATATATATATATATATATATATATATATTAATCTTCTTGAAGTTTTCAATGACAAAATTGCAATGATTATGGATGAAAATAGAAATAACGTTATTGTGTAAGGGTAATGTACAACTCCTACTTTGATAAAAAGTTTTTTGTTTTACTTACTTTTAATTTTTATTTGTGCCTATCCCTATTTAAGTCAGTCAGTATATGTACACTTGACCACAACTACCTAAATAAACTATAAATAACAACAATATAATGTAATGTAACATTTAAAATTAAATAAAATAGTTTCCAATGGAGGATTGGAATCCGTTACTTAAACAGCCACATATCACATGTTAAAGTGATAGTACATCCACTACACTAATATGCTATCTATATGGAAAAATGTCTTTAAACATATTTCATAGAATCAACAAATAACTCTTATTTTAAAAAAAGCAATTATATAAATCTATGTATTTTTATAAATTATTTTTTTTATCTTTTATAAAATATCTTTTATAAAAGGTATAATAATTTTAACATAATCCTAACCATTGACAAACCAAATATTACGTTTTTACTTTTAGTTGTATTATGAATATTTTTTAGAATTTAGTAAAAAATTAAAAAAATAAATATAGTTTTCTGATTTTTGGACAAAAAATATTTTAATATCTTAAAAAGAAATCCACAAAAACGCCATATATGGAAATTATTATTAATCAAACAAACTTAATATACTAAATAAACTATCCTGTCTGCAGATTGCCGCATATATTTTAAAGACTCATTGAAACAAAAAAAAATGGAGAAGGCGAGCTTTAACTAAAACAATAATTTTAGTATTATTAATATATTTCATATATTACTTTTTAATATTACAGTTTAGTTGGTTAATAATAATAATTTCAAACACTGCAAAACATACATATATACATGATTTTATCTTAAAACATGTGTACATTTTTTTTTTAAAGTGCTGTATTTTTCAAACCAATTTGTGACTGTTGTAAAGGACCTATGTGCAAGCACAATAAAGATTTATCAAAAACTAGTTAGTTACTAGTTTCATAACTTCTGTAATCTTGGATATCTCTTTACGTGTTTTTGAAGAATTTTTCAAAGGAATACTTAAACATTCTTGTTATTAAATTAGTTTTTCTGAAATCATGATATAATTATGATACTATTATTTACATTCTTCGTCTCAAGAGACAAGAAAAAGTTATTTTTGTATGACTTTGAATGCGTTTTAATGTAAGTTAAAGGACAACTGGGCCAGGGTTTTAAAGATTATTCATGTAGGTTAAAGGACAACCAGGGTTAAAGGACAACCAGGGTTAAAGGACAACCAGGGTTAATGGACAACCAGGGTTAAAGGACAACCAGGATTAAAGGACAAACAGGGTTAAAGGACAACCAGCGTTTCCACATCTTATAAATTCTTTAATCTTTAAACAGCTATAAGAAAATTTAAAATTTGGATTTCCTTTATAACACTACATAACTTTTATTTTTGTTTTGTGTTTGGGTTGAATGTTTATTTTCCTAACGTGTTTTGTTGAAAAGACAGAAAATAGCTGTTGTTCTACAAAAACTTTGTTTCTGTGACTGAAACCACAATGCTTTAAAATATGAGTGTTTTCAAAAAAGTTCTTGATTCATATTGAATAACAAACATTCTTTTAGAATATTCCTGAACTACTCAAATTGTCCAGAAGGTCACAGAGTTTTTTAGAATGTTCTAGAACTTTCAAGAAACTTCCAAAATTTTCTAGAATGTTCTTCAAATACCCAAAAGTCATCATTCAACAAATAAATTGAGCTAAAATTTTAGTTCATATTATTGGTGAATAAAGGAACAACAAATTGTTTTTGAAGAACAGTTATTTAATTTAAATGATATTAAAAAGTTGTTTATATCAAACAGACACATTTCGGAATGTGTGTGGACAGTTGTAAAAACAAGATCCAAAAAAGTACAATGTGGAAGTAATTTGTAAAATATGTAAGGCCTAGAATGCTTACATAAATATGACTACATATTGGTGCATATATGAAGAGATATGTAGTTCAGTTTAGTTCATTTATTGGTGTATATATATATATATATATATATATATATATATATATATATATATATATATATATATATATATATATATATATATATATGAAAATTATGTGGTATTATACTCTGTATAAAGCAATGTGTCTTCAAATTTGTATAGTTATATGATTATAGTTATCTTCTTACTCTCTTATAAGGAGATCAACCATCTTTAGGAGAAAACAGCATATTCTACAACAAGGAAAATATTTACAAATAAGAGTTTAGCAAGTGCAGTTGAGGAGAGGAGAACCTCAGAAAGTGCTTATTCTACCATTGCTCATCAAGTTAGGTCACATTAAGCAATTTGTCACTGCTATTGAAAAAAGACGCATAAAGACAATAACTCCTAATCAACAGAGTTACTTCTTAGTCCAAACCTCTAGTTACATTGACAGAGTTACTTCTTAGTCTGTACATTTAATTACATCAATAGAGTTACTTCTTAGTCCATAACTTTAGTTACATCAACAGAATTATTTCTTAGTCCGAACCTCTAGTTACATTAACAGAGTTACTTCTTAGTCCGAACCTTTAGTTATATCAACAGAGTTACTTCTTAGTACGTACCTTTAGTTACATCAACAGAGTTATTTCTTTGTCCGAACCTCTAGTTATATCAACAGAGTTACTTCTTAGTCCAAATCTCTTGTTATGTCAACAGAGTTACTTCTTAGTTCATACCTCTAATTACATCAACAGAGTTACTTCTTAGTCGGTACCTCTAGTTACATCAACAGAGTTACTTCTTAGTCCGAACCTCTAGTTATATCAACAGAGTTACTTCTTAGTCCGAACCTCTAGTTACATCAACAGAGTTACTTTCGAACCTCTGGTTACCTCTTGTAGTTTGGTAATGAATTTCTTAAGGTTTGAAGATAATATAAAAACTGATCAACAGTTTCTCTACATTTTTCTATCATTAATCAATTTTTAAAAAAGAAATTTAGATCAGCCAGAGTTAGTTAGTTGTCCTACAGGTTCAATCAACTTTATGATATAGATAAAAAATTGCAAAGTAAAAAAAAATTATAGAATAATTATAAATCCTGAAGTCTGATTAAAATACTCTAGACAAAATATTAATAATATTAGTAATAAAAAGGATGCAAAAATAATAATTATAGAATAATTAATAATGGCATATTTAATATGAGAAAGGAAAAAATGATGCTACAAAATTTAAAAGAGGCTTAAAAAACAAATGGCAGCCAATGAAAAACCCTTAGTTAGTAAAAAGATAAAGTTGCTCATATTCAATAAAATTGAAAATGAGCAACTTTAAACTTGCGCTACTACTAAATCCCTAACTTGAATTTAAAATTATAATTTTTCTTTAATTAGTTTTAAAATATCTTATGTGTTACTGAGTTGATTGTTATATGAATCGCAGAAAATTAT
Organism: Hydra vulgaris; assembly: GCF_022113875.1. NCBI lineage: Eukaryota > Metazoa > Cnidaria > Hydrozoa > Anthoathecata > Hydridae > Hydra > Hydra vulgaris. Next base: position 33,593,330 of record NC_061160.1, read on the forward strand.
CTTTGATAAATAACTTTGTTATTTTTTTTGAAGTTTATAAGCATAAATATTTTAATTATTATTAGTTGATATTTTAGGATATTAATCACCTCAACCAACAAATTGCTAGCCTTCAACAGGTAATTTTTTTTTTAAGTTATTAATTCTGTATATATGTAAAAGTATTTTAAATAATTATTTTTCATTGTTTTAGATAGCGCAAAACAAGGATTCGTCATCTAGTAAAAATGTAAAAACACACTCACACACTGTGGTCATGTCACTTCAAGTAATGATCCTATTAATTCTATCATTTTTTGTTAAGTTTTAGGTTATTTATATATATATATAAATATATATATATATATATATTTATATATATATATATATATATATATATATATATATATATTATATATATATATATATATATATATATATATATATATATATATATATATATATATATATATATATATATATATATATATATATATATATATACATATATATAAATAAAACTGGTTGAAAGTTTGGGTTCACTTAATAAGTTTATAATATGCGAAAACAAAGATTTTGCTCATTGTTTTATTTATTTATTTGTTTTTTTATTGTTTTTTTACAATAAAATAATCTTAATCTTTTAGAAAAATAGAAAATTATTTTGAAGATCATGCTGTATATATATTTTTTTAATTAAAATAGATTTTTCCCATCCGTTTTAAATACTCATATTGTTTACAATAAAATACTCATTCAACAAAAACAAGATAAAATTAAAAAATCTTTTTCCACATGGAAATGCTTATTTTGACAATGCTGTGGTATTATTTTTTATCCAAAATGTCCTTAATTTCATGTGTTCAGCCCAATTTCATGTATTCAGAAAAAAAAGAGTAATCAAATTATCTTCAATTATAACAAGAAAAAGTATGCCCAAAGTTTTCTTTATTGTAATGATAAACATACTTTGTGTTCACAAATAGGTGTATGAGTCTCTTCATAATCAAAGTGTCATTATAAATGCTTAAATTAATGTGACGCTAATTTTGAAAGGAAGGAGCTTCAATTCTTGAAAATTTTTTACATAGAGTTAAAAAATAAGTGAACCCAAACTTTTGATATATATATATATATATATATATATATATATATATATATATATATATATATATATATATATATATATATATATATATATATATATGTATATACATATATATATATATATATATATATATATATATATATATATATATATATATATATATATATATATATATATATATATATATATATATATATATATATATATATATATATATATATATATGGCCTACTATATTATGGCCGTATATCTTACATTTTTGAGGAGGAAATTAAGAGGCCGATTTTTACTGAAAAAATGGCTGCGCAGAATATTATATTTTTAAAAAGCAACTTTATACTTAATTTTTAACTTAAAGTTCTTCAATGTAAAAGTGGCAGTTGTTTTTATTATATATACTCTTAAAGATAAAATAGATATCAAAGATATAAAGACATTTGTGTCATATTTGTTGGAGAATTGTCACAGACATTATTCAAATCAGTATACATTTATATTTATGTATATTATATTTATATATAATATATATTTATGTATATTTTAACGCTTTAAAAAAAAATGTCAAGAAGTAGTTCAATGAAATCAAGCAATAGGTAAATTTTATTAAATTATAAAAACAAATGTTATGCAACTAGCATATTGGCAATTTTGATTCCACTTTTTTCTTTGCCTCTTTTTAAATGTTTTTAAGTTATTATTGGAAACCGAATCCTTTGATAGTTTTTGTTTGCTATTAAAAAATACATTAGCAAGAATTTTTGTTGAAAACGTGATTCCCTAATTTTCATGATTTTCACAAACAAATTTGCTTTTTGGTGCGTATTTATGTAACAGATATGTTGATGATTTAATGACTGGAATTGATAAAGATGAAATTTCATTCTCAATTAAATCCAAAATAGCAAATACACTGCAAAAAAATTCTGAAGCTGTTTGGATGGAACAAATAGTCCACCACGTGACAAGAGAGTTAGATAAGAATTATTTTCAAGATTAATGTCTCCACCTTTCAAACATGATTTGCAATTTTCATATTTAGACCTTTTTGACAATTTTTTTGCAACATAGCCTGCTATAGTTATTTCCACTTCTTGACTATTATAATCAAGGAAACTTTCCATAATTTCTTCTGTTCGATTTTCAAACAGTTCATCAAGTATTGTCAAGGAAAGATGAATATCTGGTATTAGATTTTCTTCCCAGAAGTTTATATGCTCCTTAATTAAAGAACAACATGGCAAAAATTTTTCTGAACTTAAAACTTCTCTTAAACTAACAAGAAATCTTCCCCTACTCATTTGCCTGTATTGTGAGAAATGTCTCTCAATTGGATCACTTTGTAAACAAGCTGTCATTATGTAATCATATCCATCATTCAGGAGCTCCTTAACAAGCAGTGCTTGAGTGCGTAAGGTATTTACAAATGCTGATGCAGTTTGAGTTGTGAAGGTGAATGCAGGTGAAAGAGACCACTGATTGATCCAATCAGCTAGAGCTTGGTAAAAAATCATTTTGTTGTCTCCTAATACAATAGCATTGCCAGTAATATTTGATGAAAACCTTTGTTTAGAATTAGCAATAGTCCACCAAGTGTTAAAAATAGTTAAAAAACTTGAAACTTCTTTTCGATTTGGACAATAACTTTTTGAAGCTATAATTGTAGTTTCAGGTATAATTGCTAACGCAGGTGGCACACTTTGTTTATTATTTCCAGGATGTAATGCCTCATATGTAAGCTTTAGAGCTTTTCTAAGTTTACCTTTCAGATCATTATCATTATGGTAAATCTTAAATAAATCATCCCAACTAATATATCCTGATGGACAATCAATATTGATATATGTATTATGGTATTTAAAGTCTGGAAAAACAAATTTTTTACCATTTAATAAATTATTTCTAAGATTTTTGACTAAATGCACACTATCATAAAACAAATATGTCTTCTTTCCATGATTCTGTGGGTGAATAATAAAATACTTTGATTCAGACTTGAACATTGTAACTAATGATGAGAATGCATTAATGTTAGTGGAATGATTGACTGTAACTATACCACGCACAGTGAACCCAGCACCTAATAGATTTTTAAGATTGTCAGCTATTTTTTGTGATTCTAATTTCCAGAGAATGTGACTTCTGGAATTGCTTGAACAATAAAAGGAATAGATTCTTTTAGTCCTATTATCTTGAATGTGACAATTCCTTTGTACAAGTTACCTTCTTTGTCAGAACCAACATACTCTCCTCCTTGATATTTTGCTGCTTTTTGTAAATACATTTCATCTATAATCATAATACAATCAGGAGAAATTTTTCCTTTTTCACATAGAAGTTTTTATAGAATCGATACCTCCTTGTTGAACTTTGTTTAATAAAGATATTGGTGGTAAAGGGAGCTTTTTAAGTAGTAGTTTGTATGCCTGTAAAGATGTATATCGAAAAAGTAATGCAAATCGAATCATCTCTCCTGAGTATGGTGGCCTGCCTTGTGGCTGATAAAGCTCTCTATCTTTAATTTCATCTAAAATAGTATCGTGATTTTCTAATGTGTTGTTTCTCATTTTGAAAATTTTCAAGCATACTAATTTTATTAAGTTTTGCATTATGCCCTTTAACAAACCAACTTGGTAATGGAAACGGTGTTCCTTTGTATTGCAAACGTACATTTAGGTCTACATCAACTGTTATTGATTCTAATATAGTTGGAAAATATGTCTGTTCATTAAATACTATATTATAAAATACAACACCTTTTCCAAATCGTTTAAATTGAAACCCTGGTGGTGCTACTGCTTCATTCAAATTATGTACATTTGTAATTGTATCATTTTTCTTAAATATTTCTAACTGATCTTTTTGGAACATTCTCAATTTAGGAGGAATTCTAGAAGTTTTTAAAACTGGCAAAGATGATTTTTTTTGCAAAAGTTCACAAGAATACTTAGAAGGAACAGGTTTTAAAAGCCAATTCTGTGTGCATTTATTACCTCTAAGTATATATTTATCTTCAAAATGAAGTTCACATAAAACAGAATGTTTTGTCGGAGTCCAATCTGAACGATTAACAAATCGTATCCAAAGTTGATTTAAGTTTTGATCTGTTGTACATTTTGGTGCAGCACATTTGTTGACCATTTTCAATATAAATTCTTTAAAAATTAGTAAATTCATAATATTTTAGCGTATTTTGCATCTAAAACTTTCAAAACCGGCCTCTTAATTTCCCCCTCAAAAATGTAAGATATACGGCCGTGAATATAGTAGGCCACGATATATATATATATATATATATATATATATATATATATATATATATATATATATATATATATATATATATATATATATATATATATATATATATATATATATATATATATATATATATATATATATATATATATATATATATATATATAATATATATATATATATGTATTTATATATATATATACACATGTGTATATATATATATATATATACATATACATATATATATATACATATACATATACACATTTACACACATTTATATACAGGGTGTCTGTCACATCAGGGAAATTAGGGAAAAGTCAGGGAATTCAGATATCTGCAAAAAAATTAGGGGATTATTAATGAAATCAGGTTAAATTTTGGAAAAATTAGTAAAAAATTATGAAAAAATGTACGTAACTTAAGTAAGTTTTATATTGCACACGTAATATAAACTTTTATTCGGCAGACATTTTTATGTACTTCTTTTGATACTGTGGGTTGTATTAATGTTTTGCAATTAAAGAGGATTTTTCCAAAAGAATCTAAGTCTATTTTTTCTGAAGATTATTTTCCGTAACTTTAAATTAGATCAAGGAAAACTAGTGGATCTTGAAAAAATCAGGGAAACTCTCCTTAAAATATTGGCAGACACCCTGTATATATATACACACATAGACATATATATGAATATATAGAGTGAGAGAATTTATATATCATTTTAGAGTAAATTAGCAAATATGTCAAAAGATTTTAAACATGTGCTAGAGGTCCGCACTGAAGTAGGTTGTTTATTTGATATTTGTTTTTTTATTATATTTTTATTTATCGCATTTTCATGTTATATAAAATTTTTGAGTATTTTTGTTTCAGAATATGAAACAACAGAAAAACCGTCGTGAACAATTTTCTCAAGGCGCTCTCACTGATAATATGCACATTTCTGAACTTAGCGGAAATTCTCTTTTAAACCGACCTTTAGGAAATAATGAAGCGGTCGCGCTTGATATGGAGCCACTTCTTAGTCAGCACCAACAAGTATACGATCACAATGATGAATACATTAAAAGTCGTGCAACAGCGATGGAAAGTATTGAGTCTACAATTGTTGAACTTGGTGGAATATTTCAGCAGTTAGCACATCTTGTCAGCGAGCAAGAAGAACAAATTAAAAGGTCAACATTGTTTCAATTTTAAATATTAAAGTAGTTTTATTTTCCGCCTTTTTTTTAAGTTTCCATTATAATTAATAAATATTCTTTCAATTTATTAAAGGATTGACAGTAACGTGGAAGACACAGAAATGAATGTTGAAGCGGCACATAGTGAACTTTTGAAGTATTTTCAATCGATATCTTCGAACAGGTGGCTCATCATAAAGATTTTCTTTGTGCTTATTGTTTTTTTTGTAGTATTTGTTCTCTTCATGGCATAGAACGTAAATATTCTTATAAATTATTTTCGCTAAAATAATGCTGGATTTTTTTAAAATGTTTTTTATACATTACCAGTTATAATAAAATTACGAGTTATAATTATAATAATTTAGCATAATGAATCCTGATTAAAATATGTAAAAACTTTGTGATAGTACTTAAGGTTTCATACCTTTCGGCAATGTTCAAATTCGTGTGGCAATGTCATTGTTGCTAACTCTATTTGATAAATCATACAATGAGTTCTGATGATATTCGGTGATGCATTTATTACCAGACGTTAAAATCCAGACTTAAAATTCTAGCATTACTATAGCCCCGTCTGTGTAAACAACACAAACATTTTCTTAAGGAATTTCATTTATTTGATAAAAAGATCCAACTGTATCAAATACATTGTGTTTTTCGATAGCAGTTGTAATTTCAAGTGATTTGCAATAAAGAAACTCATCTTTGAATTCACCATCATTAATATACCTCACGTAAACCTGCCACATCTGTTGATTCAATAATTTAGATGCTAAATATTTCAAGGGAAGCAGATATCATTTGTTGAATTTCCTGTTCAAGAATATCAGCAGATATGTCATCAATTCTTCTACTGACGGTGTTATTAGACAAGGAAATTGTATTGACATTTTTAACTCCGAGCATAACTTGAAAATACTTTTGGTTGCTGGCAACGGTGTGAAGTTTTTTTGGCTCTGGCGATTCTGAGAGCCACCAAATACGAAACTTCAACGGTGGCTACATTTTGCTGTTGGTATTGGTTGGATTATAGGAAGTTAATCAGTACGCAGCATTATTAAATGACGGTTAACCGTCATTTGATACATTAAAATTGAACAATATTTACTTGATGAAAGGAAACTTGGTATGCGAAAAAAAATCTTGTTAAAAATTTTACAGTTAAAAATATTTAACACAACCTTCGTAAATTTATTTGAGTTTCTAATTCAGATACCTATTTATTATTCCTCAGCTTAATTACAATTTTTTTTTTTTGACTTAAATTATAATTCCTCTAACTCTTCTCTCCGACAAAACGTTTTTAAAACATAGAAGATGGAAAATAAAATTAAACTTTAATGCGAAAGTCCATGTGCTGCGACTACATTTTAGTGCCATCAGAATGCACTTTTTTGACTGATGGGCACGTGGTCATTTGACAACAAAAATGTCTAAAATAATTAAATGGCTCTTGACATCTGTTGAATGAATCAAAGTATTTTACATCTTACTCTTAGCAGCCATTGCAACCGAGGTAATAGCGAGAAAGAGTTTCAGCACCTTTTTTTTATAAGAAAAGTCAACGAAAGCGTGTGTAAATATCTAACTAACGTAAACTTCAAATTATGTAATGTTAAAACATATTAAAACATATATCAAGTTTTACAGTTTTACTTTCACTTGAAAATTGCATTGCGGCAACATTTCATTAAGATCTTTGATCTAAAGCAACATTTCATTAAGATCTTTGATCTATATTTATTTTTGTTTTATAGAGACTTTTACTAAATATGTAGTTTTAAAATTTTCGATAGACAATATGTCTGGATGGTATGCACGCAGCGTTTCAAAGCAGAAAGGTTCGATTCTTATCACGTTTTTTCACGTCTTTTCACGTCTTATCACGTTTCAAAGCAGAAAGGTTCGATTCTTATCACGTTTTTTTTAATCTTAATCTTTTTTGATTTTTCCCCATTCATCCTGAATCTGATCTTGATTTCTCCATTCATCCTCAATCTGATCTTGATTTCTCCATGATGGAGAAATAAAGATCAGATTCAGGATAGATGGAGGCTACATCTATCCTGAATCTGATCTTGATTTCTCCATCCATCTTAAATCTGATCTTAATTTCTCTATCCATTCTGAAACTGATCTTAATTTCTCTATCCATCCTGAATCTGATTTTGTATACACTGTGCCAGTTAGACCATTTATCTACCATGATTTATGTAAGTAATTTTTTGATTTATAAACGACGAAAGGAGGTAAGTAGAAGCCTGATGCATTGACGCAGTTGCGTGCGGTATAATTAACTTTTTCATTGTTTTCTGTAAGTTAAAATTGAAATTTTACCTTGGTCACCACTAAACCACACTCATTACAGTTTTAAATTTGTGAAGCTTTTAAATTATTAATTTTGGTTTCATCGTATTTTGTGTTGAACAGTAGAAATTAGAAATTTGATGTTTCTAAGCATTTTCAACATAAAATAGTGACAAAAAATTACCCTACATTATTAAAGTAGGAGATAAAACTACGAATAAAACACGTGTATCTGACATAATATGCAAAGAACATTTGTTCTTTGTTTTTTTATTTGTACATGTTCGAATTTGTTTTTAAAACTACAGAAATACCGAAAGTTTATCACTGTATAACATTCTTCGGCATGGATTGACAAAGTAAATTAAGTTAGGTTTTTTTTTTGCATTTAATTTTTTAAAATTTTTTTCAACACATTAATTCGTCAAATGAGCAATGGTTAGATTAAATGTCTCGGTTACTACGTAGGAGAACTCAATAAAAATTTTAAATGTAGTTACCCTTTGTGCTGTGTTCGTTAACGCAACAACGGGACAACGGTCACACTAGAAATGGCTAGATTATTTATTTAAAACCTTCTTAACACTTAGTGAAAATTAGGATTACTTTTTACAACTAGTTTATAATTATTTGTCTATAACTTATGAAATGCTTCATTTGAAGCTTTGAAATGTTTGCAAAAATAACTGTCTAAAAACATTTTTTTTCGTCATAATTTTCTTTTAAAATTACAAAAGATATAAATTCATTTTTTTGTCCATACAAAAATTAGTGTTTTTCTTCATCAAAATAGAAAAAGTTGACAAAAGCTGCATAAAGGTATAAAATTTCAACAAATAATATTTAAAACGTAAATTGACGGTTGTAAACATTAGTGTAGAAAACAGTGTAATTCGATCGATAAACAAGAACACACACACACATACACACACAAATATATATATATATATATATATATATATATATATATATATATATATATATTATTGTTTTTATTGTCAATATGATATAAATTATTTTATATATATATATATATATATATATATATATATATATATATATATATATATATATATATATATTATTGTTTTTATTGTCAATATGATATAAATTATTTTATATATATATATATATATATATATATATATATATATATATATATATATATATATATATATATATATATATATATATATATATATATATATATATATATATATATATATATATATATATATTATTTTAGATTATTTTAAAAAATACAACTTTGTGATGATATCTCAATTTTTATGCCTTTAAATCTTCAAATCAAGGAAAAACTTTTTCTTGATTTTAAGAATAAATTTGGCTAATTAAAAACGCTGTAAGTGCTTTGAATTTTGTAAAAGGTAGTGCTTTAAATAGTTGCCTGTTTTCAAAATTTTACTGTGATTTGGATGCACCTAATAATGTTTTGTTATTTCACACTGATGTGTGGTGGTTGTTCAGAGGTAAAGCTCCAAATCTAAAGGTAACATGCCTAGATTTGTCAGAAAAGAGCTTGTAATTATAAAAGTACTTGAAATGACTGCCATTAAGCTTATACTTTGTCCTTTGTTAACTAGAACCGTTATATGTAAATTCGTGTTTATTAGAGCATATCCATAATTAGATGAGGTGTGAAGATTGAACCCCGTTTCATCCAAAAAAACTAACTTTGGAGTCGATATATGTTGAGTTTCTTTTGCATAACTCTGTCTTTTTTGTATGTCTTTAATGTATTTATTTAATTTTTATCTAATGCATTTCTTTAATTTCTGTCTTTATTGTACTTCTTGGGGTACCACCTTAAATTAAGAGCCCTAATACTGTTCTTTTCTTGTGGAACCAGTGAAAAATACTTTATTTTTATAACTTTAAGTTTATATAATGTTATTTTTATAACTTTAAGTTGCCTAGAAACAAACGTCTGAGACACATAAAACACGATTCAGACAAAAGATCACAGATTCCAGCTCGTGTTAGTGAGTTATCTCTGTTGATTGCAGAGCTGATTGCGTTGCTTATAGCAGATTTGTCAGAACACTTTCTTCCTTTTCTATTAATAAGTTCAGAATCTGGTATATTGGCTAGAATTTTGTTTGCAACTATACAACAACTGTATTTTTTTTAAATTTATGTATTAAAATTGTACTTTCGCATTTTTAAATTAATATTTCCACATAATTTATTTTATATTTCCGCATATAATGGTTATATATTTTATGCGGAAATCTGTTTAGGAAAGTTATTTGATTGATTGCTACAATTAACGTAAATTTCGTGAACCTTCTAAACCAAGAAAATTCATCAGCTCAAACGAAGGATTACTGATAATAGTCGGTTAGTTTTTTATATATCGGTTGATATATAAAAAACAAAACAAAAAAAAACAGAAAGAAAACATTAAAACTTTATATCAAATCAGCAAAATCATTTCAGTCAACTTTTGTGATTTCTAGGTGACATCACGGTGACAATCATTTCAGTCAGCTTGAGTGATTTCTACGAGACATCACGGTCTTCTACGAGTTTTCCGTTTCTTTATTATGCTATCTTTATTTTTTAACGATATTTATTTGTAATTAATTTAAATTAATGTAAGATAACGTTTTATTTTACTTATATTTGTATAAAGATTGTAATAAAGAGAAAATAAAAAAAAACATATATATATATATATATATATATATATATATATATATATATATATATATATATATATATATATATATATATATATATATATATATATATATACAACCGCCCCCGTAACGTTTGGAATAATGTTATATGAAGATAAAAACGAAATGTGTTTTTTTAACAGTTTATTTCAATAACAACATCATTAAGCTTTAAACTGATGCAATTAAGAAAAAAATTAAACGGTTTTTGAAAATGTTACAATACAAAAAGTACAATTAGTGAAAAAAACGGTTTTACCCCCATTGTGAGGCACAACCGCACCCTCACAAAAAATCGATGGGCTACACCTTTCATGGTACATATTTTTTACAATTTTCACAGCTCAGATTATTTGATGATTTTGTTGCATGTTTGCATATTGTGCAGGCATTCTTTGTGTTTACATTTTGAGTTCTGCCCCAGAAGAGAGTTTTTAGAAAGAAATCAGTTTCATAGTTTAATTATTAGATTATGGTATTATCAAAAATGGCTTTCACTTCATGAAATATGATAACACATATCTTTAACACTAAAATCAAATATTGCTTAATTCTCAAAAAGAAGGTCAGGAAAAATATGATGTAAATATAATATTTTTATCAAAATAAACATTATTATTCACAACTTCTCAGAAACTTAACAGTCACTCTTTTTGACATATGCAAAATGAAGGAAACTGTTTTACTCACGCGTGGTATGTTTTTTGCCATATAAGATAACATTTTTTGAAGAGAAATGTTAAAAAACGGTTGTGCCTCCATATGCGGTTATGCCCCCGCTTCCCCTATATATATATGTATATATATATATATATATATATATATATATTATATATATATATATATATATATATATATATATGTGTGTGTAACGCTTTTTGGTACTGGAACCCGAAGCTGTTTCATGATTAAGTTAATCATGAATGGTAAAAAACCGATGTATAATGATGCTAAGCTCTACAACGCTTTCTTACTATTTATAAAATATATTTTCTTACTAATTATAAATCACTTTTATCCAATAAAATACTTTCGTCCTATCAATAAAATACTTTCGTCCTATCAATAAAATACTTTCGTCCTATCAATAAAATACTTTCGTTCTATCAATAAAATACTTTCGTCCTATCAATAATATACCTAATAATTGTTTCAATTTTTGATTAATTGTTTAATTAATCAACTCGAAAAAAAAAACTTATCAATTAATTGATTAATCAAAAAAGCTCTAATTACTACTGATAAAGTAAAATTGCAATACACGCAAAATGTTCGTCTCGTAACTTTCCCTCCCCCTCCTCCTTGTATGTTAACGACCATTCCCCCAACCCCCCAACCCACGATGTTATTCTTTTAAAAATGTTATCTAGATTTTTGATAATACCGTCATCAGCTTGAATTACATATAAACAACACTTTTCAAAAGCTTCTTTATAGTTAAAATATTAAAGGCATCATAAAATGTTTATAAGAACAAAGAACAAAAATTAAAACTCTGTTCTTTTGTACTAATCATCGTCAAAAATTCCCTCTGTAACTTGGCCACATTTAAAATATTGCATATCAATAAAATCTCAGACTTTTTGGCCAAAATTAAATTTTTGTATATATTTTTGAAATATCAATACAAGACCAGGATCCACCAGTCTGTAACCAAGAGCGAATCCAGATCATTTAGTAAGAGGAGCGACTTTCAGTTTTTTTGTAATTTCATTATCTAGGAAGAAAGATAGAGAAAAAGGAGGGGTTGGCAACGATTTTTTTTTTTGATATGATGGATCCAAACCCTTTTAGTAAAATAGGGTGAAAATTTTTAGTTTTAATGATTTTTGAGCAAGCTAGCACACAAATCATTAAATATTTTTTGTTCATTTATTTGGAATATCAGTTTTAAACTGTTTTAATCTAGGTAAATATGAATTTAGATTAGTATGCTAATTTCATAATATGAAATTAGCATTATTTATTTAAAATTGATATTATCAATTTTAAAAGTCAATCTAATTTACTTCCGTTTACAAACAAAATGCTGAATTAAATATATAAATTTACAAAAAAAAAAATTCTTTCCTAATTATTTAAGAGGAGGCAAAATGGAAAAAAGTGCAGAAAATTCGTATACCAATTTAGAGTTATTTTTTTGTCGGAAAAAAGTCCCCAAAAAATATATCAACATTTGCAAAAATTGTTTAGATAACTGTTTTTACAATTGCTCAAAAAATATTTCTCAAGATAACGTAATGCATTATTACATTATCAGAGTATTGATTCAGAAGTGCAAAAAGACATGGTTAGGAAGCATATGAACTCATTTCATCGAGTCAGTTCACATTATTACCAAGCTAGAACGTCCAAGGAGCATTTATAAACTTATTTGAATAAAATATTTGAGCTATATGAAGAAGAAAGCAAACCTGCTGGAAGACAACTTGTAAAACCTTTTATGTATTCCTGTATTTTTAATAACAAATTCAATATTATTTCCGTATCCGAAAAGCAACAGATGTGATACTTAGGCAGAACAACTTAGCAAGCGCTTTTAGAATAATATTGTACAAAATAGTTGAAAAAAATGATTTCACAGAATTAATTACATTAGTGACTCTGGTGTCTTGCGAAACAGAAACAGCATTATATGTTATATGGTTTTGGATTTTTTTGAAAAGTAAAGAAAGTGAAAAAAAAATACAATGATATATTTAACTCGAGGTCATTCAGGAATACAAGAAATGGATAATATTCATAGCCACATTGAAAAAGTTATGAAAGCAAATGAATTTTATTAACCAAATATATTTGGTTGATAAAATTCATTTGCTTTTATGTTAAACGTTGTTGCATAGGAAATTTATTTAAAAATCAACTATTTTCGGTAAACGGGTTAATTTCATAATTTATGTTAAGTCATATATTATGTAAAATAAACATACACACACACACATACATATATATATGTGTATATATATATATATATATATATATATATATATATATATATATATATATATATATATATATATATATATATATATATATATATATATATATATATATATATATATATATATATATATATATATATATATATATATATATATATATATATATATATGTGTATATATATATATATATATATATATATATATATATATATATATATATATATATATATATATATATATATATATATATATATATATCGGTATGATCTAGTCTCAATTAAGTAGTCGCAGGTAAGTGTTTTAAAAAGTTTTACCGTTTATTTTTGGACTAATTTTGTTAATGTGTTGTGCTTGAAAAACGTTGTTTATTAGATATTAAATTAAAATATTTATTTTCTGACGAAAAATAAAACCTGTAAACAATTTCTGTCTGTATTTATTTGTTCAGTAAGCATGCAGTAAGCTTGCAATTTTTTTTAAATATATTTTTAAATGATCTGAATAATTTTGTTGTTTTTATTTAGCTGAATGGTGAAATTGTTTATGCAAAAAATTGACTCTTTAGCTTTTATTTTTAAGTTGTTATTTTCTAGTTGTTATTTTTTTACTTGCTTTGTTAACTGTTGTCTGCCGTTAACAAAGCAAGCAAAAAAATGCACATAATAACAACAGATTTATCGTTAGAACTGTTTTCAAAACTTTTGCTTTGGATACAAAAGACCAAGTGAAAATTATACTGGAAAGGTACACTTTCTTATATCTAAACATCATTGCAGCTTTCTAGTCTTCGTTTTTGTTTATGTGTATTTCATCTGTGTTGCTAAGATATCACCAGTTTTTATGATTTTATTTTGTTAAGTAAAACATCATTATGATTCATGCTAAAATAGAGCTTTGATTAATACTTTTAACCTGTTTAAAGGAATAACAATTCTTAAGGTGTATTAGCTGAATTATCTTTTTGTTATAATAGTCTTTAGTCAATAACGGATTTTTAAATTGTTATGAGTCTACAACACTTAATTTCAGTGAAATTCAATTAAAAAGTCACGTCATAGATGACAGAAAAATACCAATATCTGTTTTCAATAATTTAGCTTTCATAGCAAATCTGAGAGGTGCAAATGTTTAGTTTGGTTTAAGTACTACATAATAAAATACATCGTTGTACCGTCATTTTGATGGTCGTAAATTTCTATAGCACACTCATTTTATGTATTTTTAGACTGTTTACCGTTTAACTCTTGTCCCAATCTAACCTAGTGGATTCAAAAAGAGAGGACCGCGCTGGAAACACCAGGGGGTTAAAAGAATCAACCTTTTTTGAATTAATAGTCGGTCAGTCTAATATGTTTCACTCAGCTTATCAATTTTCATTTGCTTTTTTGTATTACATTCAAGCAATAGACTGTTTTTTATGTTCACTTGTTTTTTAGAAGTCGTAACCAGCTCGTATAAAAGTATTTCTCGACGTGAAAAAGTTGATTTTATTCAACAACGCCAAGAAACAGAGCTCGCTCAAGAAAGAGAAAAGAAAGAGCAAGATGAAAAAATATTCTGTTGAACAATACTGTTGTTTTATTTATAAATTATATTCCTATGTTTAAACATATTAAAGATGTAAAAAATGCTTCCTCTTCTATATTGATGTTAAAAAGAGGTTTTTTTCTCGGCATCAGAGCTTTTTGTCATACTTTGTATGAAGAGCTATTATCATTTTCATTTGATAAAAACAGCTTTTAATATATGAAACGTAGGAATACTATAGTGTATAGGATACTACAGTATACTTATAAGTATGAAAAAAAAGTCGTTCCGACCCCGAGAAAAAAAACTTTTTTAGAAGTGCATAATTGATAAACAAAGACGTCTTAAAGACGCATTTTTAATGTCTTTCATGACCATATAAAGACAAAAAGACGCCTTTTCGATATCGAAAAAAGATGTTTTTTAGATTTGCATATTCGACTAAAAAAAGGTGCTTAAAGACGCATTTTTTATGTCTTTTTATAACAAGATAAAAAAAGACGTCTTTTCGATGTCGAACAAAGATGTCTTTTAGATTTGCGTAATCGATTAAAAAAAGACGTCTTAAAGACATCGTAAGTAAGACTTTTAAATACGTCTTTACGACGTCTTTAAAAGTCTTATTTTTTTCCACTGGGATAGTTTTATACGGTTTTTTAAAAGCTTATTCGGAAAAGGCCTAAACAAATGTTAAGATCAAGAATATAATACAAACAGGGAAAAGAACGGAAAAAGAACACCCGAAATATAACAGAGCCAAAATTATTTACTCAATGATCAGTTTGTGTGAAGAAAAAATAAAGATCTAAAAGAAATGATTAAATTTATGCCGATTGAAGATTAGAGTTATTATAAAACAATTCTTTAAAAACAAAAAATCATTATTTTTTTTAATATAATATTACTTAGCAATAAAAATATAACTTAGTAATAAATATATGTTTTAAAGATTATTAAAAATACGCTTTGGCGTTTAACAGGAGAAAATAAAAGTTTTCTATGATTTTAGGTGAATTTCGTGAACCTATTTATATCTTCTACATTTGTTTTCTTTTTTTTTTACTTCTTTTCCCAGCAATACTTTTGCATATATAAATATAAATTTTTCTAATTAGTATGATAGTAACATGTATATGATCAAAATTGTGAAACTTTTAATGTTTATTAATTCTCATGCAAGTTTGTATTAGGGGAAAGCGGGCAACATGGCGAATGGGGCAAGATGGGTTTTCATATAACAACTCAACAAAAAATCTTAAAATTGGTTGAAAACGAAACTGTATTTCCATCTTGTATTTTAAAACACCAATTGGTTTTTTGAAATATTATCAAAGCAATTTTATACGCCTAAGTTAACTTTTTGCGCTTAAAAAAAAAATCCTCACTTTCGGTTTCTCATAATGGATGTTCAAGTTTAACTTCAAGTTTAACTTTTTTGCGATTTGTGTTTATTTTGTGTTACTTTAGTTAGATTTTTTGGTAGTTTTTAAAATTTTATAAAATTGGAGGTAAAAATTGCATAATAAGTCATCTTGCACCGGTCACGTGATTAGATAACAAAGTTATGAACTTTTTATTTTAATATTTATTATAAACTTTTATATTTGCAAACTGAAAATTCATGCTGGCAATGAAGGATTTTGATAACATAAACATACTGAGAAAGAATTATTGCTTCACGGCTGATAGTTTTGCAATAATTCAGGGCTTTCAAAACGTTCGCCATGTTGCCCCGCTTTCCCCTATAAGTTTCGCAGCCTTGAACGTAGAGAATGAGTAGCGATGAGCATCCCACGCTTTTGCATCCACGCAGTGAATAGGCTCGCGGATTTCACCTTAAATTATTGAAAATTTTTAATTTTTTTCTTCTTAATGCACTTTCAAAAGCGCACAAAAGCGTGCGAAATATGTAAATAAAGGAAATAAAAAAAATAAATAAATAAAAGAAAATAAAATACTTTAAAAAAAATCTTTTTAAAAAAAGATTTTTTTCAAAAGTATTTCATTTTCTACTTTTTAGCCTCAAAGTTTTTTAAATAGATCTTTCTACCCCTTCTACAACCTATAATCAATTTCAGATGCTAACAGTGTTTAATGTACAATTGTGCAACTTACCCAAGAAAATGTTTATATTATAAAATATAGTGGTATTAAAAGATATAAATATATAAAATATATTCTTGTGCAACTGTTTAACTACATTGCTACTAATATTAAAAACCAAGATTAAGATTTTCCAAAATAAGTATTAGTTATAAATATAAAATCTTATTTAAAACAGTAGCTACAAAACAGTTAAAATTTATAAAAAATCATTTTTGGACAGATGGAAAGACATATGCCCGGTTAGCTCAGTCGGTAGAGCATCAGACTTTTAATCTGAGGGTCGCGGGTTCGAGTCCCTCATCGGGCGTTTCATTTTGCTTAATATAAATAATAATTAGTAACAAATAGTTTTGTTAAGTTAAAATAAAAATAGCATTATTTATTTCATATTTCAAGGCCGTCCGTAAATGGCATCTCATCGGCTAATGATGCGGTTGAAGCCAACGTAACAGCCATATCGTTTTTGGAACACTAAGCCAGATTTTTAACTTTTTTGGATTCAATTTGAAACAGTGATCATAGCTGGCATTCTCATCATAGCATTAAATTTGAAAAGAACTTTTCCAATTAGTTTTTTTTTAACTTACCAATTAATTCTTTTTTAATTGTATGTATGGCCAAAATGAAACATAAATCTAAAACACTTATCAAATTACTCAATATTTATTGAATTCTACTTTTATTTCCGTTCATTACACTGGCGCCACCATAGATTGACCCAGGGCCTTCGAGAGGGAGGGGCAAAGGGGGCAAGTTGACCCGGGCGCCAAGCTTTAAGGGGCGCCGGGCAATCCGTTGGTTATTTATTTATTTTTTTTCATTATTATTATTATTTTTTAAATCTGCTTAGTTTTTGTACTTGAGATTAAAGCTTTGAAAAAAATAATTTAAAATTTAAATTCTATTATTATAATTAATTATAAACTATTTTTTACGAAAAAAATACAATTTATTGAAGTAGAATTAGACGGAAGCGGGCGTATTCCGTAAGCCTGTAAACAGTTAGCAATGCTAACTCATGCTTGATTGTTTGGAAGATGATGCAATGTGGTAATTATAATGGTAACTGATCAAATATCGCTTTGAAGTAGTCAACACTAATAGAACTGAAAACTTCGTTTGGTTATAAACCTCAACTTCTGGAAAAAAAAACAAAAAACATACGAGTCGATTTCACGATAAAAGCGCTACTCTTTTAGGTAGTATTTGACTTTGAAATAAAAGAATCATAGCTTTGCATTTTTTAGACAAATAAGCAACTTTGCCACTACCAGCACCCAAACAGTTATCAAATATTTGAGTTTTTGCTCTTTGCTGCACTCAATACGTGTAATTTACTACACTCAATATGAGTGGTTTGAAGAACTGTGGATCAGTCGAGGGCTCAAAAATTTCCCTAAATCTGAGCTAAAGAATTTCAAACTTAATCATCAGAATCAGAACGAGAAACTTTATATCTTACAGTGGAGAATGTGATGTTCAACCTGATTCGGTAATAATTACTGTTAACTCCTCTTTGTGACCAGTTGTTTTGATTCAAAAAGATCAAGATGTAATTGTTTTAAAAAATAAACCAGCACAAAAGCAGTTTTCAAAAGTAGGTAATTGTCCCTTCTTCCTTAGAACAGAGGAGCTAGGGATCAATGAAGGAAACTCATTAATCTTTTTTTTTTTTTTAGGTTATTTAGGTGCTCCTAGAAGTTCTTACGGTCCTATCACGGAGTACCGCGGGAGACCATTTAACTAAAAGTTCACGCCTCCTTCCTTACCAATGTCGCTTATTGGGCTAGAGCCGGCGTCAAACCTCGAACCTCTAGGTTCTGAGCCAGAACTTTAACCACTGTGCCACGGCTGCTCAATAAATTACGCAAAGCAGCATCAATTCAGCCAAAGCGCAGCTCTCGAAGAAATCCAGAATGGTATCTACTTCGCAATCAAAGTCGATTGTATCTCATACTGAGCAGAAAATCTTTGTTATTCGTTTTCTCCTCTTTTTCTCTGGAAGAGAAATTAACTGCTGGAAAATCAAAGAACGATATTTGTGTGTTGAAACTTTTCAGATGAAGAAAGAAATTAATATAGCTAAACTAACCACTAATGTAGTTTTAAGGCTGAGAATGAATGTTCAAAAATGTCGCGGTCAGGGACACGAAAGTGAGACCATTATGTCAGGTGTTTACAAAGAAGCTCGAGCCTTAATAAGGTAAAATTTTTTGCGAATTTATTAAGCTCTGTACGTGCCCGGTAGCGCTCACAATCTATAATTGGCTGATGTGTACACAGTTGAATCATTCATTGAGATCAAAGTATTCTTTAAAAATGCCAAACCTTGGTTCTTATTTTTAATTTTTTTGAATGGAAGATTCTCACTGAAGCAACTTGGATTTTACTGCATAGACTTTCTATGACAACATGGAGCTCAATTTTTGACTTGATCAAACCACTTTCCAAGAGAAATGTTGGCAGCTCTACAATCTGCAGCCATTACCATTGATAATGATAGTAGATTGGACAGCTACTTGAAAATCTTAAACGGATTAGGAACACTTGGTTACGAATTTTCTAAGAGACTGTAATTGTAGCAGACTTGCTAGGATTCGAAGTTTAACTCGCTACTAAAGGAAAGCGTAAGCTAAAGTACCTTTATGATGAGGCATCAAACACAGACTATTTCCACTTCAGCCAAAAAAAAGAACTTGAAGTGAAGTAATGTTAATTTAGATTACCTGATCCAGCATATTGATTCAAGATTTGAGAAGAGAAGTTGGCAATATGTTTTTATTCGTCTGGTTGGATAATGATTATTTTTTGTTTAAAATAAAGTATGAGAACTTGCACGGTTTTATCTGAGAGATGTAAACAAAAAGGTTCTCATTTAAGAAGTTTGCCGTTTTAACAATTTCCGCGATATTCGATCTAATCTTGTAGAAGAAGATTAAACGCTTTTTTTCCATACAGTTGTATCATTTTCTGGATTTTCAATACTATTCCTAAGTCAGTTGCTGAGGGTGAACAACCGTTTAGTAAACTAAAAATTGTAAAAAACTCTCCTTTGACCATGGACCAGGATTGCGTTACTAATATTTGATTATTTTGATTAAAGAAGATTTTGGCTAAAAAGGTTAGGTACGACAATGTAATTATTATTTGGGCGACCATAAAAGCTCAAAAAGTATATTTTTAAGTGCCTTGTTTACCTTTCTAAAAGGTTTCGTTGATTAATTTTTTAATAGTTTTAAAGCTAAAGTTTTGATCATGTCAAAAAACCGTTTCTCAACCCAGAGAACTAATGGTAACGCAAAAGTATAAAGTGCTGTATTAGAAACAAATAACTGTTGCGTCCACAAAACTTTTAAAATTTTAATTTTGTTTAATTAATTTGAATTAAGGGCGTCGCTCTTCTCTTTTTGACCCGGGCGCCAATAATGCTCTCGAAGGCCCTGGATTGACCTCGCCTCTTTTCTAAATTTTAACTAGTGTTGTTGTAACTTTGATATTTTTTAATGTCGACCAAAATCAACTAATATATTTTTAAAATCTTATTTAAAAAAAGTAAAATTTAGGAGAGTAAACAAAAAAAAGGTGGTATGTTGTACTGTTAAAATAATAGATGCTGTTTTTTAAATACAAGAGCGTGTATCGATTTTTATTAATCTATTAAGTTAATTTAAATCGGATGAACAAACAAAATAAAAAAGAAATTTCAATAGTAAAGTAAAGAAAAAAAAATTTGTTTGATATAAATCCAAAAGTATGAAATCGAGGATCTAAATATGTAGCTGCATACAACTTTTTAGTTTTTAGAAAATCTTCAAATCTTCAATGAAAGTTGTCTTTGGATTTGATGGCCAGATTCTTTTAATTCTAGATAATTGTATGATTATTTGATTCACTTTTAATGTTAACAAAACAATCAGTTAATATATAAACGGCCGGCAATATAATTGAACATGTGATATATTCTGATACCCTTAAAATTTTTGTAAACTTATGTATTAGATCTAACAAATCGATAAGCTCGCCTATGTTTTCCAGTTCCCTGTTTTTCAATAACAAATCTTTATTATATTTGTTCTCTTGGTAATAACTTCTTTGATTGATTCGCTAAGTTTAAAAACTAACTGCAACATAAGGTTGAATTCCACCGAGTAGGCACGTCTTGTTTTAAGTTGTTAATTGAAATTTATCTTCTGGATTGTCAACTTTCATGTTATTTAACTCAAAACAACTAACTAGCTGAACAGAAAGTTTATTACTATGTTTAAATAAGCCAAAGAATTTTCTAAATTTCTTTAAAATAGTTTTCTTCAGTTGGTAGCTCATTCTATTTTACAAAAATATCTTTAAAATTAGATTTAATGCCTGACAAAAACATGGTATGTACATTTTTTTAATTAGATTTTTTTTCTTTCTTTAATACAATCTTTATACAAATATAAGTAAAATACAAGAATTTCATATATAAATTTAAATTAATTACAAATAAAGATATTGCTAGAAAATAAAGAAAGATATCTTCTGTTTTTTCTTTAAATATAGGATTGTATGAGCTTTTGGGCTATGCTTTAATGCAATGAGAATTTATTTCAAACAAAAATTTGATCATACTTGCGCCGGCCGGTGAATTCGATTTGTGATGTGTTACAGTCTTTCTTCTTCTTTTTGAAGTACCAGGTTCCCATATTCTTCCTATCTCTCGTTGGTTTTCCAGACATGATTTTGAACTTATCTTTGGATAATAAAAAAAGTTATAGTGAGTTACTTGCATGAATTTTAATTAAATGAAAATCTTATCAAATAAAATATTAATCTGTAATGTTCTACATAATATAAAAAAAAGTACTTTTATCGATTATTAACAGTTTTTTTGACCCACGAAGTTCGTTTAACTACGCTTATCAAATGAAGGCCGAATACCGATTTAAACTTTGTAACCGAAGTTCAATGATTGCAAAGGGTTATTGATTAAATTTTTTCACTAAATTTTGGTCCTACAAACTATTTAGAAAAATCATCTTAAAAAAAAAGCCTTGATTACCCAAATATTCAAAACAATGAATAAAAAAGTAATTTTTGTGACAAGCTTGCAACCAATATACTTGTTTTTATTTTATTAAATAACAGCAGTCAAGTTGTCTAATTACAAACCTTGGTCCATCAATATGGAATCATTTTCAAAATAAAAATATTAAAAATCTAAAAAGGATTTCATTGTTTAAAAGGCAAACTAAAATGCAAATTATAAAAAAAGTTAAAAATAATTTTATCAAAGTTTTTATGTTTACGATGTTATTTATATTTTACACGATTACATGAAAACTTGTAATATTGTTTAATCTTTACTTTAAAATAATATTGTTTAATCTTAAACTTATTTTATACTTTAGCAAGTATAAAATAAGTTTAAGCAAAATAAAAAAAAGCAGTCTTAAAATTTAAAATGCTTTACTTTTTCAATCTTTTTGTCAGGTCAGGTTATCCTACTACTGGTAACATGAAATTCAGTACAATCTGCTTCATGTCCTGCTGCCTTGTAGAATACGCTTTTTTAGGTAAAGGCTGGAAAAAGCCAACTCCGACTTAAAACACTCTTGCCTTGAGGCACTTGGTTGAGTAAAGGCTAGAGATAGTATCTCAATAAAAATACTTATCTTGGGCTGATGTTAAACGCATCCGGCTACTGTCTTGTCATGGACGGATTTTGTCACTCGCCAAGGAGGGGGCTAAAAAGGTCTAAAAAAAAAAAAGGTCCGCATTTTTTCATTTTTAAGTAACTTTCTTTTTAACTTTTTGTACTTTAGTGAAATAATCAAGTTTGTATATGTATAATTACATATAATATTCAATTTTATTCGTTAGCATAGTAGTCCAATTCTGTATAATAGTCAATTTACAAAAGAATATTTCTGAAAAAAAGTCCCAAGAAGGGGCTACTACCCCATGACCCTCCCTACTAAAACCCACCACTGTTTCTTGTAGAAGACCTTCTAGGTAGACTTAAGGGGTAAACTTAATCTTCTTCATCAATTAGGCTGGCGCAGATGCATTTTTAACACATTGTTTCCAGTTTATGATGTTGAGCGCTGGATCTTCTTGACTCAATGCATTGGTTTTGCTTGTGTCTCTGTTTTTACGACTAGGCAACTCATTCTATTATCTCCTAATAAGGGTAGAGCTCTAAAACTCAGTTTTATGGTTCTGATGCCAGCTGGTAGTCAGGTTTCCCGAACGCTGTGGTAGCTCTCAGAGAGGCTGATTTCATCAACAGCTGAAAAATATCAGAGTACTAACAGTGCCATGTTACGCATGCTGCGCATGGATTGTTACGGCTTAGGGTTTATAAATAGTAATAAGTTGCAAAAGTTGCAACTTATTACTATTTATAAAACTCTTGCAAAGTTCACTAGACCTACTTGTTCTTCGTGAACTTAGTTTGAGTTTGGCTGTCTCATCCTGTGATCTTAGCGTTGATGGTTATCTTCCTTTAATTTAATTAAAGACTCCAAAAATCACATGCTTGGCCTGGGCATTTACATTCTTAAGAATTCACCCATTTGTCGGGAAACTAGCTTTGAATCCACAGACTATTATTTTATGTGCTTTCGTTTATTATCACTT
Organism: Hydra vulgaris; assembly: GCF_022113875.1. Lineage (NCBI taxonomy): Eukaryota > Metazoa > Cnidaria > Hydrozoa > Anthoathecata > Hydridae > Hydra > Hydra vulgaris. The sequence continues at coordinate 33,617,058 of NC_061160.1, forward strand.
TACTCTATTGCCTTTTTCTTTGTTCTATATTGCTCTCCTTCATCTTAAGCCTGCACTCTTTTCGATGATATTTCTGATCAAAGAAATAACATTGCAAGGCTGCAAGCAATAGTTGCCTAAATAAAACTTATAATAATAATATATCTAGCTGAAAACTGGTATGTATATTTATTAAGGTATATTAAAAGGGATGAGAAATGGTATTTTAATACTCACAGCATATAAAAATTTACTATATTTAAAACAAGCATAAAAAAACTGGTTGATGAATGGCTAACGTTACTCTCATAAAAAAATACTTTCTTTTGTTTATCATGAATATCTTTCTCTCATCCGTATCCTCTTTCAATATGTGAAAAAAAAAATAAAAAAATTAGTCTAAAAGCTTAAACGAGTCCAAAGTTAGTATGCTTCAAAGACTTTTAATCGAGGCAAAGTTTTATTCTTAAAAAATAAAAAATATATGAAATGAAAGTATAAAACCATTAAAAATTCAAAATAAACATATTAAAAACCTCCAGAAATATATTTTAAGTTTTTTTCTTCATCATATTTATCTAAATAACTTTTTTTAGTTTTTCTTAGTTGTTTCCTTCTCTTTTTGACACTGTTAGTCGACTTTCGAAGAGACCGTTTTATCGTTTCTTTTTTTCTTTTCATTGAGTTTCATGAATGTAATATATCCTGTTAGAGAAAATGTGAACCTTCATTAAAATCAATAACAGCAGAATTAACTCGAGACTCTAAGAATGTTCTACCAACAGAAATATTTTTGGACAGCGTCTCCAAATAATCTGATTGAGTGCCTCGTTGGTTCAATAGTCAAATACACATCACTTTTGACTTTTTTGAACAACTACAACCTGTTTTTTCAACTTAAGACTTAAAGCTGCGCATAACCAAAAACGAGGTTATATTCACATGAGTTTTTAACGAATGAAAAAAGATAATTGACTATTCATTAACCTAAAAATAAGTCAAAATATGATTGCTATGGGCAAAATATATTATATTTCTTAAAAGGTTAAAATTTAGTTTAAACTTTAAACCAGAGTTAAAGGTAAATTTTTGTAGTAATATTATTGCTACTATTAACTAATAATTTTGAAATAATTTTCGTAAAAAATTTATTTTCTGTTAGTTTCTTTTCTGTCCCTCAAAAAATATGCTATTTTTTGAGGGATTAAATATTGTTAATAGTGTAATTAATAATGTAAGGGATTAAATATTGTTAGTATTTAGCAATAATTATTAAATTTCGGAAACCTTACAAGAAGTGTCATGTTGTTGGTATGAGACTCATATCAAAACAAATGCTCTATTTAAATAACAAAAACAAAACAAAAAAACTATGATTGATGATGCAAAAAAGTATTATGAGTAATGACCAAAACCAATTATGCGTATAAATAAAACTAAGTTTACTTTCGTTTCTATTCGTTTATAGAATTTTATTTTATTAGAATATAAAAGATAAATGCGGCCGTGTCGCAGTGATCAGAGTGCTTGCTTTAATAGCAGGAGATCCAAGTTCGAAAAACGAGCTTCGGACATATTTTCGCGTCAAGGTATGGAAGGAGGCGTTAACTTCCTGGTTAAATGCACTATCGCGGTGCTCTGTGACAAGACCGTTAGGTCTTCTTAGAGCACCTAAAAAACAAATAAATAAAAAAAAGATCTTTTTTACCCAATATAACTATTGAGAGTTGGTAACGAAATACATAACATTATGATTGGTAAGAGTGCGTTCATGTGGAACGCATTAGAACTCGTGCGTTAGTTAGAAAGATTTTGTAGTGAGTTATGTTTGTTTATACAATACTAGTTGTAAATATGTATGTTCCTATAATAAATCTTAAATACAAATAAAATAAAAGTTATATATAATAAATCTTATATAATAAATCTTAAATACAAATAAAATAAAAGTTATATATAATAAATCTTATATAATAAATCTTAAATACAAATAAAATAAAAGTTATATATAATAAATCTTATATAATAAATCTTAAATACAAATAAAATAAAAGTTATATATAATAAATCTTATATAATAAATCTTAAATACAAATAAAATAAAAGTTATATATAATAAATCTTATATAATAAATCTTAAATACAAATAAAATAAGAGCTAGTAGATAAATATTTAAAATAGTGAACACAACAATAACTATTCGTATAATTTCGTTATACGAGTAGTAACGTTCAGTAAAATTTATTTATAGGATAAGTTATTTTGTCCTGAAATAATTCTATAGTATTATGTATTGGGTAAAGAAATTATTAAAATTATTTAATTTGTCCTATTTGTTGAATAGGACCCTGTGGACACAGGATCTAAAAAAAGACGTCTTTTGAACGTTTAAAAGACGTACAAAACGTTCAAAAGACGTTCAAAAGACGTCCAAAACGTGTATAAGACGTTTAAAAGACATAATTTTACGTGCCACTGTTGTTAAATACAATATTTTATATAAATTATATAAAATATTGTTTATAACAACAATAATAATATATAAAAAATAAATTTAAAAAATCTTAAAAGTTTTAGACCACTTAACTGAAGATCTATCATATTTATTTTTTATTCATATTCATTTGATAAATAATTAAATAAATTTATTTATCCAACTTATTTCATTCAAAGAACTGAATAAAAAAGTTTAGAAATTAGCAATAAAAGAAGTTACTCGCCCGATGAGGGACTCGAACCCGCGACCCTCAGATTAAAAGTCTGATGCTCTACCGACTGAGCTAACCGGGCTTGTAATATCTTGTAATTGTTATATAAATTATAATGTTTAAAACTTTTTTCTTTAAAAATAAGGTTGAAAGTAATAAACTTTTGTGTTTCCCACCTAATTTTTATATTGTATCATTTAATTTTGATATTAGTACATTTTGATAATGTTACATTTAATTTCGATATCGTTGCATTCGATTTTAACTGTGTTCTGTGGCGTACCTAGGGTAAATTGCGCAATTAATAATCTTACTTTCCGACGATTGGTTGCTCCTGTTTTGTTTTCTAAAAAATTAGGGAATAGTGACCTAAAACGGACTCCTTTTTAAAAATAATAGAATCAACTAGCTGTAATCAACCAAAAATTACAAAGTTTTTTTCAGGAAATTCAATCTATTTTCTTTTAACCTACATAGACCAATTTTTTATTCCATACTTTTTAATCCCTAATTAGTTTTGTAATTTTAATGAGCAGTATTTAATAACTATAATTTACATAAATAAAAAAAATTACCATAAAAATACACATTTTTAAAACATTACGTGTGTTTTTAGAGTGGGCCTACGGTCTATTATTAAAAAAAATTACAAAATTTGTACCAATACAAATTGCAACAAAAAATAGGAAGTGTTTTTTATACTTATTATAATTCAATGCAGTTGACATCAATTTCAAAATATTTGCTGTAAAGAATAATTTTTAATGTTATAACAAAGTTGTAAAAAAAATAAACAAACTAATAAATCTATGCAATCAATTGCAAATAATTCTTCAATTATATTGCAGTTTTTGTGAGTTTGAAGGTTAGTTTATATACTAAAACCTTAGACTAATAGACGTTAACTTTTCGAAATTTTTATTATCAAATTCTTCAATAATAATAATCTAAATCAAGCTGTTAAAGTAGTTTATTTTCTATGCATAACAGCGACAGGGGGTTTAAACGGTCTTGGCCCATGGTTAATCTTAATCCGTTTTTAATGAGCTGAGAGAAAGAACATTCTCCGCTGCAATTGCTTACCATTATACAAAGATTCATGCGTAGTTGAAACATTTGAAAAGGCAGCCACGAATCTATGTTTACCAGTAAATATGAATATTTGTAATTCTCTACTTTTGTTTCCACAAATTGACGTGGTTTCTTTGTTAAACTTTTTTGAACAATAAATTGAACAATTTCATCGGATAACTGAAGTTCAAGGTCTTCATGATATACTTTAACTAAATGCATGGCTTTGGGTCGCAAATCTTAAGATTTTAATGTATAACTTGAGACAAAAAACCAAATCTATCATTAATAACACTCATGCAGAGATTCTCTGGTTCAAGGCATATAATAGCTTGTCAGTAATTGGAAGAAACGTGTGTATTTTGAACTTTAAATATTAGTATCTCCAAACATCCTAAATAATTTCCATTGTTCACAGATCCAATAACCTCGTTATTTCCACGAAAAGTAAGACCTCTCGCCGACAATAATTTGATTATACTTAAAATACGTTTGAGAAGTTGACGACAATAGTTCTTTTCAGACATGTACTGTTCTACAAGACATTTATTTCGCTTATATCTATTCGCTTCCCAGTAGTTTTTATGAATATAACTTTTTCAATACTATTTCTTCTAACTTTTTTATCATTTGCGTTAAGTTAACGTTACCGGCAATTTCATTTTTAATAGAAATTAAAGATAGTTTAATAGATATTAAAGATAGAAATTAAAGATAGATAATTAAAGACGTACAGTCGATCTTGATTCATTCTTAAATAGACATTAATCAGCTTAAGTTTAGAAGAAATTTGCTCTCCTGAGGCTAAAATAATTGGCATAGTTTCTATAATTCGTAAAGCCACACACATAGATTTAAAAATACATCCAGTAGCCAGTTACTTTTCAAATATTTTAATGGTCAAACATTTGATGGAAGTACAGTCAAAATCATTTATAGTTCTGAAAATAATTATTTCCCATCAATGTCAGAATATCAGTCAAAACATTATTTGGTAAATCAAGGTAGTTTTTTTTAAGTTCTGAAGAATTGACGTTTTGCAAAGAATGTACATTAAATAGGGAGTTTTATCACGTGACATTTCGCGGAAAAAAATACATCGTTTTTTTTTGAAAAATTTCGCCCAAAAAACGAAAGAAATGATTTTATGTCGGTGTCGAAGATTAAAAACGCACCCAAGAAAATTAATAGTATATACATATATATAGATGTTCTTTTTAAAAAAAAAAGATGTACTGCAATAATTTGTTTGGGGACGACGTTTTGCTTTAAAATTGATAAAGTTATTTAATTTTAAATGTTTTAGTTTTGTTTAAATACAAGTAAATTAAGAAATTCATTCTTCCCCACATAAAAATAGATTCTGCAGCTATTTATTTTTAAAGTGAATAAGTTTTGGTATTTTTTTTTTTTTTTTTGTAGTTTTATAAGGTGGGTTTTTTGTTTTCTAAGTGGAGATTTTTCAAGTTTCTCCCGTCTTTATATATTTTTGAGTGCAATCAAAACTTGATAAAGTAAATTTGCCGTTTTACATCTAAAACATCTTAAGATTTTTTCACACATTTTTACACATGAATTTTATTTTTATATACCTGAGATTTTATAACAAACTTTTACAGCATTCTAAAGTGGGTTTATTTTTTATGTTGCTGATGTTGTTGTTGCTAACCTATTAGTAATTTAATTGGTTAGCAACAACAACATTAAATTACAACAGGTCTTATTTATAACTTACATTTTTTTTTTTTTCCTGGCCTCTGTTGGTCTTCTAGTATTCAAATTTAACAACGGCTTAAAATAGGAAAAGATTACTACATCTGTCCAACAACATCTGTGGAGTAGTGAAATAACATCCGCACAATTTTGTGTAAGATCGTCCGCTTTTTTTCTTTACTGAATTAACATCTGTCCAACAACATCCGAAGTTTCATTTGTGTCTAATAACATCTTTAGAAAGAGAGTTTTTCTCGATGTGTAACTACATCCGCCTAAAATAATGCATTATTAAATAAAATTAATTTTCAGACGTAGTTACATCCGAAAAAAATCAGATGTGTAACTACATCTGGTTAAAATAATGCATTATTAAAAAAAATTCCGAATGTAGTTACATTTTTAAGTTACATATATATTATATTATATAAGTGCTGCTACATCGACTGACAAATAGCCTGACTTGCAACGGAGTGCTGCTACATCGACTGAGGCTTAGGTTTGGGCAGGCAGTCTATCAAATAGTTTAAAAAAATATATATTATTATGCTTAAAATAATGCATTACAATAATTTTTTTTTTGGCGGATGTAGTTACATCCGAAAGAAATCAGATGCGTAACTACATCTGGTTAAAATTATGCATTAAAAATAAAAATAAATTCGGATGTAGTTACATCCGAAAAATCTACAGATGTAGTTGCACGGATGTTATTATACATCAATGAAATTTGGGATGTTGTTGCACGGATGTTATTATACATCGATGAAATTTCGGATGTTGTTTCACGGATGTTATTATACGTGGCAAAACCGGATGTTGTTGCCCTGATTTCTTAAAATAACAAAAATATTGTAATAGATTTCTTCACAGTTCCGATAATTTCATGCGCGCACATATTTAATATTACGTCATGGTACTTTATGCGCAGATTCGCATGAAAACAAGTAAATACTCATATAAATTAAGATAGTAACCTTGAAAGAAACAGTTGTTTACATAAGATTTTTTTTATTTTTTTAAAAAAAAGACATTGATTTAGTTTAATATAAGTTTATTTTACCCATTTTAAGTTTAAAACCTATACTGTTTATATGTTTTTGTTATATAATATTTGTGATCAAGAAAATAACAAATGTGTACGTTGAGTGTAAAAGTATTTAATATTGAATAATAAAGTAGTAATAGTAGTAGTATTATATATTTTTTACAACAAATGTAAAGACAATTGACAGAATACAAATGTAGATTGTCAAATCCTAGATAACCTTTATGAAGCTAATAATGCAACTTCCATCAAAGAGAATTGCGAGCTGTTGTAACTTTGAAGCCTATCAAGTCTCGCTTTAAAGCTGTTGACAGATGAAGAGTAGACTACATTATCTGGCAAGCTGTTCCATGTGTTGGCAATTCAGTTATTAAAAAAGTTAAAACGAGTTAAATTGTTGTTATATTTTTCCCGGTGAAATCTCTCTCTGTGATTAGCTCTCGGCGGAATTGTAATAGGAGGAAAATGCCAGTTAATTATGTCAATGTTTTTCTCAATTTTAAATTTCTGAATGAGGTCACCTCGTTTACGGCGGTCAATTAGAGATGTGAGGCCAAGTTTTTCACATCTAGACTGATAGTTTAAATTTTTCAATTTGTGCGGTATCTTTGTGGCTCTGTGTTGTATTTTCTCAATAACTTGCTCGTCTTTCACCAAATGAGGGTTCCAAGCTGGGATAGCAAATTCAAGTAGAGGACGGACATAGGTGAAGTATAGTTGTTTCCACAGAGAAGCATCACGACATTGGAAGGTATGTTTTAAAATACCAAGCATTTGGTTTGCTTTACATGATACGATGATGGATTGGCTTTCCACTTTAAGATGATTAGTAATTTGGATTCCCAAGTCACGTTCAGAGGTGGGTTTTTCCAAATTTGTTCGCGTCACTATCGAATTAGAGCCAGTTTCTTCCATTGAGTACTTGAAGGGAATTGAATTTTTTTGACTAAAGTGCATGACTTTGCATTTTTTTACGTTTAACTCTATGAGCCAAGACTTGCTCTAAAGAACAATTTCATCAATGTCTGATTGCAGTTTAAGCTGAGCTGCAAGTGTATTGACAACGCTGAGGATTTTAGTGTCATCAGCATAGATTTTACAAATGTTTTTTTTGCTTATGACATCTGGTAGGTCATTGATGTAAATGACAAATAAAACTGGACCCAAGACTGAACCTTGCGGAACACCACTAGTCACAGGTAACCAATTCGACTAAGTGTTACCAAGGATAACTCGTTGAGATCTGTTGGTTAGGAAAGCTTTAATCCAATTAAGAAGATTTCCTTTGATTCCATACATTTTTAGTTTATAGAGCAACCGTTGATGTGGTACTTTGTCAAATGCTTTGGCAAAATCCAGGAATACGACATCAACTGGTAGTTTTCTGGCCATGTTCGCGGTCAAAAACTCAATTGTTTCAAGCAGATTTGTGACGCATGCCTTTTTCTCTAAAAAGCCATGTTGACAATTTGAAAGAAGGTTGTTCAATTTTAGATGCATCATGATCGCTTTTTTGACAAGTTTCTCCATTATTTTACACGGGATTGAGGTAAGGGAGACTGGTCTGTAGTTTGCTGAATCGATTCGAGAGCCTTTTTTGAACAAAGGCGTTACATTTGCTTTAGACCACGAGCTTGGAATTTCACCATTGTCAAATGACTTTTGAAAGATAAGGGTAAGTGGAGTTGTCATGGAAGTAGAACACGAGCGTAGGACATAAGGACTGACGCTGTCTACACCAAGCAATTTGGATGGATCAAGAGATGAGAGCTCCAGGAGAGTAGCCTGAGAGTTAAATGTTATGCTGTTGATAATTGAGTTGGTTCGACGACTAAAGAAAGGAAGATTGTCATCAGATAGCTCTTTACTGAAAACTGATTGAAATTGATTGTTAAGTGAGTTGGCTATTGTAACTTTGTCAGAGCTAATAATCTCACTGAAACTGGTAACCCGCATTGATGAGATCTGATTTATTACAGAGTGCTTACTATTTATGTATGAAAAAAGTCTTTTTGGGTTGCGCTTATCATTGGCCAGAGCAAGTTCGAAGGATTTCAGAGAAGAACAACTTAATTTTTTAACAAACTTTCTTGTTTGTTTATATTCATGGACCAGGGATACAATTTTACATTTTGAGCTGACATTGCGAGCCCATAGTGAATTTTCAAGACGAATCAGAGATAAAAGTTCTTTTGTCATCCATGGTTATTTTTTGCGATATGGTTTGTTTGGCATACATGGGATAAATCGAAGACAGCATTCATTGTATTTGTTGAGCCAAAACTGGTAACATTGTTCCACGTTTAAGTTTTTAAAGACAGGTGACCAGTCAATTTTGTTGAATTCCTCATTAATTTTTTTGTAGTTGCCAAGCTTGTAACTCAATTTAGAGCTGTTGAAATGTGACGATTTGTCACTAGAAGCCAGTTTGTATTGCCAAGTGATGGAGCAATGATACTGTTCAGACAAGCCGAGTGGAGGACCGGTGTTGATTTCATTAGCACGATCAGAAGAGTCGCAAATGATGAGATCGAGAGTTTTTGTCATCAGACGATGAGCAGGTTTGAAAGTTGGGACAGTGATGATTTGATGTAGATAAAGATCTTGAACAAGAGAAATAAACAATGAACTGAGACCATATTGGGTAGAGGAGATAACAGAATTGGAAGTCCAAGTAATCTCTGGGAAATTGAAGTCACCAGCAATAATGATGCCATTGTATTTTTTGGTTAATATTACTGTTTTGGCATGAAAGATAGCATTGGAAATTTCAGAGAAGGTTTTGGTACCAGAAAATGGAGGCCTGTAAATACAGCCTAAAAGCAGCCGTTGAAAGCAAAAAAAAAAAGAATAAATGGAAAAAATTCAAAGCTAAACAAATTATTAGAGCAACAAAAAAAAAAACATGCCACATCAAAGTTTATTAGCAATTCATCTGATTTTGTAGGTTTTCTATACATCATGTGAGAAGGAGATTCTCTTGAAACATCTTGGGAATGTGTGTAAGTGTTACAAATTGATCAACTAAACTCGAAATGAACCACATACCTTATTCAGTATGATAACGAACCTGATGAAGTATGGTCATTTTTTTAATTAATTGGTTTTGAAAAAGGTGATTTTATCCTTTTTAATTAAGATTGTGAGGTAATTTTATTTAATAAAAATTTAGAAGTATGTATTAATCTCATTTCTTTTATTATTATATTTCAATTATTTGTTTTTACTGCATTTGAGTACATTGGTTTTTATCTTTATAAATGGTATGAATCATTCCTGATATGTTTATATGTACCAATTTTGTTTAATTTAAAGATATTTTTATAATATATATCTATTTTTCTATCTCTATGCTCAACTGCACGTTATTATAAATATTAAAATTAAAATAACAAAAAAAATTACTGTTACTTTAAAATGAACTGACTATCAAATAAAAGAAAGAATCCAGAAATGGAGAGCTAACTAAGTTACTGGAGAGCTGAGGCTAAGTTACTAATTACTTTTACTTGAATTGCCTATTAAATAAAGGAAAGATTCCAGAAATGGAGGGCTAACCTTAGACAACATGACAGTTTTCTGACGGAGTGCAAAGTCCTATGTTTTACCTTCTCGTTGGTGCACACACTCGCGGAAAGTGTGGAGTTTTCCTACACATTGGTATGTAGCTATCACTCCTAAACACAAGTGTGGAGTTATTTTGCACAACTTTGTGCAAATAACTCCACACTTCTGTGCAGAAGTCGAGTTAGAAAAAGTTAATTTCCAAAAAAGTGTGCAAAATAACTCCACACTTGTGTGTAGGAGTGATATCTACACACCGGTGTGGAGAAAAACTCCACACTTTCCGCGAGAGTGCACTTCGTTAAGTAAGTTAGAAAATTTTGTCCAATTTATGAACGGAATAGCCAAGGCAAATTTTGTATAAAGTTGTTTGACAACAATGTATATATATATATATATATATATATATATATATATATATATATATATATATATATATATATATATATATATATATATATATATATATATATATATATATATATATATATATATATATATATATATATACTATAGCAGCCAAAAGTCATGGTTACAGTGGTTTTTAACTACAGTTTTACCAGTTTTAATTGAAAACAACTTCCATAGATTGATATTTATTACCTAAAACATCAAAGATTGACAAGAATAACAAAATAAATTCATATTTACATAAAATTCACACAAAACTTTAATATTTAGTGTGTCCACCATGCACGCGAAGGCAGGCTCTAATACGGCGCGGCATTGATTCTATCAGATTTCGAATCTGAGTAACTGAAATCTGCGACCACGCTACTTCAAGCAACTGCCAAAGCTGGTCAAAAGTGCTTGGTTTTGAATCCTGCACCTTTCTGAAGAGGATTTCCCACATATGTTCTATGGGGTTGAGGTCTGGGCTTTGAGCAGGCCAGTCCATCACCTGTACATTCTCATGCCTCAAAAAATCAGACACTGTCATCGCCTTATGACAAGGTGCATTGTCATGTTGAAATACAAACCTCCTGTTCGCACCAAAAATGGTTCTAGCAGAAGGCAGCATATGATTTTTGAGGATGTTAAGGTACTCGATCTGATTTACAGTACCGTTACAGCGGTACAACTGCCCTACTCTCGACCAAGACATGCAACCCCATACCATGAGGGAACCCCCTCCATGCTTTACTGTTGGAGCAATGCAGTCTTTGTAATACTTCTCACCTATTCTCCTCCTAACCAAGACTCGCCTTGCTCCACAGAAAAGCTGAAAGGTGCTCTCATCGCTCCAAAGCACCTTCTTCCAGTCTTCGGCAGTCCAGTCCTTATGCTCCTTCGCAAATCGCAGTCTCTTCAACTTATTAGCCTTAGATAAGAGAGGCTTCTTGGCTGCAACTCTGCCATGCAGACCTGCATTTTTCAGTCTGCGTCGTATGGTACTCGCACCTGTAACGACCCCCATCTCAGTTTGCAATAGAGCGCGCAGGTCAACGGCTGTCTGGCGACGATTCTCGAGACACATCCGAATCAGTGCTCGGTCCATCCTCGGTGTGGTTTTCTTCGGTCGCCCAGACCTTGGTAAATCTCCGACACTACCCGTCTGTCTCATCTTCTTTACTATTCTAGCAACAGTATTTACACCTATGCCCATCTCTTTGGCGATCACCCGATAAGATTTGCCTTCTTCTGCCTTTACGAAGGCTGCCATTCTGTCCTGAATGCTCAGCTTGTTGTATTGACTCATGGCTATTCAGCAAAATCTATAAAAATAATTAATACTTTAGTCACTTAAATCATAGTATAAACAATTATAACAGTAAGACAAACATTTCTGCAGTGTTTTAAACAGGTTTAGGTAATGTTCAATATTTTCTTATTATTTTTAAAATAATTTTCACTATTTATTCAGAAATATTCTTCTAAATCAATACTTAATGTCTAAAAAATTACCACATCATCTCTATTATCACTCATTCATTAAAAATTACTATCTACTATTTCTACAACTGTTTGTTTACAAAATACATTATGTAATAAATAGTTACAATATTGTTTCTTACCTTTGTGTAAATCTAAAATTTTGTTTTTATATAGAATGCTCAAACTGTTATATATAAATCTACAATGAATTGATAAAACTCTATTTTTATCGGTTTGTCAATGTAAACAACAGTGTTCTATTAATAGCACATTCACGATGACACGTTCTGGGCATACTAAAAGCCTAAATAAATGACTACATGACAAGAATTGTATTGAACTCTAAAATAAAACTGCTGTAACCATGACTTTTGGCTGCTATAGTATATATAAGACAACTGATTGAATATGAGCATACATATTCAATCAGTTGTCTTCAAATCTTTACAAATTCTTGGTATGCTAAAAAGGACATTCGTTGATGAAAAAATGGCTCTTAAATTATATAAAGTGTTTATAAGGCCACACCTTGAATATGCAGTGTCTGTTTGGGCCCCGTATTTAAAAACTGACGTAGCTTTGGTTGAAAACGTTCAACGTAAAGCAACAAAATGGGCTTTAAACTTGAGAAATCTTCAATACTATGATAGACTTAAAAGACTAAATTTACCATCACTCGAGTTTCGGCGCCTATGATTCGATCTAATACAAATTTTTAAACTAATACATCGATTTGATATAATTAATAATATATATCAACCAAATTTATAAACTCATTGTCACGTGGTCACCATCTTAAAATAAGACGTGAATATGTTCCAAACTGTATTCCTAGACACAACCAATTATATAATAAATCAGCAAAATACTGGAGTGAACTAACCGAGCAAGTAACTTTATACTCCACTGTACTTTTTTTAAAATTAAATTAGATAACTGGTTAAGGATAAAATTCGGAACGAATATTTATAAAACTGGTTGTTTATAGTAGGGTGTTTTATCTGCTCACTCTATGTATATATGGTATGTATATTTTACGGCTACAACTATAATAATAATAATAAAAGAAAAATCTTGATATAGAGGACTTTTTTCCACAAATTTTTCACAAACCCTCCCCCCAGCCTCCACTTTAAAACTCGTGTCGTCGGCCCTGATTGTAAATAATTTGCATATGCGGTTTAATTTCTAATATAATTATATCAAAAGTTTGTTACAGCGACTTTTTACACAAGAAAAAATTTTTTTTCGGTACCAAAAATTTAACGATATACTTTATGAAAATATTTCATAAAATGTCTACGAATTGAAAATATTAAAATAAGTATATCTTTGGAACTAAATAAGCTACAGAAGTAGTTTGGAAATGAAATATATTAAGGAATCCAATGCATTTATTATAAAAACTATTTACATTCGCTAAAAACTGTTCTAAATAGTTGTCTGAATTCCCTATAGTTTATTAGTATTTTTGTGTTTCTATTAGAACTTTAATTTATTGCCCAGTGGACACGGACGTAAAAAAGACGTCTATTAAACGTCTTATACACGTTTCGGACGTCTTTTGAACGTTCCAAAGATATCTTTTTTTGGTCCGGTGCCCACTGGGTGGATTTTCATATTTTCTATTGGTGGTATGGTAGTGATTTATTTAATTATTTTTTATTTTTGTTTGTTTTGTAGATCTGCACTTTTAACATCATGTCATCAAAAAATATTGATGCTTTACAAATTTGGGGACAGTATGGTTCCCAAATTTGGGGACAGTATTGCAGAATTGGCGTAAGTCGCGGGGTAAAGCATAAGTGGCGATGACGTTTGTCTGACGGGATAAACTATTTATAAGTGCTTTTTTTTTTTTTTTGGTTTTTTATTACAATATTTAATACAATATTTACAAATATATTAATAAGAAAAGTTACATGCAAAAAAACCGTTAAAAAAATAAAGAATAAAGATAAAGAACGCGGATACTCAAAGAAGACCATACAGGTCTTGTCACCGAGAACCGTTGTTAAAGAACTTTGAACTTAATTTTTTTTTTAATTATTCACCTCCCCAAGGCCCGAGGGGGCCACTGCAGTCGAGGAGGCTACTCATTTTTTTTTGTTGTTGTTGTAAATCGTGGTACAACCTTCTCTCAACTCTTTAACTCTGAAACACGAACCTTGACAACCAAGGCCGCTGCGCGGATAAATTAAGTTGAGCATTAATCTTTGTTAATATTAGTATGTATAAAACATTTTTTTTAAATATTATTATTGTTAAGTACTGTTTTAGGTACATAGTCTGTCTTATTTACTTTTAAATATTCTTCTATTAATCTTTATTTTTGTCTTGACAACAGTCAAAATATTTCCTTTTTCAAAAAATAATTCTCCTTTATTCTAATGTACTTCATTCCTTTCCTCAGGCATTAACTGCACGTGTGACCATTCAGGGAATTTTTATATGCTAAAGTTTTTAAATGTCTTTTTTATACTTAGATTTGCATTCGTACTTTTTTTTTGTTAACTAATATAATACACTAATAATTCCACTTAAATTACCAGACAGAATGGGCTTTGGTACTCAGCTGACATTTTGAATAAAGAATTTAAAAACGTTGTTGTGTCATTTATGGAATAAATTTTTTTACAGTTTGTCACTTCTGTAAAATGCACTAACATTAAATCGACAAGAAAATAAATGACGTGAAGAAATCGAAACATACACTAACTTTAAAAACTAAGATATTTTAACATTAATTTATTACACCGCTTGATAATTTGTAAAACGGTTAGAACTCTTGACTGCGCTACGAAACTGAACGATAGAGTTAAATGGCCTGTGGTTTAAAAGCTTTTACATTTAGTTTTTTGGTGACACAAGTCAATTTGATTTAGCTTCAAATCTAATTTTGTCTAGGTAATTCCACACTATTCAAACGCAGAGCAATCTGGCTTATTTCAAAAAAAAAAAAATTGCAAAAAAAAAAATTTTAAACAAATTTTACTATTTATTTTATATAACAAACTTTAAACTTCCATTTTTATTACATTTAAATTTAATATTTTTTTACAAATTCAAATAAGTAATTTGTTTCATTGATCTTCACTTTTACCAAAATCAAGCGTTAATGTTATTTGTAAAATACTTTTTTAAATCTTCAAAAATAATTATGGTAATAGTATTAAAACAATTTGTTTATTTTTTAGACAAAGTTATTACACTCATAAAGTATGACAAACATCATAAATTATGTTATTGTGAAAAACGTTTTTCATGATACATTTCAGTATTAATAAACTGTAATATCTTTAGATGTACGAATATCTACTACAACTCACCGCTTATCTTGACTTAAAATGTTTTTAAGGAGGCATAGGAATGCCACGTTGATCACCTAAAGTTGGAGCAGGTACATCTTGAAGATTTTTCATAAGTTGCGAGAGCCACCTCTTAGTAGAAGTATCGTCTTTCAAACAATTTGCAAAAGTGTTGTCTTTAAGATATTCTGGTAAACATTGACGAAGTGCTTCACGAGCTCTTTGAAATAAAAAATTAAAATATTTTAACCAAACAAATTACTGACTTTAACTTAATACATTGTGTCTTAGCTTATGTTTTCGAGAAAATAATTTTACTAGTTTTTAAATGTTATAGTTAATTTGAAACAATAAATTTACATTTAATTAATTTTAGTATAAGCTAGAAACCTGGGGTTGTCTGAAAGTCGTAAATAGCATCTAACTACGTGTTTTAAAAGACGAGTGGAAGGTTCTTTGGCTAGCGCTATTACCATTTTACCCTGAAAATAAGGAAAATAAATTATGCAACAAATAAATTATGCAACAAATATAGTCTTAAAGTAAAAATATTTATAGCATTATAGCAGTAATATGATATAATAGTATATGATATAATAGTATATAAAATGTACAAAAAGAAACGTTAAAAACATATATGTAACAATACGCACCAGTATCATAGCCACATGTGAAAATCTTTCATATGTTTGGCAAATATAAGAGAGGCCAGTTTCGTCAAGTAAAATCTTTTGAAGAATAAAAGTTGCAACCTTTAAAATTGAAAAACGATTTAAACATATTGTTGACTAATTGTAGTATATATATGCACTAATTGAACATGTATATATATGCATATACTACCAGACGTTTAATAAAGATCCGTAAAAATGTATAATATATATGGATCTAAAGCAAAATAAACAAAGTAAACAAAATTTTTTAGCAGAATTCTAATTACTTCACTAGTTTAAATAAAAAATTTCTTCTACAAATCTATAAGTTCCGATTTTTCCAATTTAAAACAATATCACTTAGCCTTTTATGAGATTCTTGTCAACTTTCTGGAATCATTTAACCTATTACAAAGTGTTCTTTGCGTAGACCATTTTCTTTTTAAAAAAAACTATGACTGTTTTGGCTTAGTGTAATCTACTGATCACGTTAAAATAAGTATTATCTATCAATGCGATGCTCTTTAACAAAAGGCATTAGTTGTATACTGATCGATTGTATCTAAGTATTAACTTTTGATAATTGAAAACTGCTTAATCTTTATAAGAAAGGCACAACGAGAAACAGCAACCAGAAAAGCATAAAGCAGAAAAGCGTTTGTCTATACTTTATCATAACTCTAGTTTGCAACATAAATTTTTTTTTTACTTCTGCTAATTTTCACAAAACCCCATAATCTGTAGATTCATTTGCTTTTGTAATCTAAAGATTTATTTGTTTTTGTAATCTGAAGAAATATTTGCTTTTGAAATCTGAAGATTCATTTGCTTTTTGTAATCTGAAGATTACAAAAGCAAATGAGTTTTAAAGTTTTATGGCATTATTGTTGTGGATTTCTTTGAAACTCATTTGCAAAGTCATGTATGTAAAATGAAGGAAAAATATTTGTTATCAAGTGTCCTGTAAGCCAAAGCGAGGTAAGTTTTATTATTAATAATGTATAGCTTTTTTTAAAAATTCCAATAATGCATTCATGGCAATATTTCATTGGTTTTTTCATACAATTTTTTATAGTTATTTTATGGCAATTAATGAAAATGGTCCTTATCACAAGCTTTACGTGATAGAAATACAAAGTAATAAAATAACAAAAGATTGCTTCCAAGTATTGTTGAAAAAAAAACTAACAACATCTGTTACCTTGATCCAGGCTTAATTAACATAAACCTGATAGGTCAACAAAGATTATTGTCCTAAAAAAACTTCTAAAAAACCTGTTAAGATAAAAAAATTAAAACTTAGAGGTTCAAGAGATTAGTCACAGTTGTTGGTAAAATACAAGCCGGTAAAATACCTAATTTTTTGCAAACCGGTAAAATATAGCAATTTTGCAAACTGGTAATATACCAACTTTTAGCAAACAGGTAAAATATCTACTTTCTTGCATTATATTTAAAAGAACAGGTTAAAAAATTGCTAAAAATCTATAACATTATCAAATACCGATAAAAATATGATTCACAAAAATGTTTGCATTTTATCATTTATGCGCCTCGTACACATTATTTCAACAATCAATTAATAATGTACAAAAAGCAAAATAGAAAGTTTTGTTTTCAAAACTGAAATGAATTATGTTATATTTTCAAACATCAAAGTTTGGAAATATGAAAATATATGAAAAACTCAACAAAAAAAAAATACTCGTAAAAAGAAAAAAAAAAATTGATTTTAAAAATGTTTCATTAAAATGTTTTTTAGCCAATATTTTTAGAAATAAAAGATTTAGGAAGTAATGAAGATTTATTCATAATAAGTTCTTATAAGTTATTTTATTTTGTAAAAAAAGATATTAAGAGCCATAACTATTAAAAAATAAAGTATAAATGAAAAACCTGAGCACAAAGGTAAATCAAAACCAACATATTTTACTGTGTTTTTTGTGCTTTTTGAAAAAAACAATATTTCTGCTGTTGAAATCCGTCAATTGAATATTCAAAACCAATGCTTAACACATAACAAACATAAAAATTAAAACGCATAAAACATATTCAAAACATACAGTTTTTGACAGTTCACTTCCTGCTTCCATAATTCTTAGACACAACGGAATAATTTCAGTAGACAGCAGAAAAGTTATAACTTCTTGATCATCAGTCTAGGGCAAATAAATTAAGAGATATTGTAAGTGATTGCTTTAAGAAATTTATTTGTAAGTTTAACATTTAATCTAAATATACATATATACATATATACATATACATATATATATATATATATATATATATATATATATATATATATATATATATATATATATATATATATATATATATATATATATATATATATATATATATATATATATATATATATATATATATATATATATATATATATATATATATATATATATATATATATATAGTCTTGCATGGTAGTCACAAAGTTTTTAAACTGTTGTTTTAAAGAGCGCGTTAATAAACCTGACCAGAAAATATTGAAAAACTTAAGAAAATTTTTTTTGTTTTAAATTGTAGACTGCCTACCCAAACCAAACCCTCAGTCAATGTTGCAGTACTCCCTTGCGAGTCAGGCTATTTGTCAGTCGATGTAACAGCACTCCGTTGCGAGTCAGGCTATAAGATAGTCGATGTAGCAACACTCCCTTGTAGCAGCAGGCTATAAGATAGTCGATGTACCAACACTTACGCATGTTTTAAAAATGTTTTTTAATAAAACAGAAACAAAAACACCACTAATTAAAAAAAACTTTCTAGTCATTATTGCGGTTTTTTTAAAAAACAATAAAATATATATAAATGTCAACAACAAAAACAAATAAAAGTTAATACCTTTACTAGAGCTCCAACAACTCCTAGACTGGTCAACCGCAAATATTCAAATGGTCTTGTTTTACTTGTGGTATGTAAGAATGGATAGAGAAACAATGGAATTTGAGCTTGAGTTAAAAAATTAAAAATGAATATAAAATGCTGAATTTTGTAAAAACTCAGAGTTTTTTGAAAATTGTTACTTATTAAAACAATCTTATTATTGTTAACAACAAATATATTTTTATAAAAATCAGTGTTTAAAATCTTTTCATTTTTTTTAAATTTCATTTCGAAAGACAAAATATTAATATAGTGAGTCTCAAAAATACCTTAAAAAAAATCATGTTTTTCAAATATGCAAAATTCACTTTTAATATTGAAAACAAAGATAAACAAAAAGTTTTTTTTGTTAATTATAATTATAAAGTTTTTGTAACTTGTTTGAGAACTAATCTAATATATATTATTTTTTTAATTCATTAAAAAAAAAAAAACTTTTGTTTACAACAATTCTGCATAGTTTAAATTAATTTAAGAATAAAACCTTGCAAAAATGGTGATCTGGTTTCTTGATGGGATGCCACACACTGAAGAAGTGCCAATGCATTGCAGACTCGGTTTGATTGGTGAGCCTAAAAGAAAATTAAGGCAATTTTCTTAAAGCTATTTGTAGATAAATGTAGTAAAATAATAATTAAAAATAAAACAAACAGTCCAACTGCACTTTTTTATTAATGAACTTAAAAATATATTTTGGTTTGTTTATATTTTTTATAATAAATTTTTTTTCCTATTAATTATTTTTCTAATTTGTTCTATTTATTTTCAATTTGCATTTTTGTAACTACTTTTTTTACACTTCTTTTCATTTTTGAAAACAAAGATTTTATTAATACCATTTATAATAAAGTAAGCTATATATATATATATATATATATATATATATATATAAAATATATATATATATATATATATATATATATATATATATATATATATATATATATATATATATATATTTCTTAAATTTAAAGTAATCTACGTTTTTATATTTTTGTTTCTTCACGCCTAATATAAAAGCAACATTTTATACTAGTCCTTTCTCCAACACCAATATTGGCAAATAAAACCCTATTCTAACTAATCACACCTCCCTACTAATCTAATTAGTGGGTTGATTAGTGGAGTACAATATGGATCTAGCACCCTCTGACATCTTGTCCATAAGTTAAAAAAATCTATTACCAAATGTCTGTGATTCAGAACTTTATGTTAAGTTTGAGACAGGATACTATAAATATAATTTTGGTGAAATGCCACCTGCACTGCAGCATTGAGTAGAAGTTGTATCTATGGAAATGTCGATCTGTGCCTAACCGCTGTACTGTGTGCTTAGTAGAGACTGTAATGGAACTTCTGCAGAGTAATCAGAGACCTTAAAATCATTTGGGTAACATATCTTTGGCACTTTTTAAAGCATGGTAAGTTGTGGAAATATGCGTATTTAGTCCTAAAGCATTGTTACAGAAAAGTTGACATGTTACCTTTGACAGGTCAGCATCTGCCATCTCTTATTTTGACTTAGAAACTGAATATGTTTCATTAGTAAAGTACAGGCCCATAATATTAGAAATGTCAATGATATATATATAATAAATATATATGATAAATATTAGAAATTTTTATGGAATTAAAAAAAACTTTTTATAAAGAATTAGTATGTAAAAATTGTATTTAGTTTAGATTTAAAATAAATATAAGCAAAACCATTTTCAAAAGTAAAAAATATATATTTTTTTATTTTAGGCTGATAGTGTTTAAGTCTAAAGTAAAAATATATATATTTTTTTACTTTATTATATATATATCATAGACATTTCTAATATTATGGACCTGTACTACCAGTTTCTATTACTATCTTCTACTACGTTGTGCCCATAACTAGTTTGATTTAATGATTCATTTGATTTAATGGAGTATAGAATCATACTTGTAAGAAGTTTGTACCAGGTTAATTTTTTTTCAAGACAGGCCTATTTATAATATAGTTTAGCCTGGTTATAAAATGACAATTATCACATTATATGACAATTATAATAATATAATTGCTCAGCCAAAAGGAAAAAATTATGTATAATTAATTTTGTATATTAAACATTTTTAACTGATATTTTAGTAAAAATATCAGCTAAAAATGAAGTAAAATTCCATCATTTAAATTTAAAGTTTTTGCTTCTGATTCACTGTTTGATATTCTGAAAACAAAAATTTCCAAAAAGGAAGAGTTAACTTTAAAGTTGGTTTAGTCAATTTGGTTGTCCTTCTTTTGAAACTCAAAATTATGTTAACACATAACAGTTTCTTGGATGGTTAATAGAACAACAAACTTTGAGAGAAATACTCTCATTTAAAAGTAATAATTATAAAAACTAAGTGGAGCAGAGTTCAAACAACTTTTTTAAAATTATTACTTTAAAAAATATTTTTTTGCATTAAAAGGCAATCCTTTATTTACACAGTATTTAAATTTTTTTAATTCTGATTCACTTCTAACAAGGCTGCAAGTAACCCCGATTAAGTTCCATCTGACCATCTTCTCTTTCGGCAAATACTACACCATATAAACTTTGTTATTTTTAAAATTCTGATTCACTTCCAACAAGGCTGCAAGTAACCACTATTAAGTTGGGAATTACTAGAAAACAAAGAATAGAGTTTAAGAGCAAGATTTATTTGTTAAATTTTTTTTATTGTTTTAAAAATTATAAATGGAGCATGACTAAAACCACTGTAATTTGTGTACTAATTTGTTAAGAAGCTGATATGTTAAGAAGCTGATATGTAAGATATGTAAAAAGTTAAATATCATTCTAACCATTATAATCATTATAAAATCATTATAAATAATATTTATAAATCATATATTATAAACCAAAATTTTATTTTAATAATATTATAAATCAAAATTTTATTTATAAATTAAAATTTATAAATCATTATATATTATAAATCAAAAATCATTATGAAAATAATACGGATTGACGATAATATCATTAAATACATTAATATCATTAAATAATATAATTTGAGAATCAAAAAGATTGACAATAATATCATTAAAAATTTTAATTATCATCCTATAATTAAATTATCATCATATATAGTTAAGAAATGTTTTTTGCCTTTTTTATAAAAACTTTTTACCAGCAAAAATGTCACACAAGTAATTAAGCACCTGTCTCAAATAAGCCTATTTTTAAAACTAGTTTATTTTATTTGAAAAATATTCTTTTGGGAGTATTGATTTATGGCATTTTCCTCCATTTCAAGTCACATTTTTTTGTATGCAAATTTCTAAATAAGATATGCATCCAACATCAAAAAATTAAAACATAAAGAAATTAACATTTTACCAAGATTATTTTTGCATAAAAATTTTTCAGCAAAATTTAATATCCAAAATTTAAATATTTTACATAAATTAAAAAATTTTCTTACTGTTAGACTAGGAGGGTTGACCATAGGGTATATATTAACGATTTCTTGCAATAGAGCTGCTATTGTACCGAAAGAATGCCAGAGCATTGGAGCAAGATCAGCAACAACTTCACGCTTTTTACTAAGTTAATACAAAAGTCAAAGTATAAATTTCATTACTAAATTTTGTTTTAAATGTCTAATGATATTTGACATCATGACATTATGTCATAATATTATGAAATAATTGCAAATGTCATTTGCCATCATGATTTCATAATGTTATGACATTAAAGATTTATTGGGTCATGGCCCTTATTATTGGGTCATGATTTGTTGGGTCCCTAGTATTATCAAAGAAAATATTTTTCAAGAGTAGGTCGCGAAATTCATTGCGCGTGTCTCATTATTGAGATACTTATGTTATTTTAGTTTTACATTTCAAGTTTATTTACAACTAAGTTGATTTTGTGCAAGGAAAATGAGTATACAACATGTTTATATAGAATATAAAATCTATAGAACTATAAAGTTTTTATGATTTGCATTTTAAATAACAAAAATTAAAAAACAAGCAAGTTGATGAATTAAACTTTGCCACGTGGCAACCTGAACTTTTTCTTAAACGAAATTTTTTTTTTAATAAGAACTTAAAAAAAAAATTATATTATATTTAAGTTAAATCATTTTATAAACGTTATTATTTTTAAAAATAATTAAAAGTCAAAACTATTTAATATTAACATAAAAAAGAAATTAAGAGTTTTACAGCTGTTTTACCACTCCCCCATTAAGCTGTCATTGTTGCAACGAGTGTGCAACAATGAAAGAATTTAGAAAACCATAGAAATAGTTTTATACCCTGTATAAAACTATTTCTATGGTTATCTACCCCGTATAAAACTATTTCTAGGGTGGAAGAGTCAACTGGGATGTCTTTAACTTATGATGCACGAGGCACTGTAGATGTGCACGCGGTTAGTATTTAAATTTCTTATTTAACTTTCATAAATCTCTGAAATATCTTTGAATATCTTTTTTATCATTACATAAAAATTATAATTATTGAATATAATTTTATTTATAAATTGTATGTATATTTTGTAATTTTACAATCTATTTTTAAAGTTACTAAAGTTTAATTTTTTAATGTTTCAGTTAATGAAACATGTTCTGTTTTGTAGGTGATGTGTTGAAATTGTTTCTCAACAAGCTGAAGGTGGGCGTGTATTTTAGGTACCCCCTTTAGAAGTCTGTAAAAAACGAGTCACGTTTTACGCAAAACATTTATTGAAAATTAAAAAATGTGACTCGTTTTTTACGGACTTCTAAAGGGGGTACCTGAAATACATGTCCGCCAAGCTGAAGATGACCTTATTTTAGTAAGTAATTATTTATTTTTTATTGCTCTTGTTTTTGTTAGATATTTAATCATGTTTTAAATGAACCTAATTATTTAGTACAATGTTATTGTCTAGTGGTGGTATTCAGGTTAGATTTTATTAAGTTAAATTTACTTTTAAAGATTCTTTCAAATTTACTTCTTAAAAAATATACGTTTGCTTTTTTTTTAGTTCCTAATTCAACAAATTTTTTTGTGCAGAATGTTTAAAAACGAATAACAATTTTCATTTAATTGTTATTTTTATTTTAGTGCCATAGCTTATTACAAGTTCACATATTATAAGTTTTAAATTCTAATTTATCTTTATCTTCAGTTTTAAAGTTTGTATTTATCTTAATGTAATGAAGTTATACATTTACTTATAGGTTGTTTAAATAAAATGTGTTTGATTTTCTAAGTTGTTGTGAAGTTGAAGTTTGTATTTTTCTGTCATATTCAATGACATGGGTTTCAAAGTGGAGGGACACAATTGTCAAATTCTAAATAAAGTCTTCTATATCTAGAATAGGCAATAAGATTTCCCCTCTATTTATTAAAAGGAAGGAGTTACCCTGACCAAAACTGAAGTTTAAAAAGTTAGAGTGGGCAGTAGTAAATTCTTAACTTAACTTCATCTATAAATTAAAGAGGTATTTGAATGTACTTAGTTTATATGTATATTTTTATTGATACATTTTTTAATTTTTGTTTGTAAATAAATAATTTTTTTTTAAAATACCAATTTTTTTTCTTAATATCAATTTGATTAAATATTTAATTATGTTTACAAAAAAATTTGTTGAAAAGTTTCATAGGTCTATTAAGTACTTACAATATGAAGTAGCTTAAACTTTTTTCACTGTGTATGTTCTTTATTGATGTGTCCTTATCTGTTCAAAAAATCATTGTTTTTAATTAAAAGGATCATACTTATGAAATAATTTTACAAATTCTTTTTTTTATTTTTTGTTTGTTTTTAAAACTTTACCTTCATTATCTTGTGATGGTAGAGTTATTTTTTATATTTAACTGCAAATACTATGTATTAAAGACATTTTAAATCTAGTTGTTATTCTATTTCTTTAGTTCTACTTTGGTGCTCTACCAACTATTAAATGTTTACTTTGTCTACTGCGAAAATATGGTTTTAACTTAGTAAGCTTTAATTGTTTTAAATTTACTACATTGATCATTAGCTAATAGTTTGAAAAGAAATTAGTTTTTGCAAACAAGGTAAGAATCTTTTTATTTTCTGGTTGAATTACATTATTTGTTTGCACCGATAGCTATTATGTTGTTATTTTGTGTTATAACTATTTTGTCTTTGCAATAAATGTTTTTATAAATATAATAAATTTTTTCTTTTACAGATAATTTTTTTTTTGTTTTCTTACAGATTTTGATTATTTTTAACCTCTCGTAAAACATCAGCAACAGGTAAATTGGTTTGCAGTGTTAATCTTTAATTTTAGACATATCTTACAATGCTTTTTCAGCATTTTGCAGAACAAAGAGACGGCCCACATCTCACAAGGTGTGGGATCAAATTTAGGGCAAAAGCATCCCTCTGCCCTTTTATTATATATATCTTTAATATCAAGTGTGGATAGTTGGGGTGGATAAAAAATGCTGCATCTATAATTAGTATTTATGTAATTGGTTTATCTACTAATTGTTAATAGATGAATAATTTTTTTTTTAAATTTAACTAAATGCAAATTTAGTTGAAGTTTTTTTGTAACCATATACTTTTCTTAATATATTTTGTTTTGTTATCAATCCTCGGAATTAGGAAAAATAACAGTAATTTGCCGACCGCAATCTTTTTGAGGTCGGCATCAGGTCAGCAAAAGTTATTTGATATAAAGGTCTGACCATAAAACATAGAAATGAGGTTGTCAATTTTTTGTTGACCTCTAACACCTTCAGGTCGGCAATGCTGAACACTGACCCTGCTTCCAAGGGTTGTATTAAGTATAAATAAATTGATTTCTAGTTAATACATGTGCATTTTTTTATTCCTTTAAAACATGCCAAAGTGGTTGAAGTGCTTCTTGTGGGTTCAAATCCTTTGGTTTATACTTAATTTTTTAAAAATCTTTTTCAATTTTCTAGAATACAAAGTAAAACATTTTTAAAGATCTATAGATATTATATGCATAAATTAAGATATTAATATAATATATATTATAATAAACGAAAGAGAAAGAATTTTCCAAAAAGCTTTTTTAAAATTTCTAAAATTGATTACACCATTAAAAATTTGTTGCGCATTGTCATGATGGTAAGGTCTCTTATTAAACCTCTATTCTAACAGACTCCTTGTAGTCCACAAACATGAAAAAGATGATTCATTCAGTTCAAGACAACCTACCCAAACCCAAACCCTCAGTCGATGTATGCACACTCACTGTGCCTATGGCTAAATAAATCAGTAAATGTATGTACACTGCAAAGCGCCTATCTATATATACTCCAAATTGCCTATTCCCTAAAATCCCAGCTTTTGGACGTCAAGGATGCTCAACGTCGGAATAGAGGTTTGAAAAAAGAGACTACCATGATACTTAAGATACTTAAGTTGTTAATGTGGTTAGTAATTAGTTAAGTTTGCGCATTAAAGAGGCAACTTTCTTATAGAAAAAGATTTACATGCGAATTTGATTTTTCTTTAAAATTAACGGGGCAAGAGTCTTAATAAGCTGTAGATCTGAAAAAAAATTTAATAGAAACTTATTAAAGAAAAAAGAACTGCCATCACCATTTTTTTTTTATTACTATTATAGAAATTAGAAGTTATTAAGTATTGAACATTTATTGTTAACTCAAAACAAAGATTTTAATATTTATCTCTTTATTAAAAAATTATTAAAATAGTCTGTGTGGATCAGTCTTACCATGACCAGTATTATACGGGTCATGGTAAGTCCGTTGTTCCACATATTTAAGTCATCTCATATTTTCTGAAAGTATACCGATTTATACTGATGGTAATTAATTAACTCATTTCAAGCAGGTGTTCTAAATATTATTTAGACTGATACTAATAATCAATCCTTTGATAAAAGTCAACGTATACCAAAACGGTTAAAGTTTTTTTAAATTATTTATAATAGAATTTTTTTTATAGCTTTAAAATGTAAACAATGAGTATAGTTTTTCTATTTTTATATAGTTATTTTTTCTACGCTTACTTAAAAATATTGAAGAAAGGATTAAGTATAGAAAAGGTTGGTTTGGAATACATTCCCAAGACCCGTATTTTACGGGTCATGACAGCTAATTTGTATAAATGTCGAAAAGAAAGAAACTTTGCAAATAATGATTTTTTACTTTTAAAAAGCTATTAACAAACAATAAAAATTACTTGTTGCAGTTTTTTAAGTTTTAACATGTTTACAAGAAATTAAACTTTTTGTAAAAAATTGAAATAGAGGAAGAAAAACCAAGGAAAAAATAATTTTTTAAAATGTTTTGATAATATTTTGTAAATGTTAAAATCACTCAATTAAACCTAAGCATTACACAGTTAAATATATGAAATATATTTTGTATATGGGCAACCTTAATTTAAGTATACATGCTTTGAATGTCAAGCGATAAAATTAATCACTATATAGAAAGCAAACAACTAAATTTTAAAGAACCAACTAACTTAGTTTGAAGTCAACTTTATTTAAATAATTTTTTTATTGCTAATTGTCGCTTTATTTTCATTACTTAAACAAGTGTAACTTGTTTAAGTATTGAAAAATTAAGTGTTACACTTAAATTATTTAGAAAATGTTAGTTTTACCTTTAAATTAAAAAGTTAAGTGTAAAACTAACTTTGTCTAAATAAATATTCACATGCTTACTAGTTTATTTTGCTTAAGATAAAATGCTCTACGCCCAATGAACAGTGTCAGTGAACAGTCAACAGTGAACAGTCAACAGTGATTTTATTGTTAAAGTTTACCTAAAACAAACCAGGACACATAAGTAACCATAAATCTTCATTAAATACAAAATTTTAAATTACATTAAAATAAATATACATATGCATAGATATATCAATATTTAAAATAAATAAATATAAAATGAGAAGAGGAAAAGTAAGAATATCTTGTATATTGGCATCATAAATTGATTTTAAATATAGTTCATTTTGGGCCCAATCACAAAGCCTGGTGCGTATATATCCCTCGGAATTAGAGTCAGCATTCAACAATGCCGATCTAAAATTGTCTGCAGCCATTGATTACCTTATCGACCTTGTTTATATGTTGTTATTATGCTAAGCTGTGTTGAAAATTTTATGTTGACCATATATATAGAACAGCGCAGTCATTCCACTATGATAGCAAAGTAGCTCTTCATACTTCTCAATTTCTAGTATATTGTTTGCACATAATCGCAATTTTTTCAAAACTAATTATAGTGAAACAAAAACTCAACTAAACAAAAACTCACGTGCTTACAAGTTTTTATTGATTTAATATTGAAGAATAAATCAGTGTTTTAATTTTTTGCCCTCGTTGTTTTGATATATTTATCTAAAAACATGCTGTTAACTTAATTAAAAATGGTTAACGTTTTCATATTTCTTGACACTTTTGATTATTAAAATGATTGTTTTTTAACCAGGATTATTTCTTCTTTTAACCAGCTGCTATAGTTTCCTAATACCATAATGTTATCATTAGGCATACTGTGATTCATGGATAGGCATTGATCAAATAATATTAGTTACTGTGCTAAAAATTCATTCTGTGCTCGAGTTTGATTAAGAAATCACCAAGATAATCAATATAACTTTTAACAAATTAGGAAACTTGAAATTTTTGTAGAATGTTGATCTCCAAATAATTCTTATCTGATCATTGCATACCATCGCTTCAAGATTGGTTCTTTCATGAATCAAAAATAATTTCCATTCTTGAACAACTAACTTTTTATTGGAATTGGAACGTCCCAATGCAGAAAAAAGCATTTTTAATATAATTATTCTGAAGTTTCAATTTTTTTAATATTAATTTTCTATTTGTATTTCACTAAAGCAATTTCTTTTGAAATTGCTTTTTCAAATGCGCTTGGTTAAAATAGTAAACATTCCACTCTATAAATTGTTCTATAAATTATAAAGCTGTTAGCTCTATAAATTAGCTGTAACAACTTCAAACCGTTCAATATGTTAGTGCAAAAAAGAAAAGCACCTTATATTCTCTTTTATAATAAGTTCTATATATATATATATATATATATATATATATATATATATATATATATATATATATATATATATATATATATATATATATATATATATACACCTTATATTTTATATATATATATACCTTATATTTTATATATATATATACCTTATATTATATATATATATATATACCTTATATTATATATATATATACCTTATATTATATATATATACCTTATATTATATATATATATATATATATATATATATATATATATATATATATATATATATATATATATATATATATATATATATATATATATATATATATATATATATATATATATATATATATATATATATATATAATATAAGGTGTATATATAGAAAAATTAAAATCTCCTAAAGGAGTAACATATTTATTGTATAGAGAAATTGTGTAAGCTTTTCATATTGTTTTAACAAAGTTTATATATTTTCAAACTTATAAAGCTTGCTATGTAACACTAAAAAAACCAAACATACCTTAATTCTAACAAAGCATGCTCCCTTGTTTCAGGACTTGCTAACTCAAGGATCCATTGATAAACATGTTCACGGTCTGCAGTAGATAGCTGAGTGGTCCCTGCGTGCTGCACAGCTGTGCTAAACCTCTGAAAAGAAATTCTAGAACAATTTTAAACACCACCACCCCTCAAAAAATAATTTAAATAACTAATGAAACCAGTGGAAAACAACAAAAGCTTTATTAACAAAATATTTTAACAGCATAATTTTAATCAAAATTTCTCTGTTTTTTTAAAATGATAAAGATAGGTTGTTGTTTTTTTTTATAAAAAAGGAATGTTAATCAGGTAGGCTTAACTGTAAGAAATTTAAAATACAAAGTAAAGAAAGTGCAACATATATGCACTTGTTATATATGCACTTAAATCTATTAGATAAACAGGTGAAAAGTTGGGATCAAAGAATAAGAAAAAAATGTTTAATTTTGAAGAAAATGAATAATTGCTTTTGCAAAGCTTACAAATACTTTGTTTACAAAACTTTTATAACATTTCCCAGCTAAAGTAAAAAAAATTTTTCCAGTCTATATATAAAATCCAGCTAAAAATTGTTCAATACATGTAATAATTTATAGCAATAATTAAAACATATTAAAATGGTTGATTTAGATAAAAATTAAAAAACAAAACAAATTTTAACAAAAAAGTAATCAAACAAAAAAATTCTAATTTTAAATGGATTTTGCATTCCAAAGCCCAACTGCACTTTGCATACTACTCATAAAGTGTGGAAAATAAGAAATGTAAGGCGACCAGCAAACACAAGGAATTGACGGTTAATAATTTTTTTGGACGAACAAAATTTTTATTTTATACCTCTTGCTCATTAAAATCATTTCAAAAACCACTAATGTTAATTAGTAAATAAAAATTTTATTAACTCTTGTTCGCAGATACTATTTAAACTGAATATTTAATCCTAAGAAGACAATTGTTTTATGAAACACTACTATAAAAATTACTAATGTTACATAAATTTATTATTCAAAATTATAATTTTGAAAAATAAATTATACTATTATACTATTATTATTATTATTAAAATAAAATATTAAATATTTTTATTAAAATAATAAACTAACAGGTGACGGATCCAGGAAGAGGATAATGGGGATGGGGGAAGGGTATGCATCCCCCCTAGAATTTATAAAAAATTTGAATATCATGAACACCTCAATAAGGCCTTGAATAAACTTTATTGATCTACGCTCTTTATCTAATATTCTTATAAGAAGTACTTAACATTGCATTCATTCTTTGTTCACTATGATGTAAACATACAAAATTGATACCATTGTATTGCTTTTTTTTTCTTTTGGTCACTTTTTTTTAAGTGAAAACTAGAGAAAATAGATATAAAAAAAAAGGTAAAAAGGTAAGTTTAAACAATAAATACAGAGCTGTGGCTAGGCTACCCCAAACCCCGCAGGGGCCCAACAAATTTAGGGAGCCCTACTTGCAAATTTAAAGGCCCTTTTTCATTTTTTCCTTCCTAGTTTTGGTATCAACATTCCCCCTCCCCCTACAAAAATAAATTCTGCATCACTGTAAACTAAGAACTTCAATCATTTATGAAAAAAGGATTTTCACCGTCTGTAAAATGAAAGTAATTTAAACAAGTGAAGCAAAAAAACTTAATAGATATAGTTTACGTCATGAATAATGTATTTAAGGTATTCCATGAGAAAGTGGGACAGGTATGTAACCCACCATCTTAGATTTTCTTCATACTTTGTAAAAATGGTCATCTATATAACATAGACTACCTTGCAAAACTTTAGCACTGATATTAAAGGGGTTTTAATGTTATTGTTACTTTAAAATTAGCTATTTTTAGCAGTTTTTTCTGTTTGGCGGCCATTTTACTATAGTTTTTGTTTTACTATAGTTTTTGTTTTACAAGTTACTGTTTAACTAAACATGTAATTAAGCTGAAAATGAGCCCCAGTATAGTTTTTAGGACGAGGAATCAGAATATAATATTTGTTTTTAATGAGAATATTTAGAACTAAATCAATATGACGATTGTACTTTACCTACAGATATTTTTCAAATTTTAACAAAGGCAAAAAGGAGGTCTGGTAACCATGGTAGCATTATTTTTTTGTGATTTTTTTTTTTGTTTTTATTAAAAAAGATATTCTAATGAGTTTTTTGGTGCAAAATTTAGGTGGGTTTTTTGAAATTTTTTGTAAAAATATAGGAGTATTATGTGAAAAAATAAGTATTATAGGTTTGTGTTCATGATTTTATTTTAAATTAATTGACATTTACAATTTTCATTAGTTATCAAAAATATTATACAAAAAAAATCCGTTTAACCTATTATTTAAAGAAACTTTAATTCAAATGAATATTTCTTTTTTAAATAAGTTTTTGCTTTCTAATTAATGACATATTATGTCATCTTTGACTAAAACAGAAGAAAAACTTAATATTTAAAACCCTAAGACTTAGTCTGATTAGTCTGATGTTTTACCAGCTGTTGTTTGTTCTCCATAGCTAATCATTAATTTAAAAAAAAATTATAAAATCAAAGTTAAAAAAATAAATACATAAAATACTATACATTGTACATATTTAAAAATACTAATTATAAATGGTAAATATTTTTTCCATTTTTAATAAATGTATTAAAATGTATTAAATATGTCTGTGTATTTTGTGTTTATTTATAGCTTAATAAAAAATTGAAAAAAATAAAATGAACAAGATTTTATGTACAGTTGGTATTTTATCAAATGATCAATGCCATAAAATGGTGTACACTAAATCAATTGGATTGAAAGATTTATCAAGCTATTCAGAAAAAGATAGAAATTTATTATTATGGAGATCTGAAGTAACGAATAAGATTGTGAGAGGAATTACTGACATGTCAAACTACATGCTTAAACTTCATAAAATTAACGAACAGACTGCAGAGTTCCTTCTTCCCCACAAACCATGTAGACCACCACTATTTTACGGACTTCCAAAAATTCATAAACCTAACATTCCATTACGACCAATAGTCAGCGCATGCAGCGGACCTACGGACAACCTATCAGAATACCTGACAAGATTCATACAACCACTGGTCGAATCACTACCAGCCTACATTAAGGACAGTATACACTTTCTCAACATGTTACAAAATATACGACTTCAATCTTCAGAATTCATTTTTGTGACAGCTGACGTGACATCACTCTACACCAACATCCCACACAGAGATGGCATAGACGCAGTAGTACATTACTTGAGGCTCATACCATTACAAGATAGACCACCTGACTGCCCATCACCAGGTATCATAGGCAACCTAATAGAAGAAATACTATCAAACAGTACTTTCTCCTTTGGTGACAAACACTACCATCAACTGACAGGTACATCAATAGGCACACGGGTTGCGCCATGCTATGCGAATTTATTCATAGGAAGGCTTGACGAACAAATCACCAACCAATTTCCGAACCACATTACTTTCTACAGAAGATTCATCGACGACATATTCTTCATTTTTAAAGAACCCATAGAAGTGTTAGATCAGACATGAAGTGTTAGATCAGACAACTACATGAATACCATCCATCCAACAATCAAATTCACTTTCAACCACTCAGCAACATCAATAAACTTTCTAGACATACTACTGTACAAAAATCAACAAGGGAACATTCACACGACAATCTATCCAAAACCAACTGACACAATGGGACTACTTCACTATGACTCACATCATCCCACACACACCATTCCGGGAAACATATACAGCCAAGCTCTCAGATACTGCACTATCATTACAGAACTTAACAACCTACAAAAAGAACTTAAATACTTAACTATGACACTAGTACTAAGGGACTATCCTCTGCGCATCATCAACAATAACATTAAGAAAGCGCTTCATAAAACGCAACATGAACTTATCAACAACAGGCGCGCGCAGGAAAATACAGAAAGACTAACAATAGTTACTCCATATACTCCCATTGGACAACAAATCAACAGCATCATTCTTAACAACTGGAACATGATTGACCCTAACTTACAACTACAGGACATATTTCCACACAAACCACTATCAGTACATACAAACTTAAAATCTATTAAAGATTTACTAATACACACTAAACACCAACAATAACAACTGCACAAAAGAATATTAGCTTTTATTGCAACCCCTCTATCGACAACATCATCCAAATGGAAATTCAAAACTTCTTAAGAACTTAAGAAGTTTTGTTTGTTGTTTTTTTTTTTGTTTAGCTTGTTTTTTCTTAATTAGCTAAATGCTACTAAGTTTTTAACTGTAGTAAAAGTTTATAAGTATGTACCAATATGACTATCACTTTATGTTGTATGTTTATGGTACAGAATAAATGTCATAAGATATCTGTGTGAATGTTTACATTAACATTCCAAAACAGATACACAAAAACCCTGGTCAATATTGACCAAGAAAAGAACATATTAAGTTTAAGACATACCACCCCATTATAAAATACTGGTGTTTTACAAATTCTGAGCACGTGCCCTATTTTAGCAAAGTAGTGTCCACAGGGTGTCGACCATTGGTCAGGCGCCAGACCTTCGAAACTCCCTGATGACAACTAATGGTCCTGATGAGAATGTCATCTTGACACTACATGGGTAATTGGATATTAAAACACCTATATTTTGATCATCTACACTTCAATACACTTATGCTTATCATTCTAATATTTATACTGGTACTTCTAGAAGCTATATTTATTGATTTATGTCTATAAGGCTATACTTTACTAAGATTAGATCATTAAAACATTATTTTAACACCTATTCAGCACAAAAAATGTGTAAAATAGCTATTGTAATGTATATAATACATATAAATGATTTAGGGATACTTAGGAGAATATATGTATATATAATCATAAGGGTATATGTATATATATATATATATATATATATATATATATATATATATATATATAATATATATATATATATGTAAGCATACACATATGTGAGTACATACATACATACTCATATGTGTTTGCATTAATACACATTTAATCTTGTTTATCAGTGTGTGTGTGTGTGTATTTACATGTGTGCTATAATGTATTTATAGGGGTATTTGTATTTTCTTCAATGTATTTGCATTTGTATATGTATTTGTATATATGCTTTAATATGATACTACTAGAATCATACATATTTAATATACAACTCCAGCTAACTACAACCATTACAACTACCTACTACTACTGTCACCGTACATACTCTAAAATTTTGACTATCATGTACAATGTACTTTAACACTCCTGTCAGGGTTATTATAATAATATCCTTACCATCTGATACCTACTTAAAAAACGATTAATTCTACTTCAGCTCTCTTTCATACACCATCTGATACCTACTTAAAAAACGAATAACTCTACTCCAGCTCTGTTACATACATCATCTGACAACTACTTAAAAAACGAAAAGCTTTTATCAAGTTCTTTTACATACATCATCAGGTGTCTACTTAAAAAACAAATAACTCTACTCAAACTCTGCTACATACATTATCTGATAACTTAAGACACAAGTATTAATATTAAGCAAAAACAAGCCATGATTTTCATAAAACAAATAATTCTACTCCATTTTAAATATTTCTCATAACATCACAGTCACGTGACTTATGTACTGTGATTCTTTTTACTTACACAAAATACCAAACACTTTTTCAAAACCTCATATTAACCAGTTAAACTACAAAACTCCATATTATTGTTATGAATTAGTGGTAATTTTTATATATAGATTATGAGTTTTATTTTTTTTAAAAATTTACATATTAGTTTTTGTTGTTATATTAATGTAATTCTAGTTAAATATTTTAGATCATCTAGTTGTAATAGATAATTTATTCTCCAGAAACATGTCATAGGACTACTACAAATCACGCCTAGCTGACGTTACACCAACTTAAAGGACCTTTTAACTACTTTTTATACTGATAACTCTTACTATTGAGGCATGCTACTACAATAGTTACACACGTAAAACACATTATCTATTTACATTACACATACCTAAATGAACTCAAAACAATTCACAACTCTCATTGACCCATGCTACACTCTGAAAAAACACTGCACTTAATAGACACTCATGTCAAAAAACTACTTACTATTGTTTGCAAGTTGTAATGAACCCCGCTAAGTGTCCTCTGGTCTCAGTGTCAATTCAGGAGTCTGTGGCAATCGTCCTGACTGGATACTCTGAGAATAGTCCTTTTGGGATAACACAATGGGATACCTTTAAAAAGATACCCTGGTGTAGACCCAGAGTGGAACTTCTTTTGGGATACCAGTTTCGGATGAAAGCTGGAGGTCTTTATGCGTTCACACTGCACCATAGGGCACGTATTCATACTGTACTCAAGACGTTCATGACACTTACATCTATAATGAATGTTTATCACCCTAAGAATACAAACCACATGGTGACTACTTATAAAACGAATAATTCTACTCCATTACCAATTCTATCTACAAATCACATTTACGCTGGACTCTAACAACAATTTAGTAGCACAACAACTAATGACTTTCCTTGACTGTTGTTTATTATACTTATTTACTTTTTACTACACTTTACTCATATCAGTTTTTAATATTTCTCCAATTTAAGGCTCTTTGTTTTCCTCTGGACATCTGTCATTTTGTACTTTTATCTCACTCTGCTCAACTCTTGTTAACTTATTATTCATCCCTAAGGCGTACACTGCTCAATGCAGCTTCACTAAAATGCATTGCATTTACAAAAAGTATTTTATCAAATGATCAATGCCATAAAATGGTGTACACTAAATCAATTGGATTGAAAGATTTATCAAGCTATTCAGAAAAAGATAGAAATTTATTATTATGGAGATCTGGGCTATCAATATTAAACGTTAATGTTAAAATCTGTTTACATCATGTACAAATTTTACTTAACCGGTTTGCTAACTCCCAAAAAAATTGCATCGACCCATTTAAAAAGCATAAAACTAATATAAATGGTAAATTTTTACGCTTTTAACTTATTGTGCTGTCTTTTTACAAAAAATACATCTAGTACACTTTCAATTAGTTTGAAAAATTTTAATTTTTTTATTTTATTCCTAACATTACTATATTATCTAAATTAGTATTTCTTAATTTTGGCGAATTTTATTCATTTATAATATATTTATAGGTGGTTTGCGAGAAATTGATATTCAACTGGCAAAAGATATGTGTTCAAATGGTATTAAAACAACACCTGGTTTTAAAATGTGTCCTTCATGTCGAAAAGAAGTGGTAAAAAAAATAGATAATTGGTCTACCTTACAGGACCACAATGGTGAAGATGATTTTCTGGAACAAACATTTTTTGATGAAGATATAGAAATGGCACAAGAAAAAGAACTTAAAAACACCAGTTTTGATAAATTAGATGTATCGCCAGTAAAATTTCATGGGGTTCAACAACATGCTAAAATTTCTCTGGGAAAAAGAAAATTAATGCAAGCTACTGATGTTATGTCAAAAAAGCTATCAGTTATCCTCAATGTTAACGCAACAGACCTGAAAAATGATGTTACTGGGGAGCCCAATGTTGAAAATCAGAAGAAAGCTGAAGATCTAGATAAATTAATACTTTCAATGCAAGAAAAACTGAAAACAGCAAATAGAAGAGAAAAGATTCAGATTTTAACATTGGTTCCAGATTCATGGTCTTTAAGGAAAGCAGCTGAAGTATTTAATATATCAAAATCAACCATAACTAAAGCAAGAAAACTTAAATTTGAAAAAGAAATATTAACACTTCCAGAAAAAACTAACATTGTTAGAATTGAATCAGATATCATTAATAAGGTGGAAAGCTTCTATTATAATGATCAGTTTAGTAGGCAGTTGCCAGGTAATAAAGATTTTGTAAGTGTATCCAAAAATAAACATGTATCAAAGCGATTACTTCTTTGCAATTTAAAGGAATTATTTATTGAATTCAAACTAGAGCACCCTCAATCCAAAATAGGATTTTCTAAATTTGCTCAGTTAAAGCCAAAATGGTGTATGGTCAAAATGCTGGTCAAAAAGGAACCCATGCTGTTGTATATGTGCAAAACACCAAACCTAAAGCTTATGCTTAGCGCAGTTAAACTGGAGAAGAATTACCATGAACTTATTGAGAAGATTGCTTGTAGCAGAGAGTCAAGGGAATGCATGGTCCATAGATGTATTCAATGCCCTGGAATTCAAAATATTATAAATTATATGACTGCAAATCTATTGCAAAATAAAGGATCATTTGAAGAGAATGACAAAGTGGATGAAGATAAAACAATTGAATACAAACAATGGAGTACAACAGATAGAGCAGAGCTTCTAAGTAACACATCTCCAATAAGTTAATTCATTGAAAGTCTTAGTGGAAAACTTGATAGCATAACATCTCACTCTTATATTGCTAAAGCACTAAGTAAATATTTAAAAACAATAAAGTCATCTATACCCATAAATGAAATTATTATTTTAGTTGACTTTGAAGAAAACTTTAAATTTGTCATACAAGACAAAATCCAGAGTTACCACTGGAACTAACAGCAATGCACACTACATCCTGTAGTTATTTATAACAAAAATGATGAGGGTTCTACTAAAAGTCAACCAACGTCTTTATGTTTTATATCTGATGACTTAACACACGATGTTGGATTCATTTATTGTATAGTAAAAAGAACTGTCCAATTTGTATAAGAAATGTTTCCCAATACCATAAAAATCCACTATTTCTTTGATGGTTGTGCTGGTCAGTACAATAATTGCAAACATTTTTTATATTTATGCCATCATGTTGAAGATTTTGGGATGCAATGTGATTTTGACCTAATATATTACATCTATTATGAATTTTTCATTTTAACTTTTGTTAATGTTTTTTTTTTCTTATAATGGAAGTTTTCAAAATGAGAAATTTCTTAATAAGTAACATTCAAATGACCTTTTTCATTATAACTTATTTAATTATTTTTAAAAATCCTCAAAAACCCACCTCTCAATTTTGTACCAAAACACTCTTTAATATATCTAATTTAATAAAAAAAAAAAAAAAAAAATTTAATTTAATGCTACCATGGTTACCATTCCTCGTCTATTCCTCGTCCTAAAAACTATACTAAGGCTCATTTTCAGCTTAATTACATGTTTAGTTAAACAGTAACTTGTAAAACAAAAACTATAGTAAAATCAAAATGGCCGCTGAACAAAAAAACTGCTAAAAATAGCTGATTTTAAAGTAACGATATCTCCAAAACCCCTTTGATATTAGTGGTAAAATTTTGCAAGTTAGTCTATGTTATATAGGTGACCATTTTTACAAAGTATGAAGGAAATCTGAGATGGTGGGTTACAAACCTTAAAAATTTATCCCACTTTCTCATGGAATACCTCATTTGTTAACAAAGTGAATTAATTGGTGAAGGGTTGTTAAAGCTGGTTTCTATTAATATGCAATATACTGCATGCAACATTTGGGGATGTTCAGTATGCTAATTTGTTTTCAGAACATAGCTAATTGAAGTTTTTCCCATTCAACTATCATATTGTGGTTCAAAAATATTTTTTTCTTAATTTTATTATTTGCCCTGAAGGTCCTTCAAAGCCTCTAAACATTTGACAGGTCCCTAATATTATTGAAAAAAAAATTACTTAAAAATATGTCAACTTGGTACTCAAAAGAAACAAAATCATTTAAAAATTTCAAAAACAAAAAGTATCTTTTATAAAAATGACAATATTAGGTGTTTTTGAATAAAAACTATGGTTTTTAAACAGTAATATAATAAAAAAGGTAATATTCACAACATTTTTAATAATAAGTTTTTTTAAGTTGTTTTTTATAAAAAATGAATCTAATTTTTAAAATTTTTATAAAATTTTGCTTCTTTTGAATACCAAGTTGACATATTTTTAAATAATTTTTTTTTTAATAATATTAGGGACCTGTCAAATGTTTAGTGGCTTTGATAGACCTTTAGGGCAAATAATAAAATTTAGTAAAAAATATTTTTGAACCACAATATGATAGTTGAATGGGAAAAACTTCAATTAGCTATGTTCTGAAAACAAATTAGCATAATGAACAGCCCTAATGCAACATGCAATTTAATTACATATTACTAAATAAAAATTTAAACAACAATAAATATATATTCAAATATATTTTAAGTAGTTGAATTAATAATATAAAATTATTAATTTTAAATCATTAAATTATGGATAAAAAAATAATTTAATCCAATGTTATAAAAACAATGATAAAAACCAGGCAGTATTAAAAAAAAAATTGTTTTTAAATCTTTTCCCGTTTAAACTTTTCGCTTTAATGACCACTAGCAATTAGCATATCATAAACAACCACTAGCAAGTAGCATATCATAAACAATAAAACTATTTTAAACGCTTTCTCAAAATTTAAACAACTTTATGTAATTTAAGTATATGTATTTTCCAAATAACATCCTTATTACTTGTGAAACCTTGTTTTTTAAAACTCTTTTTTTATTAAAATATAAAAAAAAAAATTTAACCGGTCAACCATAACAGGCAAGAATTTATTTTGGGTGGTCAAAACAGCAATTTTAGTCATTCTCAGCAGTCATTGACCATTGACCAGCTGTTATTTTCCATACTGCTTTTGCATATTAGCTCTTTTGTAACAGGATGAAAAAAAATTAATAATTTGACTATAAAAAAACAAAATAGTTGAATGTAAAGTTTTTTAAGTAACTTGAATTAAATTTATAAAAAGAATTTTCTTTTTGTTAACATAATTTGGAAATTTTAGCAGTAAAAACAAAAATTGTAAAAAAGAGTTTTGAATTTTTAAAAAAATTTAAATTAAATTCAATAAAATAAATTTTAAATTTATATTTTTATTTAAAAAAAAAAAAAAAAGATTTAAAATTGCAGTGAAAATGTTATTTACAACAATTACTGTTTAATGTTTTCTGCATAAATTGTTTAAGACAAAGACTTTTAAATAGTCTAATCAAAAAAAGTTTTGGCATAACATAAATAGTTTAATGTGTACATAATACAAAAAATTGTAAAAAAATATTTATGTATTAACTATTTTATTTAAAATTAATATAAAACATTCATTTTGCTGTTTTTATTTTTATTATCTCATTTAGAATTTAAGTAAGGGTTTGTTACTACAATAAAGTAGCCTCCTCGACTGCAATGGCCATCTTGGTTTTGGGGAGGTGAACAACATTAAAAAAAAAAATTATTATGTAATTATTTTCTGTAAAATTTAAGTTATATAGAATTTAATTTAATTGTTTTATGTAGAATTTAACATTCGTTTTGCCTGGGTTTTTTTTTTTTTTAATTTCATTTAGAATTTAAATAAAAGTTTGTCTTTCCATTTTTATTACTTTTAATTTGTTTAATATTTATGTTTTTTAATTTTTGTTTTTTTGCCATTTTTATTTTTTTGCCATTTTAATTTTAATTATTTTATCTACAATTTAAATAATAGTTCATTTTTTTCATTATTTATCTAGTATTTATTGAAAGTATTCTTTTCGCTGTTTTGTTTTAATTTAAATAGCAAAAAAAGATCAATGCTTTAAGTTGCGC
Source organism: Hydra vulgaris (assembly GCF_022113875.1). NCBI lineage: Eukaryota > Metazoa > Cnidaria > Hydrozoa > Anthoathecata > Hydridae > Hydra > Hydra vulgaris. The sequence continues at coordinate 33,658,082 of NC_061160.1, forward strand.
ATGCCAATCTAAAATTACTATTCAGCCAGTGCTTTTTCATCCACTGGCATTAAATTTCAAATTGAGAAGACTGATATATATCAACCCGAAGAATTAGCAAAAATGAAATCAGCAGTATTTTGCCAACCTTATTCTGTTAGAGGTCATCATCAGGTGGACAAAAATAATTTGACACAAAGGTTTTACCATAAAACATAGGTATGAGGTCAGCAAAAAACCAACCTCAAACACTTCTAGGTTAGCATTGCCAAATGCTGACCTTAATTCCGAGGGCTGATGAAAATATAGCTTTGCAATATCTGAATTTTTTTTTAAAGTTTTTAAAAAAAAGAATTATTTAAACTATTATTTTATTTTATGTTTAGTTAAAGAACAATCCAATAAAGGTACTCAAACTAAGTAATCTTTTTATATTATATATTTTTTTGAATTTTGTCATTATCTGAAATATTATTAAACTTTCACAATACTTAATGCAAAGTAAAAAACATGCAGACAAATTATTATTACTAGCAACTTTTGGAGTAAAAACATTCTATTGAAATTCTTCTGTAATACATGAAAAATATAATGTCAAACAATAAAGGCTTGTATCAAATAATAAGAAAAGAAATAAATTTATATCTTTAAAAACCAAAAGCAAAATTAACATCCATAATATTTGTAAATAACAGCATTTTTATATTTTTGAGTTAATTCTTGCAATTATTTATTTAAATTGCTATAGTTTTAATAAGTTTTAATAATGTCCATAAGTACAAAATGCATATAAAAAATCTTAATGACATCACAAACTACATTAAGATTATGCGCTATACATTTTTTATTCATTGCAAGGACTGTTTATTTATGTATACTATCTTACCTGTTGAGTAAGAGCTTGCATTGTACAGCTTTCATAAATACCTAGTAATCAAAGAAAATTAATAACAGTTTATATCATCATCATCATCATCATCATCATCATCATCATCATCATCATCATCATCACCATCATCATCACCATTCAAAAAAAAAATAATATACTTCTTACAATTTTACAACTTCTAGCTTTTAGAAACACTTGAACTTTAATTCTATTACTTATATTTTATTCATAAAAAATTAGTACTGAGGCATAAAATAACAATAAATTAAAAAAAAAGAAAAAAGAAAAGTTAAAAAGATCTTTTCAAGCATTAAAAAAAAATCACTAAAAACCAAACGCAACTACATAATAAAGTTTAAAAAACTCAAAACCAACCCCTCAAATGGTACTTTGCTTAGAATTTGAAGTATTACTTCCCATAATATTTTGTCATTAGGTAAAATAGTTTTAGTTAAAGCTGTAAAAAAAATAATTCAGAAAATAAAGAATATATTAAAGATTAACGAAGGGTAGTAAGATCAACATAGCAAAAGGATTAATTTTGACAAAGCCTAAACTAAAATACTTTATGCTACTGTGTAAAAAAAAGCAATAGTTTTACATGATGAATGTTACTTACTGACTTATTTATGTAATTTTAAACATTTGTCGGGTTTACAATTAACCATAATTAAGTTTCGCCTAAAATTTATGAAAAACATTATTGAAGTTGACACTCCTTAGTTTTGAATTAACGATTGATATAAAGTTGTATGCTTTTTTCCCTTTGCAAATAAAGAAGTAACAAAAAGTCATTTTTTGAATGTGTACAATCTATTTTTGTAAAGATAGGAATTAAAAACAATATTAAAAAGTTATACTTTTTTTAGTTAAAATGGTCAAATGACCATTTGATAAAAATGCAGATATTTTGAAATATATCTTTAAAATTTACTAATATAAAAAAACAAATAAATATCTTTAAAATTTACTAATATAAAAAAACAAACAATCAATTAATTAATATAAAATGTAAAAATAATTTAAGATAATTGTGGCCAATTTATTTATTTACTTGTTTAATTAGAATATATAAAACTCATTTATAAATAGGTTGTTCTTAATGCTCTTTCTAACTAGTAAAAAATTTTAATCAGCTATAAATTTTATACTTTAAAGTTAAAAAATTATTCCTAAAATTTAAAACAACTATGCATTTGTAAAACGTATTTTCTTGCATCAAAATCTATAAAAAGCTTGAAAGTTTATGTCTTTGAATTACACCAACTACCAAACGCACACAAGCACTCATACTCGATAATAATTTTATATATAGAATAAAGTTAAATGAGCTCATATGAAAAAAATCTTACTACCCTCCTTAAATCTATACATTCGAAAAGTTTTTTTTTTGAAAATATTGTAAAAATCATTACTATTTATTTAAAATTATATGTTTTCATGCTTTCTTTAGCTACATGTTTACTTATCAAGTAGAAATGTGCAAAACAGGCGATTTACAGCAACAATTTTGTAATCAAAATTAGAACTATGTTATCATAGCGTGCTTGGCGTATGCATTGTAAGATGTATTTTATCATGTTATTTGTTAAAATTTTATATGAACATAGATATTTTGTAAAAAGTAGATTAGGTAAAATTCGTTTTTATTTAGTTCTTTTTTATAGTTATGACTGCTAATATTAGATAATGCAATAAAGCAAAATATTGCTCAAATAACAACAACAATTCCATACAAAAACTACCTTAGCTGAAACTAATTTTTTTAAACTGGTTGCAGTATTATTAGGCAATCCTTGTAATCAAATTTTGTTACTTAAATGTCCATAATTTTTTGTAGAATTATCATTTTGTTAAGAAATTTTCACTATGATAAAACTAAATTTAGCCTCTTTCCAATGATATAATAATAAAATATAAAAATACTTTGAAATTTCAATAAAATTATAATATCAATCAATATATTTTTGGTATTACATTTCAAGGTTGTTTACAAATAGTATACACTACTAACATTAAGTAATCACCAAATGACAATGATTAAAATAGTAATGGTAATAATAATAAAAATAAAATTTATAAAAATAATAACTATAACAATAATAACAATAATAATAACAATAATAATAACAGTAATTATAACAATAATAACATTAATAAATATCACAGATAAATATTATACAATATTAATAAGAAATAATGATGTTAATAAAAGTGTAAATAAAATATAAGTAATATTAAAATTACATGTAATAATAATACTAATAAAAATAGCAATAATAATCTATTAATGAGTCTAACATTTTAAATACATTATTTTTCTAACAAATAGTCAAAAAGACGGTTTTTAAATTTTGAAATAGAGTTGAGTGATTGAAAACGAAGAGATAAATTATTCCAAGATTTTATGCATTGGTTTGTGATAGAATTATCACCATATTTTACCAAACAACAATTTGGGATAGCAATTTAATGGTGGAGGGAGGTTTACTTGTTTATGATTCCAGAAAAATAAACAATTTAATGGCTAAACAAGATCACACAATTTTAGCATTTTTGATAGAAAGTAAAGGATGTCAGAGTTAGAATGATATTGTTGAAAGAATATTATTTTTAAAACCTTGTTTTGTATGTTAGATAATCTTAAAAAAGCATTAGAGTTGCTTTGTCTCCAAACCTGAAAAGCATATCTAAGATGTGATCCAAAAATTGCATGGTATATATTAAGTAAAGTTTCAAAATTGACATAGTGACAAATTTTGGCTAGCATCCTATTTGATCTATACAACTTCAGTGCTAAGTTTTTAAGATGAGAGCAAAAGGATAGATTTTAGTTAATTTGGATTCCAAAATAAATATTGATGAAACTACAGGAAAGATTTTTTGGCCACTTAGTCTAAAGTTTAGGTTTATATACATTTAGATTGACTTGATTTGAAAATAATAAGTTCAGTTTTGTTGGTATTTAGACTTAATTTGTTAGAGCGCAACCATTGAAAAATATTGGATAAATTACATTAATATGTTTGTTAATTTTTTTAATGATTTGTTTGTTATGAGTAAGTTGGTGTTGTCAGCAAAATGGTAAACCATTGAAAATCTTAGAGAGATATTAAGATCATTTATAAAAATAATGAAAAACAATGGTCCTAATACAGAATTTTGGGGTACACCCATGGAGCATTTTATTGGAAAAGATTTGCCATCATTGATGGAAAAAAATTGTGATTTATTAAAAAGATATGATGAAAACCATTGGAAAGTATTACATAAAACATTGCAGTGTTCCAATTTATTTAAGAGGATAGAGTGACCAAACACTCCACATGCAAAAAGTTAATTGTCAAGAGCATTTCTAATAGTTTCAGTTATTTTAGTAAATGCATGAGTTGTAGAGTGTTTGTTCCAAAATCCATACTGATATTTGTAGAGACATTGGTTTTTGTCAAAAAAGCTATAAAATCTGTTGTACGCGACTTTTTCAAATAACTTACTAATTTTAGATAAAAGAGAAATCGAAATTTAAGAAATTCTATATTAGAATTTCTTAAATAGTCAGAGAGGATACTCTTAGAAGAAACCATTTTACTTTTGGTGAGTGTTGTATTGTTTCAAAGTAGTTGTTAAAAATGTTAGCAACAGCTATGCTATCTGAGATAGTGTTACTATTGTAAGATTGTAATGTAAGATTTAATTAGTGTAGAGGGTTTGATGTTGATAATTTCTTTTATTCCTTTCCGATTTTTTTTTTTTTTTGTTTTTTTTTTTTGTATTTTTGAGGTTTTTTTTAAAGAAGATGCAGTATGATTTTTTGGAAATTCTTAATAAGTTGCTAATTTTATCCCTGTACAATTTAAATTTAATGAATGGTTGACTTTTTGTGTTAGGATTTTTTAGTTCTATATACTTTTGTAGAGCTTATTTTTAGTTGTAATTAAATATTATATCAATAAATTATTGCATATATTAGTTTGAAAAAAAATTGTTTAGAAACTATTTTTCGATGAGTTAAAAGAAATATAAGTTTAAGAAACGAGAAGAAATATACGTTTATATAATATCAACAAAACAAAAATAAGCATAATAAAAGGCTTTTATTATGCTTATTTTTGTTATGTTTATGTTATGCCTTTTAAAAAGGCAGTTTCGTCTTCATTTATATAATAGAAGATGAAATTTAACAACCTGATATTCATTTACATAGATATTTTTTGCTTTACCTTCTGTATATATGCTCTCTGACCTGACTCAAAAGACCAGCATTTTAACTAAAGTTGCTTAACTTAAAACGAACATTTTGATGCTGATAAAGTATCTAAAGTAATTACTACACCGTTGTAATAGTTTAAAAACAGACTTTTAAAATCGGCAATTTTTATATTGCGCCGGTGTTTGGTTTTTGGTGAAGATCCGATACACATTTTTTGTCATTGTCGGTACTTATGAAACCAATATATATATTGGTTATATATAATATATAAAAAATATATTTTAGCACCTTAATAAAATAAATTTTTTAATGTATTTAAAACAAATTTTAAAAAAGATTATAAGTAGTTTATCTTGAAAATAGTACTTTTCAAAAACAATACTTTTAAACAATGTCAATGATTAGTTAGCGAAAAATGCATATACATGATTTGTTCTCAATTAATTAAAATATTAAAAAAATTGTATACTAATATACAAGACCGAGTTAAGGGTCTTGGGGGCCGGGTCCAAAAAGTTTTGGGGAACCCATCCCTAAAAAAACAGCAAAATATGAAATTACTTTTTTATTCATAAGGAAATTTTTCTTCCTTTCAAATTGACAAAATCAATTACGAAATCTTCAAAAAAAAAAATTTTTTAACAGAGTTCTATAAATTGTCATTAAGCAAAGAGAATTTAAAGACCATTTTACATTGAGGACTGGAAAACATTTTTAAATATTCCCAGTGAAAAAAATTAAATATTCCCAAAGAAAAAAATCTTGTCATACATGGGTTCCATGTAAGTTCCCTTGTGTGCCACACGGAAATTACATGGAACCCATGAGTTAAAAACGTTTTTATTCACTGGGTTGCCATTTTCTGAAATGCTCGCTCTGCACTATAATTGGTAATGGAATAGGTTAGAAAAATCCGATATGAAATGTCAGCATTTAAAAAAACTGGTTTTAACTTATTTCTACGAATTGCTTTTAATCATCCATTTCAATCATTTAATCATAGTGCTTATATATTCTTCTCATTTGCTACGAACATGGAAAACTATACAATTTCATCATGGAATGTTTCTAAGTCTGAATGATAAATTATACACAAGGATTTGGTAGCAAAAACAATGACAGGAACATTCATTGTCCAAAAACAAGTTAGATAACCAAACTTTCTCTCTGCAGACTTTTAGGCAGCCTTTTTTTTAAGCACACTTTCAACTTGTGTATGATAAGGAATAAGTGTTTAATTCTTTAACTGTCACTGCAACTTAGAAATACTTCATTTTTTGTATACTCACTAATTCCTACTTTACACATCTTCTTTCTTGTACTTTCATGCTTTTACTGCTTAGGAACAATGCTGGAGAACCTTCAAGAACATTCCTGTCAAGAAAATCTTCACAAACTGACACGTCACATGACATTGATCACGCGAAATTGAATTCACATATTCTAAATGAGATTGAGATAATTGCACACCAAGAGCTAAATCTCAACTTTAAAGTAGCATTAAATCTTAGCATGAGACTGTGTCAAAGCTCCTTCATAAAAACAACATCCAAAGTTTTCATTTTCTTTATGCGTGTAGTGACTTTGTTTTGTATCAGACTTTTTTATGTTTATCAAGACCAATTGATTCTAGGGTCTTAAGAATATAACTGTAATTTGCTTGTAGAATATGAATATTTCCTGCTGGCCATATTCTCTAACTCAGCCTTTGATGGTAATTTTCTTGCCCTTTCCTGTCCCACTTACAAAACCAAAATAAGTTACTAGTCATCTGTGAGTTAATGCTGCACGGAAATTATACAGACATTGAAGAAACCCAAAAAAACCAATTGCAGTCTCACAGCAGTCAACATTAATAATACCAAATATGTTTGAAGAATGTGTTGCACAAGGAATAAAATCAATGTTTGGGTTCTCATTTTTTAGTTGTACTTGCAGGTTATTGTATATTCAAGTCATGTTAGATGTCATATGAATTACCACAAGCGTTGTTAATATTTAAGTAAAGCTCATTTAATTTTGTAAACCTTTCCATTATGTCTACTAGAAGACTCAAAGACAATAATTCTTTTTTCAACAACAGTTTTCTTGTTCAGATATCAAATGGTTATTGCAAGTGAGTCAATATGTGTACTGTTAGGTAACAAGCCAGCAATCAATGAAAAGTATTTATTTTTAGACGCTTTGCCATCAATGTATTGCAGAATATTTTTTTTCATTAAATAGATCATTTTCTAATAAATTGTTAATGAAACACTTCTTCTGCCATGATTTCTTATTTCTTCTGAGTCATCTCTAAGAGTTAGACCTCGTCTGCACAAAAACTGCAAACATTTAATAACTTTTTCCAGAGCATCCCTTCAGTAACGCTTTCATCATCCAACTGCTGTTACTAAGACATGTACCGGGCAGTAACGCTTTCACCATCCAACTGCTGTTATATAGGACATGGATATTAGTTCAACTATTCCATTTCGATATTGAATGTTAAATATATTTTGAAAGTAAGTATATTATCATTTTTAAATTTCACTTAATTAAATTTATGAAGTCGTGTAAGCGAGAACACACGCACTTTGCGTTTTACACTCGATATCATCATTTGCACGGTTTTCGGCTGGACTTTCATTGAAGCTCTAATTTTTTTTTTTTTTTTTTGAAGTCTTGGAAGTTTTTAGCGTCTTTTACATTGTACCTTAGTTTTCCTTTGAAAAAAGTCCATATTTTTTTGATAGGACGCAGTTTGGGACATTTTGGTGGATTGCAGTGTTTTTCAACGAAATCTACTTTATGTTCTCTTAACCAATTTAAAGTTTTCTCAGGGTAGTGACATGGTGTTAAATCTGGCCAAAATAACTGAATACTCGTTTGAGATCTTAAAAGCAGCAAAAGACGCTTCTTGAGGCATTCTTTGATGTATATTTCATTCCCGTAGTCACAAAACAAGAGGTTCTTTCTTCACATTCACAAATTGCTTGCCAAACTAAGAGTTGTTTAGCAAATTTTTCCATTTCAATGCATTTATATTTAGAATTTAGTATTAATAAGCATTAAAATTTCCTTTTGTTGTGACTTTTCTAAAACAGCACTGGACTGTATCGGTGAGCTATTTGCTTTGTTCATGCCTCTGTATAGAATGTTGTCAATGTGACCTGTCATCGAAAGAAGCCGAAGAAACAAAATATTTTTCCAGTGGGTGCTGAATAAATAAACAAGTCTCTCTTTCAAATTTCACCATTTTTCAACATGAAAGAAAAACAGTTCAGAAAGTTGATAAATATGTTTTTAAATATGCTTTAAATATGTCATAAATATGCTTTTATCATTTTTTTGCATTTTTCAAAATCTTTATTTGCAACATTTTGATCCGGAATTTCTTCATAAAAATCCAGTGGCGATTTTTCAAATCCTTTCACAACCCTGGGTCAAATTGATAAAAATTATTTATATACGTGTATTACATTAAAAAGTTAAAAATAAAAACATACATTAATGAAAATAAACCGGAAACCATAAAGCCAACTACAAAAAAAATTATCTACACAATCTGTTACTTCTGAAACATAAAGCTAACTACAAAAACGGATTAAAATGCGAACCTTCTTTTTACGCTCAGTCATATTATTTGACGTATTAAAAAGCTGGACATTTTATACATTTTCAAGCCCTTGCAGAGTAATATAGAGGATCCAACAAACTCACAACTGCAGTGGCATATATATAAAAATAACTGGGGGCTTATACTAGAACTCTATTTTTGCAGCTGCGCTCCTGCGTCCAAATTAATCCGGTATTGCTAATATACACTAAATTTTTATTATTAATATTAGGTTAAATTAAATTTACTTAACTTAAAAAAAAGTTTTGAGTTATCATATTTTTTTATTATAAATAATATATACTTATTCTTACATAAAATAAGTGTATCATTTTTTATTTAACAATAATTATTCTTATTAATTAATATATTTTTAAATTCGTAGGAAAAATAAGTGTTTAATGAGAATGGCGCCTTCGAAGCCTTGGTGCCCGGGTGAAAATCACCCATTGTACCTACCTTCCTTCAGGCCTATATACATTTTGGGGCCAGGAATTTCATTTTTGTGCTCCATTTTAATTTTGGAGTGGTCATGCTAATTTTAGAGGTTTTCAATGGTGGTCATGGGGTTTCTTGATGTTTTTTAAATTAAGCAGGACATGTTGTATATCTAAATATAGGTAACTGCTGTCATGGAATTTAAATCTGGGCATATGCGGTCTTTAGAAGTGGTAATGAAACTCAAAATGGACATTTTAGTAGTGGTCAAGGGTGAGATATCCCAACGTTTTTCAATTAGATGGGACTAGGGTTGAAAATTTCCAGAAATTTAAAAAAATTTTGTAGCAGTAAAACAAATAATTAAAAAAAATTTTATAGCAATAAAATAAATAGTTATTATATAGCTTTAAAAAGTTCTTTGTTTCAAAAATATACATTTTATTATTGTAGTATTTTTTGAATATTTCAACAAAAAATTATTATATTTTTTAGTCAAATTTTTATAGTCAATTTAAGAATCAAAATTTAATTTAGTTCCAATTTAATAAATATTGACAAATACGGCAATGAACATCAATATGCTTAGCAAATAACAGAATAAAGCAATTATAGAAAATTTTGAAAACAAATTATTGTTGTTGCTACTTATAGTTATAATAAAAAAAACTTTAAATACCAAAAAAAAATCTTAGAGAAGAAGGAGTCTTTGACTTTTCCCAGAATATATACAGAATAAGAAGATATACAGAATAAGAAGAATTTTTCGAATTTTTCGTCTTGTGGAAAACGGCCTTAACGTAGCATCATTTTCATCATAAGATCATAGTTTGTTTGAGGCCTGAAGAATTTCATTGTGTGCTCTCTGTTGTTTTAGTCTAAAACATTTATATTAGGATGTATGAAATGAATATTTTTCACAATTAAATTACTGTTTTTCCATTTTATGGGCGTTATTTAAATGAGCAAAACATATTTGAGACATTTAAAATACAAATTTGTAGATGAAAACGACATTTTAGAAAAGTTATTTAGACAACATTAAAGCTGAAAGTACTAGATAATGTAGTTTTCTCGCTTTCAACACAATGAGAAATTAAAAAACTTTTTTCCTAATATTAACTTTTTACTAAACTAAACTCTTCTTTTTAAATAAATAAAAACTTTTTGCATACATAAATACAAATAATAAACATTTTCTTCAGTGACGGATCCGGCATTTTTTGGTGTTTGAGAACTTCCAGACGTGGAACAATCTCCAAACATTTGTATGTTTATACTTATGTCAAATAATGATGCTTTGCAAAAAATTGCAATGATTAGAGACTGGGAACAAATAAACCCCAAAATTTTGTCAACCCCTCACCCACCACCCACCCAAGCATGAGGGCAACAAGTTGATAAAATATTATTTGAACTATTCTAATCTACACTTATATTCATCAATAAATTTTAAGTTTTATAATATTATCTCTCAGCATTCAAAAATTATGACCGTATATAGTTTAAACCCTCCTCAATTTGAGAAGATTACAAATTTTATATGATCATTATTTTTGAACGCTGAGAAATAATACTATGAAACTTAAAATTTATGAATGAAGATAAGTCTAGTTAAGAATAGTACAAAAAATATTTTATCAGCTTTATTATTATTATTATTTTTTATTTTTGTCATTTGACACATTTTACAATGTTAACCTTACATTTAATAAATTTACAAAATAAATTTATACAATTACAAGCTGACTGGGGCAAGTAGAAGACAAAATGTCTTATCATCAAGCCCTTTCGTGAAAATTGAAAAAATAAAATAAAATTTTACAACTTTCAATAATATATAAAAAGTGAAATTAAAAAAAGTTTAAAAAAACAAATTAAAAAGTTTGAAAAAATTAAAAAGTTTGAAAAATAATTTTTAAGTTTGACAAAACTAAAAAGTTTGAAAATAAAAAAAAAATAAAAAAATTAAAAAAGTTTGAAAAAAATAATTTACAAATCGGTACATATGCGTATACATATCCAATAAACTTCATAATATATATTTAAGTATTCAAAAGATATGTTGAATTTTAAAAGATTCCGAACATTTTATAGATTTAAATTCATCTATTCAAATCTTTATTAAAACAAAATTAAAACAGACAAACAAAAAGAAACAAGAAGAATATATATATATATAAATATACAAGAAGGATATATATATACATATATATATATATATATATATATATATATATATATATATGTATATATATATATATATATATATATATATATATATATATATATATATATATATATATATATATATATATATATATATATATATATATATATATATATATGTATATATATATATATATATATATATATATATATATATATATATATATATATATATATATATATATATATATATATGTATATATATATATATATATATATATATATATATATATATATATATATATATATATATATATATATATATATATATATATATATATATATATATATATATATATATATTTATATTTAATTAAAAAAATGAAAGAATCTACGTATTGTTTAAATTTAGTAAGTGTTTTTTTTATAGCTCTTTTAAATATATTAATAGATTTTATTTTTTTCATATTTTCGTCAAGAACCGAGTTCCGTAAGCGTGGTCGCCGACACGTAATTGAGAAGATTTTTTGAGTGATGTTAGTGGGGTGTTGTAATTATTTATTGAGTGTCTTGTTTTATATTTATGATTAATAAGAGAGAAGTTTTTATAAAAATATTTTGGAATTAAGTTGTTTTGAAGTTTAATCATAAATAACAAGTTATGGTAGATGTTAAGTTTTTATACATTTAGGACATTTATTTCCTTGAGTAACGGCTCTGCACTTTCGTATCTATCCATGCCCGAAGCTAATCGACTTGCTCGTTTTTGTTTTGTATAAATAATTTTTAGGAAAGATGAGTGATTGTTTGCCCAGGCAATATTACAATAGTTGATATGTATAAACAAAAAATATAAATTTTTTAAACATATCTTATTCAAAAGAGATTTAGTCTTAAACATTATCCCTAAAGTCTTTGAGACTTTGTTCTATAAGACTAGCTATATTTGGCTTTTCGAATTTAAATGTTCGTCGAAAATTATTTCAAGTATTTTCATTGAAAAAACTCTTCTTTTTTAATATTGTTGATATTTAGTTCTGGTAGTGTAAGTGGAAGGTTCTCGGATTTATATGGTTTGGCAAACAAAATATATTTTGTTTTTTCAATATTTAGTGGAAGTTTATTTGCTATAAACCACTCATTGAGATATATTAGTTCTGTGTTTACATTGCATAAAATATTTTTTAAATTTGAGTCAGAAAAGAAAACATTAGTGTCGTCAGCAAAAATAGTCTAATTAGGCATTTTTGATGACAAATAATTATCATTAATATAAATTAAAAACAGCAAAGGCCCAAGTATTGTTCCTTGTGGAACTCCACAACTTATTGACTCAAATGGGGAGCATGTTAAATCAAATGGTACTACTTGTTTACAATTTTCTAAATAACATTGCAGCCACTTTAAGTTAGAGTGAATTACTTTGTAATTACATAGTTTGTAGATAAAAATCTTATGGTTGACAGTATCAAAGGCTTTAGATAGATCTAGAAATATTCCGAGTGTGTAACTATTGTTTTCCCAACCATTTGGAATTAGGTTTGCAAGATCAATTACTGCATGCTCCGTGGAATGGTTTTTGTGAAAATCAAACTGTTTATGATAAAGAATGTTATTAGTTTCAAGATAATTGTACAGTTTGTTGTGCATAATACGCTCTATAGTTAGATTTTATCAAATCAAAAATTATAAAAAGAGGTTTCTCAATAATATCAGAGACCGCTTTTACAAGATTGGAGTTAATTTCATTTAGACCCGCACTCTTATTTGTTTTCAGCATACTAATTGCTAGCCGAAGTTCATCGATCTGATTTTTTCAAAAAGGATTCAAATGATTTACTCCCCTAAGGAATTGCACTCGCTAGTTTTTTCCCCATATTTATAAAAAAGTCATTAAATGTTTCTGCGATTTCTTTATTTACACAAGCATCTCCTATATTACAATCTCTTTGCAATCTTTTTTGAAAAATTATCAATTTTCACATTTCACACTCCTGTTATTTCTTTAATTACATTACGATTCACGTTTGGGGTGAGATAGGGATGAAATTTTGGGGTTTATTTGTTCCCTTCTCTTTAATAAAATGTTCCGTTACCTTTCACAATAACATAATCAGAGTATGGAAAAAATTATATCAGTTTTAGAGTGCTGGGGGTCTCTAGATTACACTTAGAAAAAGAAATTATACTAATATATATTTCATTCGATAGCGGAGTTGCTTAAGCGCTAAGAAAGTTTGGTCGCGGGCTACCAAAAAAAAATCTAAAATGCTACTCTGCTACCATTTAAATTTAGAAACACCATTTGACGTTGTTTAAGTTACAAACTTTTTAATTTACTGCAAATAAAGCGAAAAAAATTCTTTTAAAATACCAAAAGTTTCCTATGTTAAACGTGTGCAGATTGATTTTAAAACTTTAAAGAAGCGGCATAAGAGCTTTAAATGAAATATCTGCAACTAACTCAATGTATTATTTATATTATACATATGTACGCGTTAATCTAGGCTAATCTTAATCGTTAATCTACCATCTCACTAAAGTAATCTTTGTCTTAAGTTGAACAATAACTTTTAAAAGCACAATTGCACAACTATTGCAATTTTTTTATAGTGACAAATCATAAATTATTCAACGTATTCACTGCTTTTCACATTTGTAATAATGCTCTTTTAATATCAGTTTTTCAAAGTATTTTTATTTAACGATTCTTTTAAGTTGTAGCTTTTATACTCAAATAAAATTTCAAGAAGTCAAGTGTCAAGATGTTAAAAGAAGTCCATTTTTAAACGCTCTTTGCAGACGTCATGTACGACTGGCATTAGGAGTTTAGTATAAACGAAACAATTTATTTCAAAAACTGTCAATAAAAAACTGTTCTTGCTTCAGAAAATTTAAAAGTGTTGTAGCCAATTGATTTCTTTAATCTTCAGGTTTATGCAACAACTAAAGACAATGATTCAAATTTAGTTAGTGGCTTTAACCTATTTGGTTTAATCGAGTAGGAAAAACAATTCTGAACTAGAGGTGGATTCTGAACTGGTCAACTTAACGTTTTTATTTTCGGAGGAAGTTTTTAAAAAATTGTAATAATGATATTATTTTACAAAAGTACCGTTGTTGTGCAGCTTAGACTTGAATTTGCTTGCTTGTAAGGATACCTAGATATTGCCAAGTTTGAACTTGATTCCTAAGCCATTGTTTTTAAATGCAACTTCAAAATACCTATCGATCAAAGAAACATAATTATATTGTTTTGTGGTATTAAAATATAAAAATCTACATTTTCTATAAAGTTTACATCTGAAAAGCGTTTCAATTCTATTACACATCCCAATTACAAGATGCCAGTTGTCAGCTGTCATAAATATTCGGAGTAAAAATATGCATGATTAGGGATTTTTTGCGCGCAATCAACATTAAAAAAAATAGATTTTTTTCCAGAATTCAACGAGATTTCCCTGTCGAATGCTGGAGGCATCGACGTAAGTTACAATTTACTGATATGAAATAACCAACCTCGTCATGTTGATTTTAAGTCGCCCACTATGTGTCTTTAAAATAATTTGTATACTCAATTGTAAAATTTTAATTAGAAAAGTATAAAATCATGGGGTTTTTTTGAATGCAAACTTTCACTCCTCCCTAGATTCTGACCTAAATCTGGGTTCTAAGATCAGTCCTAATTGCAATTATAAAAAGTGTAATTAAAATAAAGTTTCAATACATCACAGCTTACGGACCGTAGTTATAATACAAATATTATCTTCTTTTTGCCTCAGTCATGAGTTTAATTTTTATATTGAGCAGCCGTGGCGCAGTGGTTAAAGCATGGAATTCGTAGTAAAAATGATGCGAGTTCGAATATTGCTCGAAGCATATACGTTATCGGTTAGGCTTGAAATGGGAAACCAACTCATTAAATGCTTATGCCCTTGTGGCGGTGCTTTGTGATAAGACTATTAGTGTAATTAAAATAAAGTTTCAATACATCACAGCTTACGGACCGTAGTTATAATACAAATATTATCTTCTTTTTGCCTCAGTCATGAGTTTAATTTTTATATTGAGCAGCCGTGGCGCAGTGGTTAAAGCATGGAATTCGTAGTAAAAATGATGCGAGTTCGAATATTGCTCGAAGCATATACGTTATCGGTTAGGCTTGAAATGGGAAACCAACTCATTAAATGCTTATGCCCTTGTGGCGGTGCTTTGTGATAAGACTATTAGGTCTTATCACACATAAGATCATTAGAATATTCTTAAATAAAAATAGTAAAAAAGTTTATTTAGATAAGTCGAAATTGTATGCATTTTTAATTATGTAAAAAGTTTTGTCAAATATTAGCAGTATTGTTCTCGGGATCAACCAATGGTTGAACTTCTTTTTTGTTGTTGCTGTAGACTTGTTGAAATGATTTTCAATTTTTTTCTCATCCAATACCTTTTTTTCTTCTTTTTCTTTGAGTCGCTTAGCAACATTGATAAGCTGCAGTTGTTTTCTTTCTTATTTTTCTCTTTCCTTTGGTTTTTGTCTTGGTGATAATTCAATATGAAAATTTACACTTTACAGAGTTTGCAAATGGAAAATCTGAAATTGTCGCCGTTTTAAAGTTTGGTGGTTCTATTTTCTTTTCTTTTTCTTTTTGCTTAGTAAAATTAGTAAAACTATTCACAATGAAGTTGACATTTTTTTCTTCAACTGGATTGACCAAATATCCAAGCTGTTTATCATGAACAACAGTTTCTGCTTCTAAAATAGAAGCGTTGCTTTGTAATATATAGAATAAAAGTACATATAAAATATACTTATTTGTAAGCATTCAAAAAAATTATGTTCTTAATATATATCCTTACGAAATTTCATGATTTTTAATTTCAACTATTTTTTAAATATGTTATCCCAATTTAATCAAAAAATAATGGTGGTCGCGTTTATTTGTTAAAACGTTTATTTGTTAAGACATGCTGGTAGCATGTCTTAATATAACATGCTGCATCTATTTTCGCCCATCTGGGCGAGATTGAATGCATTAGGCAACAATATATTTATTCTGTGGGCGAGATTGAGTTAATTCAGTAGGTTAAGCAGAAAACAATTTTATTCATATTATACCATTTCAAACGATTGTAAATGTTATTACAATCAGAGAATAAACAGTGAAGAACAAAATTAAATTATAATTTAAAATGCACAATAAATAATTAACTCGGTAGAGTTACATTAGTTGGTTTGAATTCGGCAAATTAAGTAGCAAAAAAATTACCGAAAACCAACAAATTTTCTTTGAGATACTTCTTTATTTACAATTCTCTAAAGATGCTGGGGTGATGGACGTAATTATGTAAAGTTACCCTAGCTTAATTTCACTTTTGCAAGTTTAAGTGTTACGTTTATGCATTTTGCAAAAATAAAATTTTAACTCGTTACATATTTTTTGGAAAGCATAATGATGTTTTACAGAGTTTGAGTCGAAGTATAAAGTGATTGATTTTTAGTTGAGTGAGAATAAGCCAGTTTTCTTGAATCTAGAGATGTTACACATAATTATTATAACCAAGCAGAACACAAAAATTTGTGTTTTGTTTGACTACAATACTTATAAGTAATTTTTGTAATTTTCACTTAAAACGGAAGTGGTTCTATAATTTAACAATATTTGATAACATTTATCAAAAATATTTGAAAAATGAGCAACAAACTAAATTCAGGGCCAAATTTAAAAGAGATCAACCGGGATTCTAAGGTATGGACACATCTGTCCGTACAAATTCGAAAAACTTTACATTTGTCGCACAATGTTCTCAAGTTTATAGCTTCTCAATTGCTAAAAATAAATGTATAAAACTCCGGGATTCACAGCTACAAGCCTGCCACTCTGCCAGGCATCCGTTATACGCTAATGGACACGCATTATATGTCTACCACTTCGCGTACCGTCCAATCCAAGGTACTGCCGACAGAGGGCCGTCACACGTCCGGCTGAGCACTCGTACGACACGTGCTTATAATGGCCAATTGAGATTTTATGATATTTTACTTATTAGTTGATAGGAGTAAACAAATATAAACCGATGTTTTCCGTAAATATTTAATATAATCATGTGTATACAAATAATTCTATGTAAGAGTAAAACGCGAAAAAAAAATGTAAAAGGAAATTTTTTTCTGTTTTAAGGGGCCCCTCTTTTAGGGAGACAAATTCGAAGATCATTTTCGATAATCATCATTAACGCTAAAATTTAATTTCAGATACTTCTTGTTTCTGATAATGTTTGTTAGATAATAAAAGAATCTTCACTTGGTTTAACAACAAATTAAATCCGGCAATGGCTATATTAGTATAATACTGTTTGTACAATAAAACTTAATGCTTTGTGTTGCGATAAATATACAATGACCATCAACGAATAATGTGGACCTTAACCGAATATTTTATATTTAATCCAACGTCAGGCCCAAAAATCTTCTACAAATATTGAATGTTTAGTATTGTCGCCATTTTAACTGTTGCTTACTGTATAGTTAGTTTTTTTTTATTGGCAACATGTTTCAAAACTTTTGTGTTGATCGAGACAACATGTTTCTAAACTTTTTTGTTGATCGAGCATGGACAAGATGCTTCTAAACTTTTGTGTTGATCGAGCAAAGACAACAACTATACCAGCTATATATTGGAATTTGAAACATGCGCCATTCTAAACGCAATTAATGTAAATTCTGGAAATTTCACGAACTTTGCAATTTGATTAAATGCTATTTAACTAATTAAATTTTTTAAGCACTACTAAAAAGTTTTTTTTGGATTTTTTTTATTTATGATTTCATTTCATTCAACAATCGTGTATTTTTAGAATAATTGTTTAGGTTTAGCTACAAATATTGATGATAATAATTTTATTATTATAAGATTAAGCATTAAATAATGTAAAATTTTAAACAAGATTTGAGTTAAATATTATCTAATTAATTATTTGCCTGGAAATATTATGGGGATAGAAAGTAATAAAGAATATTAGATTTAAAAACTGTTTTTGTGATTGATTTTTTGAAGACAAATATAATTATTGATTTTCGATGAGAGAGCAACAAATTTAAAATACGCTTTTTTGAATACTACTTTTTAAACCTAGATTACTTATACTGAAATTTTTTGAGATTTAGATTTTATAATTTTTGGTACGATTCGAACTTTACACGGTCTTAATTTTTGACCGCTAAAGCATTATTAGCTGAAATTTAAAACAATTTGATGAATATAAACTTGATATTACAAGTTGATGAATATTAACATTTAAATTTATTTATATAAGCACATAGTTAGATATAAATAAGTATTAAACACAGTAACTCATTGCCCTCACAATTGGGATTTAGGCAGCGCCGGGTTTAAGGCGGTGGCGAAGTCGTGAACCACACGAGGAAGGCAAGTAAATTGGCACAGAAAATTTCTTATTTGGCAAAAAGGCTAAGGCCAGCACTGGATTGAAGCACAGGTGTAGGGTTTATTTGTTCTCCTGCTCCAATCACTGCGATTTTTTTCTAAAGCATTTTAAAGGCAGTAACCCTCGGAGCCCACTGATGATTTTGGTGAAGATTGACCGCTAATGGTTTCAACTGCAATAGGTAGCTCTAAGGTCATGTTTTCATTGATGTTTTTGTGTCTTTAATGACACGAAAACATATTCTTTTTCTATCCTACATTTCCTGTTTTATATTACTGCGCATAAATGAGTTCAAGCAAAAATAAAAGTAAGAGCGACGCTAATCATATCGTTTTCTTATTATTGCGTAATAATAAAAAAACAACATAATTTACGGCTGACGTCACAAATTTCTGCCATTATTGAAGAGAGAAAAATAAATGATTAATAACTTTTTTATTAGGATTACTATTATGCACTTCCTTATTAAGATTGTATACAAAATAAAACTAACAAATATATAAAAATATATAACTAGGGCACAAGAAAAAAAAATTCGACTATCAATGTGTGTGTATAAATATATATATATATATATATATATATATATATATATATATATATATATATATATACACACATGTATATATATATATATAAATATATATGTATATATATATATATATATATAAATATATATATATATATATATATATATATATATATATATATATATATATATATATATATATATATATATATATATATATATATATATATATATATATATATATATATTACTAATAAATTATTAAAATATATAAAAAATTATAATATATATTAAAAAGTTATAATTAATCTTTTTGGTCCATTGAGTTAAGTATTAGCTTATTCTACCAAGATATCCAGTTTTCTTTGCAATTTTATTTAAGATATACTTGATATGTTCAGTAAAATTAAGTTGGTAATCAATAGTAATCCCTAGACATTTCACGCTATCACTAAACTCAATGACTTGATATATATATATATATATATATATATATATATATATATATATATATATATATATATATATATATATATATATATATATATATATATATATATATATATATATATATATATATATATATATTGCTTGGTTGAATTAGTGTAAAATATAGAACAATTTTTAAATCACTCTGTTTCATTCACAATGTTACATCAACTGAAAATGATATATTTAAGCCGTTCTATTCAAAAAATAGCAAGTTACATCAACATTACACTAGACAAGTTATTTTAATAAAAGCAGCTAATGCAATAGAGCAGGGCAGAAGTCATTGTTTGTGTCTGGTTAGAAACTATACCAGGAAATAGCTTGTGGATTTGTTCGGCTGGACTACAAAAAACTCAAAAAAAAAACCTGCTCCAAACACTAAAGAACAATCAACTTATATAGATTACCAACTAACCTATATCGAAAGGGATTGACATTTGCCGACTAACTAGCCTAAAAGGTCCAAGTTGGCGACTAAGGGTCTAATTTGCAGACTAAAATTCATTGATGGGGGGGGGGTGCACCCCCCTATCGCGCCGGTCTTGTATATATATATATATATATATTTATATATATATATTTATATATATATATATATATATATACATATATATATATATATACACACACATTTGTATTAAAATTTAATTTTTGATTTTTATATATATATTATATATATATATATATATATATATAATACTAAAAATCATTGATGGGGGGGGGGGTGCACCCCCCTATCGCGCCGGTCTTGTATATATATATATATATATATTTATATATATATATATATATATACATATATATATATATATATATATATACACACACATTTGTATTAAAATTTAATTTTTGATTTTTATATATATATTATATATATATATATATATATATATATATATATATATATATATATATATATATATATAATACTATTTGTATATATATATATATATATATATATATATATATATATATATATATATATATATATATATATACAAATAGTATTGCGTACTAAGGTAAGCAATCTGAGGTCATACTGAAATAGCCTCCTGCTGGAGGCTTCAGTACATACATCGACTGACAAATAGCCTGACTCACAGTGGAGTGCTGCTACATCGACTGAGGGTTTGGGATAAGGAAGCAATCGTTTCATTCATCATTCTTTGTTTTTTTTTCTTCTTTTTCAAAAAAAACGGTATAGCTTAAGGTAAGCAGAAAAAGTGAGCAAATGCTTATCAAAACACGCTTTAGTAATTATATATATATATATATATATATATATATATATATATATATATATATATATATATATATATATATATATATATATATTATATAAATTCTTGACTCAATGCATGGGTTTTGCATGTGTCTCTGTTTTTATGACTAGGCAACTCATTCTATTATCTCCAAATGGGGTACAGCTCTAAAACTCAGTTTTATGGTTCTGAGGCCGGCTGGTAGTCAGGTTTCCCGAACTCTGTGGTAGCTCTCAGAGAGGCTGATTCCATCAACAGCTGAAAAATATCAGAGTACTAACAGTGCCATGTTGCGCATGGGTGGTGTCCCTGTTTGTGCTTTTGGTGTGCATTGCCAAGGCCACATTGGAGCCCTTTGTTACAGCTTAGGGTTTATTAGTGGAAATGAGGCAATTGCTTGGGCTATAAAATAGTGTACTGAGTACTATCTATGTTTTGAGTCAAGTTCTTTAACAAATTTAAAAATGAATAAAGTAACAAAAACTATAAAACACAAAAAACCACAGTCATCACCAAGTTCGTTAAACCTATCATTCACCAATATTCGTGGTCTTCGAAGTAAGTTTTCTTCTGTTGAGTCTTATCTCTTGCAAAGTTCACCAGACCTACTTGCTCTTTGTGAGACTAATTTGAGTTCAGCTGTCTCATCTTGTGATCTTAGTGTTGATGGTTATCTTCCTTTAATTCGTAAAGACTCCAATAGTCACATGCTTGGTCTGGGCATTTACATTTGTCGGGAAACTAGGTTTGAATCCACAGGCTACCCCTTTATGTGCTTTCGTTTAGCACCACTTCACTCTATCTCCTTTCTCTTTGTTTTATATCGCTCTTCTTCATCTCAAGACTGTACTCTTCTTGATGTTATTTCTAATTATATTGACCAAGCCCTCATTCTTTATCCATCAGCCAATATTTTTGTTGTTGGTGACTTTAATGTTCATCACACTGAATGGCTTGGCTCTAATGTCAGTGACTCTGCAGGCATTAAAGCCCACAACTTTTGCCTTTCTCAATCCCTAACTCAAATAGTCAACTTTCCAACTCGCTTACCAGACAACCCGAATCATTTACCTTCTCTACTCAACTTATGTCTTGTTTCTAATCCTAGTCAGTGCTCAGTTTCTCCACACTCACCCTTAGGTGCTTCTGATCATGGTTTGGTCTCTCTAAAACTATTATCTCATTCTTCTTTATCACCAGAATCCCCCTATCATCGAACATCTTACAACTACCTTAAAGCTGACTGGGACTCTTTCCGTGATTTTCTTCGTGATGGCCCCTGGGTAGAAATCTTTCGTCTTCCTGTTGACAAATGTGCTTCTTACATAACTTTGTGCATTCAGGCTGGCATAGAATCCTTTATTCCCTCTCAGCGATTCCAGGTCAAGCCTCACTCTTCTCCATGGTTTTCCTCATATTGTGCTGCTGCAATTGCCAATCGAAACCATTACTTCCATATCTATCAACAAAACAATTCTCCAGAAAACAGACGTCTGTTTATTACTACTAGGAACCATTGTAAAAAGGTTTTGTCTAATGCCAAAGCCCGCTATTCTCAGATCATGAAATCTCGCATTTCATCACAAAAATTAGGCTCTCGTGACTTCTGGAGAATCTTTAATAGTATCAATAACAAGGGCAAGTCTGTAATTCCACCTTTTTTGTACGGTTCAGACTTTGTCACCTCACCTAAAGACAAAGCTGAATTGTTTGCCAAGAACTTTTCATCAATATCATCTCTTGATGTCACTAGTTGCGTTCTACCTTATATAGCCGTCAAACAGGTTGATCCACTGCTTGACATCCGTATCACTCCAGCTTCTGTATCTAAAGTGATTTCCTGCTTAGACTCTTCTACAGCTTGCGGCCCGGATAACATACCTGTTATAGTCTTGCAGAAGTGTTCTCCAGAGCTGTCATCTATCCTTTCAAAACTATTCAACAAGTGCTTATCAGAGTTTTGTTTTCCAGCCTGCTGGAAAGCAGCATCTGTTATCCCTTTTTTTAAAAATTCTGGAGAGCAGTCTGATTCGTCTAACTACCGTCCCATTAGTCTTCTTCCTATCATAAGCAAGGTTTTTGAATCTTTGATTAACCAACACTTTATCTCTCATCTCGAATCTCATAACCTACTTTCTGATCATCAATATGGATTTCGATCTTTTCGTTCTACGGCTGATTTGCTAACAGTAATAACTGGTCTTCTCCATAAGCTTTCTTCTTACGGTGTATCTAAAAGCATCTTTAAGATTATTGAATCCTTCCTTTCCAATTGTAGTATAAAAGTTGTCCTTGATGGACAGCACTCTTCTTCTTATTCTGTAACTTCAGGGGTTCCTCATGGTTCAATCCTTGGCCATATACTCTTTTTAATTTACATTAACGATCTTCCAGATATTCTCACATCTAAGGTGACATTGTTCGCTGATGATACTACTATTTATTTTTGTCACGAGAAGAAGCCAACTCCCTCTGATTGCTTGCAGGGGGCATCTGAGCTTGAAAAGGATCTCACTTCTGCTATAGCATGGGGCTCACAGTGGCTGGTGAACTTTAATTCAGATAAAACTCAATTTTTTTCAGCCAATCGTTATTGTAATAATTTAGACCTTCCTATATTTATGAACAGTAATGTACTCGTCTCCTACCCTTCATCTTCTAGGATTAACTCTTACTTCTGATCTTTCTTGGAAACCTTATATCAAATTTAATCCAAAATTAGCATCTGCTAAAGTCGCTTCTCTATATCGAGCTCGTCACTTTCTTACTCTGGATTCTATTCTCTATCTCTATAAATCTCAAATCTGGCCTTGTATGGAATACTGTTGCCATATCTGGAGCAGATCTTCTAATGATGCCCTTTCTCTTTTAGACAAGGTGCAAAAACGCATTGTAAACATAGTTGGACCTACTCATGCAGCCAACCTTCAACCTCTGTCACATTGTCGTTATGTTGCTTCTCTTTCTCTTTTCTACAAATACTATAATGGGCACTGCTTGAAAGAGCTAGCGTCTCTTGTGCCATCTAGTAAAATTTATTCTCATGTGACTCGTCACTCAATTAAGTCTCATCCTTTTTCTGTTACTGTTCCTAAGTGCTAATATATATATATATATATATATATATATATATATATATATATATATATATATATATATATATATATATAAATATATATATATATATATATATATATATATACATACATATATATATATATATATATATATATATATATATATATATATATATATATATATATATATATATATATATATATATATATATATATATATATATATATATATATATATATATATATTTATATATATATATAATTTATTATATATATTACTAATAAATTATTAAAATATATAAAAAATTATAATAATATAAATACCACATTAAAATCAAGCTCACCTTTTCATTTTTCAAAAATGATTTAAGTTGATATATAATTTTAAAAACAAATGCCACAAAAAAAATCTTTCTCGGGCACTGCATGAAAAAAAGTTCAAAAAATGTGGCACAGAATTTTTGTTTTTTTTTTGGTTCGTAATAGCATAAAATCAGTAATTATTTTTAAAAATAACATGTTTTTTATTCTTGACATGTTTCATATAATTTATTTTCATTTTTAAAGTATTATTTTACAATTAAAAAAAATAATCTGAATTAAATAATAAAAAATAAAAGTCTTTACAGAGAAATATTAACAGACAAAAGTTATATATAATTAACCAATATATTTATTACAAAATAACTTGGTAAATAACCATTCAAAATTATTTTAACCTTTTACACAACCATGCAGGAGTGCAGGAGTCTCTCTCTCTCTCTCTCTCTCTCTCTCTCTCTCTCTCTATATATATATATATATATATATATATATATATATATATATATATATATATATATATATATATATATATATATATATATATATATATATATATATATATATATATATATATATATATATATTGTAGGAATATTAACATATTATTTATATTTGTATAAAATCATTTTTTTATTTATACTATTATTATTGTTTTAATTTTTTTTTTGTCACAGCCTCATATATATATATATATATATATATATATATATATATATATATATATATATATATATATATATATATATTAAATTTTATTACTATTATATTATATATACATTCTTTTCCATTTAAAATTTAAAGCCAGTGCGCACAATAGTGTTTGGAAAATGTTCATTTTTAGTTTAGTGTGTGCAAAAAAATTGCTATATAAATTAAAATAAAAACAACCAAAATAATGCTTTGAATAAATACTAGATTAAATAATAAAGGTAAATTTGTTCTTTTGTTTTTGAAGACTATTACTTTGTATCAATGAAATAGCTATAGATATATAGTAGTATAGATAATTACTTTTTAATCTAACGTAGCAATAAAGCTTGATAATATATTCCATGCATGTTTAATTCATAACAGTTTCGGTATATGATATCATCGCAATATCTTTTTAAGATAGCGAATATTTATTGTAGTTTTTTTAAAGATTTAAATATTTTTGATTTAGTAAAAAATTATACAAATATATATATATATATATATATATATATATATATATATATATATATATATATATATATATATATATATTTATATTTATAATTTTTTTTTACTTGCGTTATTATTACTTTCTTTTAGAAGTCAGTCAAAATCATGACACAATTTTACATATTTTGTGATTGTTAGAGTTCACAGGCAGAGAAATAATAAAGGCAGTATGATGTGGTTTATTGTTTTATATTTAGTTCATATGGTTTAATAGAGTTGTTTGCTTTATGTTGAATTTACATTTAGTTATGGTTTAACTCTTTCACTACCGCAAGCCTCTGGTAGTAGCTTTCGAGTATGCTTTTAAATTTATCTTGTTTTGTACCTAAAATACATTCTAGACATATAATTTGTTTGTTCTAAAGATTTAATTAATTCTCTACATAATCAAGAAAAAATAAGAGCTATATTGTGTAATTACAGGGCTTGTGACGAATAAAATCGTCAAGCGTGTTATATCGTGCTCATAAAATTAAAATATGTTTTCATCGAGCGTGATTATGTGCGCTCGAGATAACCTCGACGACCGCGATCATGAAAATTGCTGAAGATCTTTTTTTATTTGTTACATCATTCTTTCGTCGACAAATGTTATAATTAGTATCACACTCATGAATTAACACTCTTGTATATTGTCAGATCGGGATTTTTTTGTAACTATTAATGTTATAAAAAAATATATATCAAACAAAAACGCAACTTCTTGTTGATTTAGTATTGAAGTATAATTTAGTGACTTTTTTATAATTTAGTGCCTTTTTTTGTTTCGTTGTTTTGATATATGTTTTTAAAAATAGTTTTATATTTCTTGATATTTTTTATTCAAATTAATTTATTTCTAAAATTTCTTTTTTAAATTACGGTTTTTTTATCTTAAAAAAATAACACAAGAAAGTTTGAAAATCTTTTTTTTTTTAAATTATTCATTATAGGTTAAACAGATTTTCGAAACCGAATGCAGCTAATTCGCCACTCATATCTGGTAACTTCAGTTCTAAAGCCTATTACCTCTTGAACTTTCCATTTAATAAATGTTGACAACATTACTTTCTTTCCTTTTGGAATGTCATTGATTGCGGACATTCTAAACAACAGAATCGTTTTAAATTTGAGTTAAAATAAATAATAGTTAATAAAAAACTTATACAATAAACAAAAACTAATTTAAAAAATTACTAAATCATTATTATTTATTGTTATTATAAACGATGTATGGAATATTACAAACAATAAATCAAATAAATCTTACTTGATGTTTTCACAAGATTAAAAATATTCTGCAGTTTCAATTTTCTTATAATGGTTTACTAATTTTTCATTATTTTATTTGTGCATTTTTGTATTTGCATTGAATTTCTACATGCACATTCCATCAATGAAGTTAGTGCCTATTAATGACTTCAAACTGCTCATTCTGGTTAGTGGAAAAAAAAACGACGTAGTGCTTTTTTTATTTTATATTATATTAGTGCTTCGATAATATAAAATCTTTATTAAAAAATCTTTTTTTCATAAAATAATACTCTCATCCAAGAGTTCGTTTTGCCCCGAACTCTTGGATGAGCGTTATTTTATACGCTCGTTATAAGCTGAACGAGCGTTGTTTATCGCGCTTGGAACGTTTCAAAATACCATTTACGGGCACGTTTCACGAGCGGAGCGCGATCGGGCTCGATTCATCACAAGCCCTGTAATTATAAAAAAGTTATCACTTGAAAAAGTTAAAAAATCGTTAATAATCTTTCATAAAAAAAACTTCTTTAAATTTATAAAGTTATATTTTATAACTAATTTATAAGTTATAGTATATATAATATATATGTATTATAATATATAGTTAAAATAAAATAGCGTTAACACTGTAAAACTTAACTTGTAGAAGTGTTAAGTATTTAGTTAGGTAATTACCAAAGTCTTTTGAAGGAAAAATATTCTTTTTATTCATTAAATGAGTTTTGTTTCAGATTTGATGTTTTAGTTATTTATAAAAACAATAGTTTTAAGTACTTTGCATTTCTTATTATTTATTGATGCATGTTAAAAATCTAAATTAAAAGTACATCTGTTTAGCTTTCTATTGATTTATAGTTTGTTATGCTTTTAAAGTGATTTACTATTCGAATTTTAATTAATTGTCAATGTTATGCCATTCAAATTTATATTATAACTTTTTTTTTGTATATTTTAGTACAAATATTTTTTTAAGTTTGATTGATACAGTTCGTAGTTAAATAATTTGTTTAATATTTATTTTCTTCTTAGTTCAGTTTATATGTTTTATTCAAGCCACTGGTTTTTTATTCAGTTTACACTTAAAATTAATTTATACACTTTAGTAAAAATTTTCTTTTGTTATCTTGTTATATTTATTTTAAACCAGTACGTTTTACTGCAAATATTCGTTATATATTAAATTTTTATTTTTATAAATTTTATAAATTTAATTTTTTAAAACATTTTTTTGGGATTTAGTAAAAAATTATACAATTAACATGATTTAGTGATTGTGGTAAAAAAAATTATATGATATCTTGAAAGAAAAAATTTATACGATAATGTCACATACCAAAACTTTTATGAATTAAACACACATGGAATAAATTATCAAGTCTGCAGATTGCAGCTAACATTATACAGACTTCCAGAACTAAAAAAAATATGGACTTCGACTAAAACAATAATTTTAAAATTAATGATGTGCATTCATTATTTAGTTTTGATTTAAAAAATTTAGCCCAAATGTTTCTTTTAAACATTTTCTTTAATATGAACACATTTTGTCTCGTCAGTTGGGGATCTCTTTAAATAATATAATGAAATTTTAGTATACAAATAAAGTTTTGTTATAAGCTCTATAATAGTAAACATTCCATTGTTATATTAAAAATAATTTAAATATAATACATTTTTATTTCAAATAATGACTTAAAAAAACTTTACTTAAAAGCTATTTTATCTTTCAATTATCGTCATACATTGGATCGCAAAAAAAACTGTTTTGCGTTTGCGTTCATTTTGTTAAACTAAACGTTAAAAAAATTAACTAAAAGTTAAAAAAATTAGTTTATTGTGCTATTGTTATTTGTGTGATTATGATAAAGAAATGTTTGATTGTAGGTAATTTATTCCACAATATTCAAAGTATAAAAATTCTAAAACTTAATCAATAAAACTAGTTTATTTGCAATAAGTTTTTGGGTGATGGAAAATGCCCTTTTATGTGTGGGGCAAAACTTCCTGTGATTATTTAGAAACTTTTAGGTAAGTTTATTTCTTTTGAAACAAAACATAAATATTCAAACTAAATATTTACAGGGCGTTTCACCCTTTTTTACTAAACATTATGTTATTCCTTTGAATAATTGTCCCACTGTATGTTTTTTCATTTTATATATAAAAAGGATCGCTTAAAACAAGAAATCAGCCACAAAAACATTATGCGATTGGTCAGCGCACACGCACACTTTAAAAATTGCTTAAAACATAGGAAAATTTATTTTCCGCTCACAAATTGAACACAATAGTACTCAGTGGTATATGGTACTATTATTTTAACCAAAACTATTTTTAGAAAAAAGTATAACTTAATAGCTTTAATTAGTAAACTGATACTCGAATAAATAAATCACATGACGATGTTGAGTTTTTCTGCATATTTTGTAATCTAAAGTTTACAGCTTGTATCAGTCGAACATCCAACATAAAGAAGCATTTACAAGGAAAACATCACGACATTTTGGCTTAGTGGTTTCAGGGCTTGAAATAAGTGATTGCGAATTGCGATTCTGGAAATGCTTTTGGTCTTTAAAATTTTGGCTTTTTAAAAACCGTAAAACTGTTTTGATCACTAAACTCAATAGATATCATTTAATAAAAAATATGTACGTCAATTATGATATTAAATCTTAATGTAAAACCATATTATCACTATTATTTTTATTATTATTAAAGATTATAATTTAAACTTTAATATTTTAATTTATTTTATAAAACATCAGATAAAACTAGAAAAATAAAGCACGATAAAGTGAGATATAAATATTAAAAAACAAGCGCTAATCACAACAATCTAAAGGACTTTAACAGTGATCGAATATTTTAAATAAAAGAAATTGTTAAATAAGATATAAAATACTTTAAAAATTTTTATTTAAATCTCTTCTTTAAAACTTTAAAAAATCTTATTTAAATCTCATTTAATATTTTTTTATAAATTTAACGCTTGTAATACTTTAGCTAATACGAAGATAAAATTAAAAGATGGATGAGTTAATATATAAAAACTAATTTAAACTTTTTAATAGTTACTTTGAAACAAAAAAAAAAAAACAAACTCTAATAACATATTTTTTAAAAAATATACTTTATAATTTTTTTTCTTATTATATAATTAAATTCTAATTTAAAAAATTTAAATTTTTAAATAAATAATTCCATAAACTTTCCCCCTAAATAACAATCTATTTTTATGTTTTATATAATGCGCAAGTAGCTTTAGCATACTTTTTAATTTGTTGTTTTTTTATACAAAGTTTTATTCAATGCGCAAATAGCTTAAGCATAGTTTTTTATCGGTTGATTTTTAAATTACCACAAAAGTTTTTCTGACCTTTCGTAATTATAATTTTTGTCTTGCAACTTTTTTTTATTTATAATCCTTAAATTACATATTAATTATTGTTTAAAAAAGCAATAACTAATAATATATAAATTTTGTTTGTTATTATTTTTGCAGTTGTAAATTTATTGTTTTGCTTTTTCATTAATTTTTGCAATATGATAAACTGACCGTTTCATTTAAACAGTGTTAACGGTTTAAAAAAAAAAAAAAGAATTTAATGACCACATATATTTCTGGATATTGCAATTCGCGATCACTTAATTCGAGCCCTGGGTTTTACTCATAGGACACACTAGACAAATTAAATAAAAATAGAACATGCTAGATGCCTATACTTTGAACACTATCAAGTTCTTTATAACATCGAACTGGTCGAATAATGCATTTAGTAATCCCTTTTTGAGGAAAATAGTCAAAGTTCCACTTCCTTGTGCAAAACGTTTTAGAGAAAACTTGATACCAGAAACGATGGCAAAGTTATCAAACATTATTAACGAAAAATTAGAGAATTAAAGATCTCAAAATTAAATTGGGAACATCGAATTTACAGCGGTTGCTAACGTATCGCTATTAAGAAACAAATTATATGTCGTTTACTTACAACGCTTTTAAAGTATGCAAGAAGCACAAATCAATCTATAAATCTATATCTATCAATCACAGTCTATAAATAGTGTTCAATACCACATAAAAAATAAAGCTAAATTACAAACAAGTTGTGATGGAATTCGTTGGTCAGCTGCTTTCCTAATGTTACAGAGTTTTCAAAGTGTTTATATAAGAAATGCATTCGATCCGGAAAATCAATGTTCAAATGAATTAGATACAATTGAACTGTACCTACAAATCCTTCTTCCCGCATATCAGTTCAACTTAATTGTACAAAAGAATCTTTCATCGATTGCTGATGTTTTGCTGATTATGATTTCAAAAGAAATTACAAAAAAATGGAAAAGAACTTGCTAACTTGTTAATTTTTTCTTTTAAATTAAAGTTTCAGTACGAACCTAACTCAGGAATTCATCAAGTAGCATCACTGTTGAATATCTCAAAACTTAAACTGCGGTTCTTTAGATCTGATTGTCAATTTATTGCTACAAGTATTTAGTTATTTAGTTATATTATTTAATTAAGACAAAAAAAAGTTTTCAAATTTAGTTTAAAAAATAGTTTTTCAAAACCTAATTTATAAATTTAACAACTTTTATATATTAATTTATTATATTAAAGTTTATATTACAACCCAAAATTGCTTAGGAGCTGTAGAAACACGAAGAACTGAAATTTTTTACGCCACATAATATTTATCAAAGTGCTTCAGAATCCCAACCAGTATATGAGGTTACACAAACGAAAGAATGATTGAGTTCAAATGATCAGCAAATTGATTCGCTCAGCCGATTTATGCTAGATAATAATTATTGCTCAGACGCTCGGCAGCCTAATTTACAACTTTATTTACTTGAAATCAAAAAAGAAAAACTTTACTTTTTTAAGCAAGTTGAAAAGAAAGGACTTGTATACATCTGTGTATCCTTCCATCAGCAGCAGCTTTTATAGAGAGATATTTTAGTACTTGTGGTTTGGTAACATGAATGCTGATCTGATTATAAGTCACTCATTGTTAAAATTAAACTTAAAACTTCTTGAAAGTTCAAATGATTTTTCGGACGATGATGACTCAGATAGTGAAATGTAAACTTATAATATAAAAAACATATATTTTTTGAACTAGGAAAGCACAAAAATAAAATGAATATTTATTGCAATAATTTCAATAATTACAATAATTTTAATAATAACACAATGGTTTAAATAAAAAATTATATTATATCTTTAAATTAAAAAATAAAAAGTAACAACTTCATAATTCGCGTTTTCTTGAAAAGATATATTTTTAAAAATAGATTAGGTAAGTCGCGCTTGTGTCAAGTTCTCAAACGCATTTATATGCGTAAGTTAGGTTTGAGTTGCGTTTATAAACGCATTTTATATACGTAATTTGCATATTAAATGCGCGCGTAAATGCGGTTGTTTGCGTAAACTGCGTTTACTTTTACAAAAGTAAACGCAATAAATTGTGTCAAGTGCGTTGGAATTTGCGTGTGAGTTTTTATTTTGGAACGCAAACGCAAAGCGCAGTATTTTTTGCGTTCCAATGTATGATTATAGCTCATTCAAATTTTAGTTACAGAAAAACTTTTCCATCTCTCAAAAGAGCAAGTACGCAATAAAAATAAATATAATATATCATAACTGCTAAAGTTGAAGAAAAAAAAAAAATCTATTTTATAATTTTATATTCATCAAACATGAAAATATAATTTTATTCCTAGTGAAAAGATACACTTTAAAAAAGCTCATTTAAGACATATTTAAAACATGAATAATTTTTTTTTAATGATAACGGACGACTCAAATATTGTTGGGCAACCAAGATTAGCTAAATTATTACTTTCAGTCGCCCGCCAGATGACAGACCAAAATCCGAGTGTGTACCACTGTATATATATATATATATATATATATATATATATATATATATATATATATATATATATATATATATATATATATATATATATATATATTATATATATATATATATATATATATATATATATATATATCAAACCTTCTCAGGAGAGAAGTCTTACATGACCATGCATATATTTTTTTTTGACAACTTTGCTCACAATTTAAGTTCAAAATATTAATTGAGACGTTTCTAAATTTAAAAATATATTAGTTTTATGCTTTGATTTTCTTTGGTTTATCTTCTATTTATTTTATCATTTCTTAAAAATTCTTCACAAGTTCTTCGTAAAATTTTTTTATTGGCTTTAGTATATATATTGAATATCTTATAGCCTACTGCTACAAGGAAGTGCTAGGACATCCATTTTCTTATAGCCTGCTGCTACAAGGAAATGTTGCTACATCGACTATCTTATAGCCTGCTTTTACAAGGAAGTGCTGCTACATTGACTTTATATTTTGCATAGGGCTGCAATCTTTTATCTTTTATTATTTCAATTAAAATTTCTAATGTTTAAAAACTCTCCACTAATGTTTAAAAACTCTCCACTAATGTTAAATGTTTAAAAACTCTCCACTAACGAGATCGCAACAAGTGAAAAAATAAAATTAATTTAGAGCGCTAAACTGCAGCTTTATCTAAAGTTAGATTGTGTTTGTTAAGAATTTTGTATTTTATACCTAGTTTTGTATTTTACCCATAGTTCTTCATTGTCCTGTAGGGCAATGATTTTTTAATTTAATTTACACAGTCTATGTCACATGTTGTAAGTAAATAGAATAAAAAATTATTTCTGGCATTTTGGCTGGAACCGGAATGACCTAAAAGTCACATATTCTGGCTGGAATTCCGGCTGGAACGGAAATGCGGTACATCCCTAATTTTTATATAATTTTAATTGCTTTTATATAAAAATAATTTAAAAAGATAGTATAAACATATCATAATTGATATATATATATTTTTTTTAGTATAAGTGTATGATCTCTTAATGAAATAATTTTTGTATTAAAGTATTTTGAATTATAATTCAAAATAAATATATAAATAATTTTTTTATTACTTATATTTTTTGTTATTAACAGTATTAACAAAAAACATAATTGTTCAAAAATTTGCAAATAAACTAAAATGAAATTGAGGTAAATCAAAAAGTATGTCATCTGAAAAGTTTGAAGATTGTGAGGATGAACTCCGTTTGTGTCTGGGTGAAATTCAAAATTCATTGAAAAACAAACTTCCGAATTTAAAAGGAGGTATGTAATTAATAAATTAGAAAATCCACATATTTTGAAATATTATATAATATATATAAATATAAAATCCACATATTTTGAAATATTATGTATATATATATATATATATATATATATATATAATATATATATATATATATATATATATATATATATATATATATATATATATATATATCTGTGTGTTTGTGTGTGTGTGTGTGTGTATGTATATACCGATGAGAGATAATTACAAAAAAAAAAAAACTAGGAAAAGACAATAACTTTTAATGCAAAAAAACTTAAAACAACATTTTATTTTATTTTCAAAACATCGCTCTTTTTTAATTTTTTTTGTAAAACTAAGCGACATTATTTATATAAAATAACATGTTACGATTGCTTAATAAAGAAAAAAATGTACTTTTATTTATCAAAGAGTATAATATAATTTTTATTTATATACTTGTATCTTATTTTCAGTGCTGGATTAAGGAGGGTTGGGGTAAGAGGGGGTTATAGCCCTGGGCCCTGCAATGTTAGGGGCCCTGAAATAGTCAAGAAGACCTTTTTTTTTAGACATTTTTACGCTCTGGCACATAAAAAAGGCCTTCAAAATAAAAATAGCTCTGCCCCTGAAAAGTCCAACAAGATTATAATAAAACTTGCGCTATTTAGGCTAAATTATTATATAAATAAAAAAGTTAATTTTTTTAATAACTATTTTATGCTTCGTGTAGATTGAAAAGTTTAACATATTTGAAACAATTCTTCTTAGTAAGATGAACAAATAAAATAATTAAATCATTGAGTTACTGTAGAAATTAAATTAACTAGATAGATTTTAACTAAAAAGGTTAACAATACTTAATGAAGAGGAAGCAGAATTGCTTCACAATACCGCTGATGATGTTTAGTGAGTAGACTTTTTAGTATTAATTAGTGTCTAAAACAGAAAAAAGTATAATGAGTTTGAAAAAATGGCAACTAAAGCAAAAATAATTAGAGTTAATAAACCAATATCTAAGAACTTCAAAACTTTTCTTTATATCTAATAACTTTCTCTCTCTCTCTGAATAATTTCATTGAAAACGCAATTATTGTTAAAAGTCTTTTTGTTTGCAAAATAAATTGTAAAAATTTCTTTAAAAGATTACATTAGAATAAAAAACAGATAGTGCTTATATCTATGATAATTTTCATGGTTTATTGAAGTTTTTACTTACACTTCTTATGTTTATGTATATTGTCTTATTTTCATTAGGTTGAATTTTTAAAATGCTGCAAAGTATTTACGTTAAAATAATTTAAAATATTTTTGACATTGAGGGAGAGTTCAGGTATATGTTATCATTTGTGACAGGAGGGAAGGGGTTAAGAATTGACAAATATAGGGTGACATGCTTTGTGGATGACCCCCTTAATTATATTTACAAACCATTTGTTTAACACGTTGACCGCCTTGCCTTTTTTTGAAAAAATCACATTGCCAAATAATCTTTTTTTTTTTGAATATTTCGTGTATACATATGTATACACAAATAAGTCAAAGAGGAGTTTTTTTTTTTTAATAATTTTTAGTTTTTGTTTGAACATTCGAACAATAATTTTCTCAAAACCTAAACTATTTAACTTTTAAATATTTAAAAATATATTTTTCCAAAATGTTCCAGAACCTTCCAGCACGCCGATAAACGGGTATATAAACCTAGCGTTTTCTGCTAAACACCAGTTCAGCAATTGTATGGACTTTAAATATTGTTGAATAAATAATTGTGATCGACTGAAAGAAAACTTGACTGTCGAAACTTAACAGTTTTCAACTTTTTTCATCAAATACTTGATTGATATTACTAATTTTTTGATACAATCGTAAATTTTTATTATTTTCTAGCTATTAATTTTTCTTATTTATTAGAATGGCTGATGATAATATTGAATTAAACGATAGCTTTGAAAGGTTGCTGTTACAAAGTGATGACGAACATGATTCTGATTTAATGGAACAACAATTCGTCAATTCGTCAATTCGTCAACAGGACGAATCTGATGAATCCGATAGTGCTGATAGTGAATCAACTGATGGTGGTAGTGATGATGGTTCAGAAGAATGGTCGAAAAATGTGCAGAAACCTTTAAGATGGGATTTTGATGACGGAACTGCGGGCATGAATATGGATATGGTAATGGATTGCAAAGAACCTGTCGATTACTATAACTTATTTATGAACAACGAACTTATCGATTTTATTGTGGAAGAAACTAATCGTTATGGACCAACAAAGGATTCAAACTATTTGCCGACAAATAATATGGAAATGCGAAAATTTATGGCTATCATTTTGCAAATGGGATATGTTGTTCTGCCTAAACTCGATGATTATTGGTCCTCTGACCCTGCTATTGGCGGTAAAGCAATATGTGGAGGTGTAATGACAAGGAAAAGATTTTATTCTTTGATGAGATCCCTCCACTTCGCTGACAATGACAACAATAATGGATCAAAATTATATAAAATAGAAAAATTTGTCAACTTGTTCATTGCCAGATGTCAACACTTACTGGTTCCAGGCAGAGATATATGCATTGACGAAAGCATGATACCCTTTCGCGGCAGACTTCGATTTCGTATGTATATTCCTAGTAAAAGGCATAAATATGGCATCAAAATCTTTAAATTGTGTAGCAACAACGGATACACTTATAATTTATCAATTTATGCCGGTAAAGAGGACCAGCCAAGATATGGTTCTGTGGCAGAACGTGTAGTTTTAAAACTAATGGAAAACCTTCTTGGACATGGCAGAATTCTGTATACAGATAACTGGTATACAAGTATGAATTTGGCGAAATCTTTATTGGAAAACAAGACAAACTTAGTTGGGACGGCCAGAAAAAATAGAATTGGATTTCCAAAACACGTAACTTCTCTGAAATTGAAGAAAGGTGATTATGTTGCAGAACAAAATGGTGATGGTATTATGATTTTAAAATGGAAAGATAAAAGAGAAGTTATAATGCTTTCATCTATTCACGATGGTAGCATTACGGAGAGAGGAAAACCTGCTGTTATCGTAGATTACAATAAAGGGAAATCGTTTAACGATCTATCTGACTAATTGGGCTCTTATTGTCCATACGTACGTAAAACAATGAAATGGTACCTCAGAATCTTTTTTCATATAATTACTCAAGTTTCCATTGTTAATGCTCTGCATCTTTATAAATTACATAGCGGAAAAAATATCAAAATTGTACAATTCAAAAGAGATATTGTCTCATCAATTTTGCAACTGGAAAAGCCAACATCTTCTGGACGAAAACATCAACTTGAAAAAGAACCAGGAGAAGGAACTATTCGAAAACGACGTTGTACTGAATGCTACAACAAATTATCAAAAGAATTTGGTGCCACAATTGCCAGGAATCGTGCTAGTCAAATTAAGACAAGATGTGATAATTGTTTAAAACCTTTTTGTTTAGCTTGTTTTCAAAAATGTCATACTAAATGTTGATTTTATTGATTATGTTGATTTTATTTTTTTGTTATAACGGTTTTTTTTAATTCTAATGTTATTTTCTGTTTTATTTTTTTCAAATAAAGTTATCTTTTACCACAGTGTTTTTTATAATTTGAACGAAGTTTTTTTTCTTAAAACGCTATCTATTTAAACGCCATTAAATTTTAAGAATTGATAAATATAAAGAAACAATTGGAAACAAGTAAAAATTAGAATATTTAAAATTAACAAAAATAAATTTACTATCAAAATCGTGTATCCATATGGATACACGACTTGAAGAAACGAGAGTTTACGCGTGTATACATATGGATACACAATGCGGTCAACGTGTTAATGAAAAAAAAAAACTAAAAAAGGTTTTAACTGATTTTTTTATATTCAACCCTCAAAATAAGGAAAAATGAGGTCGGGAAAAATTTGCTGACCTCAATCTTTATGAGATTGGCATCAGGTCGGCAAAAATTATTTGATACCACAGTTGTTACACTGTCACTAATACTCAGTATATGAAAGAATTTTTACTTCGAATTGCAAATAATTAATTATCTCAAGAAATATACAACTTTTTTTTATTCTGTAAAAAGTATTATTTGTATAACACATAAACAGTATATTTGTATAACATTTGTATAACATATAAACAGTAGAAAAGTATTACATTAAGTAATTTAAAAAGTTTTTACTTGAATCATACATATTATTTAAAAAAAAAAAATGTTTAAAAAGTTTTTTTTTTTAATTTTGAACAGAATATTTTCTCAAGTTTTTCTCATTAATCAATCCCTTAAGATATACAACTTATAATATAACTTTTTCTTATTCTGTAAAAAGTATTATATAAAAAATACTTTAGAGAAACAGAAAAATATTATATTATATTGAGTAATTAAAAAAAGTTTTACTCGAATTGTAACTATTACTTTCGAAAAAGTAAATTCATTTTTTTTATTTTGAACAGCATATTTTTTTAATAAAGCACAATATTAAATTATTGTATAAGTTGTTACAGACTGTAACAACTTACACAATGAGGAAATGTTGTGCTTTGATGAGAAAATATACAGTGGCAGGTCACGGTAACTTTCAGTGGCGAGCCACTTAAACAATTCACGTAATGAGAAAATTTACTACGCAAGGGTGTAACAAAATTTTTTGCACGCAGGGCACAAATGTAAAAAAGCAGGCCTTGCGATAAAGCGTTGGGCGATGTGAATTTTACGTCGTCCAAGAGCAATTTTGCATGTAGCTAGGCCTATTTGCGTCGAGCTAAAAATTTTTTGTTTGAGTATATTTAAAGATATTTTTGAGCGGAATTTTAATGAAGTAATTTACAATTATTTTAACATTTAATAAAGTATTTTAAAAACTGCACGCAGTTGAAATAAAAGTTTGAATTACAAAAAAATTAAATATGCTCATTATTTACAAGTAGAAAAAATTCAGATTAAAAAAAAAGTTTAAATCTTTTTAAGCTAGCATTTTAATAAAATTAATCAGCAATAGCAAAGTTGTCGATAAAATTGAACAAAAAATACTTTCTTTTAGTTTTAGATTTTTAACTTAAATAATTATTTTACGGGGGTTTGTTAGGTTTTAAAATTATTCCATAGATTTAAAAATATTTATTAACTGTTAGACGTATTTAAAGTATTTAAGAGGAAATTTCGAGGAAACATTTTAAAAATTGGTGAGCGCAAATAAAAAAAAAAAAAGGATTAATATTAAAACGTATTCTACTTGATTCAATAAAAAAGTACAGTTATTAAAATTTTTGTAAAAAGTAACTCAAAAAAATTACTTAAATAATAACGATCACTTTAAAGTTAAAAGTTACCGAAACTTAACAAAGCGTGCTAAAGAACAGCTGCTGAAAAATAGAACGTCAATAGTTTCTCGAATAATTTTTAATAATAATTTTTAAGAATATTTTTTTCGCTGAAATATTTCTTTTATACCTATAAGATTTTTATTCTAACATTTTATTTTATTTTACTAGAAATAAAATTCCTTGTTAACATTAAAAATCTATTCAAAACGTTCGTTTAAGTTTTTTATTAATACAAGTGATTGTGCTTATCAACCGCTTTATGAAAATAAATAAAAATAAATAAATATTATATAAAATCGCTTGTAAAAATATTAGCTATTGCACAGTTTTTAATCGTACAATATTAAAATTTCCAGTTTATTACTCGCTGACTTTTTAAAAAGAAAAAATAATTATTTGAAAAACTTTAATTTACATATTTAAGAAAAAAAAAAATCAAATATTAGCATATTTTATAATCTTTTTTAAATTTAAGTTATAATGTTTTTTATTCGTTTAGTATAGACAAAACATGACAAACGTCGAGAAAATAAACAAATGTTTTTACATTTAATAAAAAGAAACATTCCAAAACATTTTTAAATAATAACATTTCTACATAAACGATTTAAAGTAGTTTTGCGGTAATTAAGTTAATTGGTACATTAATGCATGTCGATAAATATGAAAAGCAAATAAAAAGAATTTAATGACGTCGAAAATCACATTGTGCTTATGCGTCGCGCAGTTCTTATTCATCGCAAGGCCTATATATATATATATATATATATATATATATATATATATATATATATATATATATATATTTTTTTTTTTGTTCAATTTTATCGACAACTTTGCTATTGCTGAATAATTTTATTAAAATGTTAGCTTAAAAGATTTAAACTTTTTTTTTAATCTGAATTTTTTTGACTTGTAAATAATGAGCATATTTAATTTTTTTTAATTCAAACTTTTATTTCAACTGCGTGCGGTTTTTAAAATACTTTATTAAATGTTAAAATAATCGTAAATTACTTCATTAAAATTCCACTCAAAAATATCTTTAAATATACTCAAAGAAAAATTTTTTAGCTCGACGCAAATAGGCCTAGCTACATGCAAAATCGCTCTTGGACGACGTAAAATTCACATCGTCCCACGCTTTATCGCAAGGCCTGATATATATATATATATATATATATATATATATATATATATGTGTGTATTTATATATGTATATGTATATATATATATGTATATATGTATATATCCAGGTCAGGTCAGGATAATCGAGATAAATCTTGCTACTGGTATCACATAACCCAGTACCACCTGCCACAAGCCCTGCTGCCTTGCAGAGTGTGCTCTTCTTATGCAAAGGCTAGGAGAAATAAACTCCGACTAAAAATTCCCCTGCCTTGGGGCTCTTGGTTGAGTAAAGGCTAGAGATGGTGTCTCGATAAAAATACTCATCTTGGGCAGATGTTAACTGCATCCTGCTACTGTCTTGTAGAAGGCCTCCTAGGCAAAGACTTTAGGGGTAAGCAGAAAAATTCTGCTAACCAGCCTCGAACCCCTTCTTCATCTATTAGGCTGGCGTAGATGTAACCTGTGTTACATTGTTTCCTGCCTAGGATGATGAATGCTGGATCTCCTTGACTCTACTCATAGAATTTTGCTTATGCCTCCTTGATAATGGCTATGCAACTCTTCCTGTTATCTCCATATGAGGGTACAGCTCTAAAACTCAGTTTAATGGTTCTGAGGCCGACTGGTAGTAGGGTTTCCCGAACTCTGTGGTAGCTCTCAGAGAGGCTGATTCCATCAACAGCTGCAAAATATCAGAGTATTAATGTGCCATGTTGCGCATGGATGGTGTCCCTGTTAATGCTTTTGGTGTGCATTGTCAAGGCCACATAAGGAGCCCTATGTCACGGCTTAGGGTTAATTAACAGGACTGAGACAACTGCATAGCTCATTGATTAGGAGGCTGTGCTCTATCTATGAATGAGTCAAGTTCTCATTAAACCCAAATCATGACCAAAGTAACCAAAAATTTAAAACCTAAAAAACCATCCCCACCACCTAAATATTTTAATATATCTTTTACAAATATTCGCGGTCTACGAAGCAACTTTCTATCAGTTGAGTCTTACCTCCTGCAAAATTCACCAGACTTGCTTGCACTCAGTGAAACAAATTTAAGTTCTGCAATTCCTTCTTCAGATGTCAGTGCTGATGGGTACTATCCTTTGATTCGTAAAGACTCCAATAGTCACATGCTAGGTTTAGGGGTATACATACACATTAATTTCCCTATTTGTCGTGAAATCAGGTTCGAATCCTTTGACCATTCTTTTATGTGCTTTCGCCTAGCACCTCTTCACTCTATCACCTTTCTCTTTGTTCTTTATCGTTCTCCTTCTTCCCATGATTGCACTCTTTTAGATGTTATCTCTGATCAAATTGACCATGCCCTCTCTCTTTACCCCTCTGCCAATATTGTTGTTGTTGGTGATTTTAATGCCCATCACACTGAATGGCTTGGCTCTAACACCACTGATCCTGCTGGCACTAAAGCCTTTAACTTCTGCGTTTCTCAATCTCTTACTCAGATAGTTAACTTTGTGACTCGTTTTCCTGACAACCCTAATCATTTACCTTCACTCCTTGACTTATGTCTTGTCTCTGACCCTAGCTTATGTTCAGTTTCTCCCTTTTCTCCCTTAAGTGGTTCTGACCATGCAATGATCTCTATAAATCTTTCTTCTCGTACTTCTTTTTTGGGCTCACCTTATCATCGCACCACCTACTACTACCCTAAAGCTGACTGGGATTCCTTTCGTGATTTTCTTTGTCAGCTGACAAATGCGCCTCCTACGTAACCTCCTGGATTCAGGCTGGAATGGAAGCTTTTATTCTTTCTCGTCAGTTTCAAGTCAAGCCTCATTCTACTCCATGGTTTTCTCCTTCTTGTGCGGCTGCTATATCCAATCGTAACCATTTTTTTCATCTTTTTCAAAAGAACAACTCTCTTGAGAACAAACGGCTATTTATTATTGCAAGAAATTGATGTAAAAAGGTGCTTTCTGATGCTAAACTCCATTATTCTCAGTTCACTAAATCTCGCATCTTATCGCAGAAGTTAGGCTCTAAAGACTTTTGGAAAATCTTCAACAGCATTATTAACAAGGGTAGATCTAACATTCCATCTCTCATTCATGGGACTGATCTTATTACCTCTCCCAAGGATAAGGCAGAACTATTTGCAAAGAACTTTTCTTCTAATTCCACTCTTGAATCTTATGGACATTCTCTTCCTTCCATTCCAGTCAAACAGGTTGACCCATTGTTAGACATTCAAATCACTCCGGCTTCTGTTGCTAAAGTCATATCTCAATTAAACTCGTCTACAGCTTGTGGTCCAGACAACATTCCTGTCACAGTCTTGCAGAATTGTTTTCCAGAACTTTCTTCAATTCTCTCTAAACTATTTAACAAGTGTTTGACTGAGTCTTGTTTTCCTGCTTGTTAGAAAATGGCATCTGTGGTTCCGATATTCAAAAACTCTGGAGAAAATTCTGACCCCTCCAATTATCGTCCGATCAGTCTTCTTTCTGTTATTAGCAAGGTCTTTGAGTCTTTAATCAACAAATTCCTCACATCTCATCTTGAGTCAAATAAACTGTTGTCAGACAATCAATACGGTTTTCGATCCTCTCGCTCTACGGCCGACTTGCTAACTGCTGTAACTGAAAGATTTTATTGTGCATTAGATGGAGGCGGTGAGGCTAGGGCTATTGCTCTCGACATATCTAAAGCTTTCGACAAAGTTTGGCATGCTGGTCTTCTCCATAAGCTTGCTTCATATGGTGTTTCTGGGAAAGTTTTTGAGATTATCAAATCATTTCTTTCTGACCGGTTTATTAAAGTCATCCTTGAAGGCCAACACTCTTCTTTATTTCCAGTAACTTCTGGGTTTCCATAAGGTTCCATCCTGGGCCCTGTTTTGTTTCTTATCTACATAAACGATCTTCCTGACAACCTTTCATCTAAAGTAGCTCTTTTTGCTGATGACTCAACTTTATACTCCTGTCTTGACAAAAAGTCTTCTCTTTTCGATCGCCTAGAACAAGCAGCTGATCTTGAATCTGATCTCACTTCAGTAATAGATTGGGGTTCACAGTGGCTTGTGAATTTCAACTCTAAAAAAACTCAATTGCTTACTGCAAACAACTACCGTAATATGGTCAACATTCCTATATTAATGAATGGCAATCCTCTTACTGAGTCGTCCTCTTTACGTCTTCTTGGATTATCGCTTACTACTGACCTTTCATGGAAACCATATATACAATTGATTGCTAAATTAGCTTCTGCTAAGGCTGCTTCTCTTTATCGTGCTTGCCATTTCCTTACTTCTGATTCCATTCTCTACCTCTACAAATCTCTTATTCGTCCCTGTATGGAATACTGTTGTCATATTAGGGCTGGTTCTTCTAACGATTCACTTTCTCTTCTTGACAAGGTCCAAAAACTCATTGTAAATGTTGTTGGACCTGGACTATCTGCTAAGCTTAAACCTCTTTCCCATCGTCGTAAAGTTGCATCTCTTTCTCTTTTTTACAGATACTATCATGGTCACTGCTCAAAGGAGTTATCATCTCTAGTTCCATCAACTAAAATTCATTCTCGTTTTACTCGTCATTCAGCTAAGTCTCATTCGTTTACTGTATCTGTCCCTGCATGCTCTAAAAACTTTTATTCATCTAGTTTTTTTCCCCGCACTTCAATCCTTTGGAACTCTCTCCCATCTTCATGTTTTCCTGACTCATACAACCTTCAACTTTTCAAGTCTTCTGTTAACCGTTTCCTTGCTCTATAACTCTGTTCTTTTTTTTTCCTAGTAACTCCCAACTTAATAGTGGTTGCTTGCAGCCTTGTTGGGAGTGAATGCAAATAAAAAAAAAAAAAAAAAAAAAATATGTATATATATATATATGTATATATACACATATATTTATATATATATATATAAATATATATATATATATATATATATATATATATATATATATATATATATATATATATATATATATATATATATATATATATATATATATATATATATATATATATATATATATATATATATATATATATAT
Source organism: Hydra vulgaris (assembly GCF_022113875.1). Lineage (NCBI taxonomy): Eukaryota > Metazoa > Cnidaria > Hydrozoa > Anthoathecata > Hydridae > Hydra > Hydra vulgaris. Next base: position 33,702,595 of record NC_061160.1, read on the forward strand.
ATATATATATAACGAATACAACTTCAGTATTATTTAACGATATGCAAACTCTACTGTTTAGTTAAACGTATTTTGACTTCAGCAAAAAATTTTTACCAAAATATTTTCTATTAAATCAACTTATAATTTTCTCCCTCTTCAGAAAGTTTTTTTTTAATTAATTTTTTACTCTGGTAGTGAAATTAGCGACTGCTTTTTGTCGAGCCTGGAAGACCATGTATATATATATATATATATATATATATATATATATATATATATATATATATATATATATTATATATATATATATATATATATATATAAATATACATATATATATATATATATATATATATATATATATATATATATATATATATATATATATATATTTATATATATATATATATATATATATATGTATATATATATATATATATATATATATATATATATATTTATTTATTTATATATATATATATATATATATATATATATAAATATACATATATATATATATATATATATATATATATATATATATATATATATATATATATATATATATATATATATATATATATATATATATATATATATATATATATATATATATATATGTATATTTATGTATGTGTATATATATATATATATATATATATATATATATATATATATGTATATATATATTTATATATGTTTATTTGTATGTATATATCGGCAGGTCGGCAAAAAATTTTTGACACTATGGGGTCACCATATCACATAAAAACAAGGTCAGTGATATTTTGCTGATCTTAAAGGGATCCCTATAAAGATATAATCTCATATAAAAGAGCATTTAAAAAAAAAATATTTGATGTATATTATTTAATTTTTTTAACAAATTTAATTTTCAAAAAAATGCTTTTCTTCGATTTAAAAAAATGCGTCTTGTCCAAATTTATTGATTCTATTGCCTCATAAAACGAATGTTTGTCCATCAAATTAAACAAAGTAGACAAGATGTCATTATTGCAAACGTATTAGTTGGTAATTAAATTTAAAAGTAAAGCCCCTTTTTTTTTAACTAACACATTATTACTTACAAGAATAAGTTTTGTAGCATTTTGTGAAAATATATTTGTATATTAAAATTTTTGTCACAATATTTATTTATATATTTGTGTTATAAGGGCAATTGCACAGCCAAAAATGAATAGAAGTCAATTTTAACTCTTTTTTAACAAATGATTATTGATGTAGTCACATGAAAGTTTATTTAAAATATTTCCTTAGTACAAAAATAAATTTATTTCAGTCATTTTTAATGGTTTCGATAGTGACGGTTATTCTCATTTTCGCTTGATAAAAAAAGTAAATATTGTAAAATGTTTTAGTTAAATTAACATTTATGTTAATTTTATTATATTGTTTTGGTTCAAATTGATAAGGTTGAATAGACATTTTATTTAAGGTTGAATAGACATTTTAAGGGCTAGAACTAATGCAAAAAAATCTAATCGCGAAAAAGTATATATATTTTAGCTCCCCCCCTCTCTCTTATAGCTTGGGCCGATGTGCGGTAATGGGTGGAGGGGTTGCGTTAGTATAAAATTGTCTCTTTAGCACGTAATTGTTATCTTTTAACATGCCATCTCTCATGTTTAAATGTTATCTTATGATTTTCTTGTTTGGCGGAGTTTAAGATAGCGTAAGTTACTGTTATAATTTACAGCTTAATTTATAATTTAAAGTTTAAGTTGCAGTTACAGTGTAATGAGCAAGTAACGTATTTAATACTATTAATTAAGTAATTGTTTTTGCTTAACATGATACTTAAAAAAGTAAAAGTAAAAAAATAAGAGTAAAAAGCAAACATTACTATATTTCAGTGATGGATCCAGGGGGAGGATGGGGTATGCATCCCCCCACCACCACCAGAAAGTGTTGAAAATATCATAGAAATTGAGGACCTTATTTTTTGCTTTTTTTTTAGGAGATGCAAACATGGTACAAAATTCAAATATATTTCATCATCCCCTTCACCAAAATTTCCTGGATCCGTCACTGCAATATTTAAATCACTTTAATTAGTCATAGAAAACTGTTTAATACGATCACACAGACAATAAAACACGTGTTTTTATGAGTATTTAATTATTATTGTAAAAAGCTATAAAACAACAATAAAACAAAAAAATTGTCTTTAAAATATTAATAGCTTGTGTTAATGTAAAACAACTTCGTGACGCTGTTTTGTTGCTGTTTTATACAGTTTAATAACATAAAATGCGTTTAAAATAAAATAAAACAAATAAATGAAATTGTTTTAACTAATTAATTAAAAAATATTGTCAATAAATCAAAAAACATCGTCAAAAACTTAATAGAAAATTAGATACTATGCTTTTTATAATTTATTTTAGGACTAATAAAAGTTTAAATTTAAATATAATTAATTTTTTTATTTAAATGGTTTTTAAGTTGATGTTTTTATTCAATTTTTCTGTTTCAATTGTCTTCCAATAAAAAGTGAAACAAAAAAATTTGGTTTAATAAATCGAATTATACTACATGTTTAAAATAAGGCTTTAAAACGTTAAAGGGTCAAGTTAGGTTTATCCTGCTACTGGTAACATGTAACCCAGTACAATCTGCTTCATGTCCTGCTGCCTTGTAGGATATGCCTTTTTAGGCAAAGGCTAGGAGATGCAAACTCCAACATAAAACACCCCCTGCCTTGGGGCTCTTGGTTGAGTAAAGGCTAGAGATGGTGTCTCGATAAAAATACTCATCTTGGGCAGATGTTACATGCATCCAGCTGCTGTCTTGTAGAAGGCCTCCTAGGCAAAGACTTAAGGGGTAAACAGATTCTATCTGTTGACCAGCCTCGCACCCCTTCGTCATCTATTAGGCTGGCGCAGATGTATTTTTAATACATTGTTTCCAGTTTAGGATGTTGAACGCTGGATCTTCTTGACTCGATTCATGGGTTTTGCTTGTGTCTCTGTTTTTATGACTAGGTAACTCATTCTATTATCTCCAAATGAGGGTACAGCTCTAAAACTCAGTTTTATGGTTCTGAGGCCGGCTGGTAGTCAGGTTTCCCGAACTCTGTGGTAGCTCTCAGAGAGGCTGATTCCATCAACAGCTGAAAAATATCAGAGTACTAACAGTGCCATGTTGCGCATGGATGGTGTCCTTGTTTGTACTTATGGTGTGCATTGCCAAGGCCACATTGGAGCCCTTTATTACGGCTTAGGGTTTATTAGTGGAAATGAGGCAATTGCTTGAGCTATAGAACAGTGTACTGAGTACTATCAATGTTTCGAGTCAAGTTCTTTAACAAATTTAAAAATGAATAAAGTAACAAAAACTATAAAACACAAAAAACCACAGTCATCACCAAGTTTGCTAAACCTATCATTCACCAATATTCGTGGTCTTCGAAGTAACTTTTCTTCTGTTGAGTCTTATCTCTTGCAAAGTTCACCAGACCTGCTTGCTCTTTGTGAGACTAATTTGAGTTCAGCTGTCTCATCTTGTGATCTTAGTGTTGATGGTTATCTTCCTTTAATTCGTAAAGACTCCAATAGTCACATGCTTGGTCTGGGCATTTACATTTGTCGGGAAACTAGGTTTGAATCCACAGGCTACCCCTTTATGTGCTTTCGTTTAGCACCACTTCACTCTATCACCTTTCTCTTTGTTTTATATCGCTCTTCTTCATCTCAAGACTGTACTCTTCTTGATGTTATTTCTAATTATATTGACCAAGCCCTCATTCTTTATCCATCAGCCAATATTTTTGTTGTTGGTGACTTTAATGTTCATCACACTGAATGGCTTGGCTCTAATGTCAGTGACTCTGCAGGCATTAAAGCCCACAACTTTTGCCTTTCTCAATCCCTAACTCAAATAGTCAACTTTCCAACTCGCTTACCAGACAACCCGAATCATTTACCTTCTCTACTCAACTTATGTCTTGTTTCTAATCCTAGTCAATGCTCAGTTTCTCCACACTCACCCTTAGGTGCTTCTGATCATGGTTTGGTCTCTCTAAAACTATTATCTCATTCTTCTTTATCACCAGAATCCCCCTATCATCGAACATCTTACAACTACCTTAAAGCTGACTGGGACTCTTTCCGTGATTTTCTTCGTGATGGCCCCTGGGTAGAAATCTTTAGTCTTCCTGTTGACAAATGTGCTTCTTACATAACTTTGTGCATTCAGGCTGGCATAGAATCCTTTATTCCCTCTCAACGATTCCAGGTCAAGCCTCACTCTTCTCCATGGTTTTCCTCATATTGTGCTGCTGCAATTGCCAATCGAAACCATTACTTCCATATCTATCAACAAAACAATTCTCCAGAAAACAGACGTCTGTTTATTACTACTAGGAACCATTGTAAAAAGGTTTTGTCTAATGCCAAAGCCCGCTATTCTCAGATCATGAAATCTCGCATTTCATCACAAAAATTAGGCTCTCGTGACTTCTGGAGAATCTTTAATAGTATCAATAACAAGGGCAAGTCTGTAATTCCACCTTTTTTGTACGGTTCAGACTTTGTCACCTCACCTAAAGACAAAGCTAAATTGTTTGCCAAGAACTTTTCATCAATATCATCTCTTGATGTCACTAGTTGCGTTTTACCTGATATACCCGTCAAACAGGTTGATCCATTGCTCGACATCCGTATCACTCCAGCTTCTGTATCTAAAGTGATTTCCTGCTTAGACTCTTCTACAGCTTGCGGCCCGGACAACATACCTGTTATAGTCTTGCAGAAGTGTTCTCCAGAGCTGTCATCTATCCTTTCAAAACTATTTAACAAGTGCTTATCAGAGTTTTGTTTTCCAGCCTGCTGGAAAGCACCATCTGTTGTCCCTATTTTTAAAAATTCTGGAGAGTGATCTGACTCATCTAACTACCGTCCCATTAGTCTTCTTCCTATCATAAGCAAGGTTTTTGAATCTTTAATTAACAAACACTTAATCTCGAATCTCGAATCTCATAACCTACTTTCTGATCATCAGTATGGATTTCAATCTTCTCGTTCTACGGCTGATTTGCTATCAGTAATAACCGATAGGTTTTATCGCGCATTAGATAAAGGTGGAGAGGTTAAGGCCATTGCTCTTGACATTTCTAAAGCGTTTGATAAAGTTTGGCATGCTGGTCTCCTCCATAAGCTTTCTTCTTATGGTGTATCTGGAAACATCTTTAAGATTATTGAATCTTTCCTTTCCAATCGTAGAATAAAAGTTGTCCTTGATGGACAGCACTCTTCTTCTTATTCTGTATCCTCAGGGGTTCCCCAAGATTCAATTCTTGGCCCTATACTCTTTTTAATTTACATTAACGATCTTCCAGATATTCTCACATCTAAGGTGGCATTCGCCACCTTAGATGTGAGAATGATGATACTACCATTTTTTCTTGTCACGATAAGAAGCCAACTCCCTCTAATTGCTTGCGGGGGGCATCTGAGCTCGAAAAGGATCTCACTTCTGCTACAGCATGGGGCTTGCAGTGGCTGGTGAACTTTAATTCAGATAAAACTCAATTTTTTTCGGCCAATCGTTATTATATTTAGACCTTCCTATATTTATGAACGGTAATGTACTCGATGAGTCTTCTAATGATGCCCTTTCTCTTTTAGACAAGGTGCAAAAACGCATTGCAAACATAGTTGGACCTGCTCTTGCAGCCAACCTTCAACCTCTGTCACATCGTCGTAATGTTGCTTCTCTTTCTCTTTTCTACAAATACTATAATGGGCACTGCTCTAAAGAGCTAGCGTCTCTTGTGCCATCTACTAAAATTCATTCTCGTGTTACTCGTCATTCAATTAAGTCTCATCCTTTTTCTGTTACTGTTCCTAAGTGCTCCAAAAACTCTTATTCGTCTAGTTTTTTTCCTCGAACATCAGTTCTTTGGAATTCGATTCCTTCATCTTGCTTTTCTGATTCATATAATTTGCAATATTTTAAGTCGTCTGTCAATTGTTATCTTGCTCTACAATCTTCATCTTTTCTCTTCCAGTAACTTCCAACACTAATTAGTGGTTGCTTGCAACCTTGTTGGAAGCGAAGATAATTAAAAAAAAAAAAAAAAAAGTAAAAAAATTTGCTGGTTTTTGTTAGCATTTTTATTCTGTTTGAAAAAAATACTAATAAAAAAGAATTAACTAATAATATATTAAACAATAATTATTAGAATTAATAATAATAATTATTTCTTTTTTATTAGTTTTTTTTTCAAACAGTATAAAAATGCAAATAAAAGTCAGCAATTTTTTTGCTCTAACGTTTTTAAGCCTTATTTTAAACATGAAGTTTTGATAAACAAAGATAAAAACCAGGCTGTTTTGTTAAAATGAAGAAAAAATTCAAATTAACGTCTTTTCCGTTTTCAACTTTTCACTTTAACGACCTTTTAAAATTTTCCATGCAGAGATTTAAAGTAATTTAAATTCAAAAATGTTTTACGTTGAAAGAAAATCTCCGTCCGAAAGAGCAAATCATCTATTCATCTATCTATTCAGCATAATAAATTTTGTGTGACGTTCTTTATGATAAAAACATCACTTTTAATGAATTGCTAAAAAAAATGCTAAGCTAGAAAAAAGTAATTAAATAACCAAAACAAATCGCGAAAAGATTTTTTTAAAGAAAAAATTAATCGCTAAATTGTGTGAAAAGCAATTGTGATTGCCATACGCCTAATACGAGTGCTGTAAGACTTCTTTATAAGTTCTAAACTATTTAAAATTATTATTTAATAACTTTTTTTTAACGATGTCTTTCAACCGAATTCTATTATACTATTTTTGCAAAACTAATTAAAAAAACATGATTAAAACTTAACTATTTAATCAAGACTTTTTTTTACTTGAAAATCGAAGTAGATATTCTAAAGTTGTTGTGACGTACTAAGGTGATTTTTAACAACTAACAATTTAGTTTCAATGGTAAAAAAATAAAATCAAAATGGAGTTGTTTTTCAGTGATTTCATCAATTGCTTTTTGTTAGCATGCATTTATTATTACAATTTAGTGAAAAAGAAAAAAAACTTACATATATTTTTTTTATGCTCTTTAATATGAGATCATATGTTAGGAACACTTAAGTGTTTAAAGGGATCCCCCCTTTAAACACTTTCAGGTCGGCAGTTAGGTTGGGATTACCAAATGCTGACTTATTCCAAGGGACCTACTCTTTCTGGACTACAAGAATTAATTAATAAAGTTAAGCCCTATGCAAATTTATATCAAACTAAGCACTTTATATCAAACTAAGCACTTTTTATCAAACTAAGCACTTTATATCAAACTAAGCACTTCATATCAAACTAAGCACTTTATATCAAACTGAAAAAACACTTAAAAAACTGAAAAACAGTTGAATATCTCAGGTAAAAGTTCAATTACAAAAAACACAACTCAAATTAAATGTTCTTTCCTACATCTCAAAAATAAACTATAGCATCTTGGATTCATATGGGATTACAGGGCAGAACAAATCATTTTTTTTAATAAATGTTGATATTTGTTTCTTTATTTATTGACTAATGTCTAATTTAAGAGTTATCAAATATGTACCCCTTTTATTCTAGTTAATAAGATATATAATAATTAGATACTTAAAGAATTTTATTAATTTTTTATTAATTTAAAACAATTTTTTTACGCATTTGCAAATTAATGATAACTAATATGCAATAACCTTTTGACTGTAAACTGTTATCTATTAATACAAAATAGTGAATTTTTCTCAATTTAGTTTGTTAAATTATAAAAATAAGATATAAACTTGATGAAATTTAAATAAAAGGGAACTATATAAAAATAAAATAAAAATTGTTTTGACATTTTTTTTTAATATTTAAAAATAATAGTATTAAGCATTTAATAAGTTATTAAATTTACAATTTAATAAGTTATTATTAAATACCTGATATGCTATTATTATATTTATAATATTAAGTATTTAATAAAAAAATATCATATTTTTGGTTGTTGTTAAATGCACAGTAAAAAATGAAAACTATAATCAACATAATAGTTCTATAAATTCTATTAAATTATATATATTTCTGCAAAACTTTTTTAAAACTTTAAAAACAGCAAGTAAACATTAATTTAAAGGTAAGAAAATTTAAAAACGCTTTTGAAAAAAGAATGTTTCAGCATGGTTCCGTTTGAAGTAATTGCAAATGCATTTATTTTAAGTTAAACTTGCCATTCTTTTGTAAACACATGTAAAAACCATGCTAAATATAATTTTTTCTACAGTTGCATACTTAAAAGAAACGCTATTGAAGAAAGTATTAGCACGGTTTCTTTTAATTTCATTGAAACTGCGTTTTAAATTTTAGTAACTTGTTTTTTTAATATTAATTATGTTTTTTTTATAATAAATAAAAAACTATCAATTGCATAATTATTTAGAAATATAAAATTGCTGAAGATATGCGATCGTTTTTAAAAAATTTAAGCGAACGCCAACGTTTGCTTAAGTAAAAGTAAGGAAACGTGGCGTTCGTTTTTCTGTCTTTTTTTTAACAAATGTTCGCACGTTCGTCGATTTATTGCGCCCTGGATTATAAAGACCATATACAAAATATAGCAACTCTCTAAACAGCAAATGTAAACGAACATATTATTCAATTTCAATCAGTCTCCTGAGCTCTTATAAAATCTGGAACTCATTTTTGTCTGCCACTAACTATAGTCATGGCCAAAAAAGTAGAGAGGACAATAAAAACTTCTTTTATTATTCTAACTATATTAGGCCTTGGTAAATTAATAATTATTAAGTCACCGGTATACTGTTTTTAAGGAGAATGAACATTTGTTTTCACTCATATTTTTGCTTTTTATCATTTTTTGTGCTAGTGACTTATTGCATATTCTATTAAACTCTATTCTAGTCAATATTATTATTTATTAGTTTATTTACATTTAAATGGGTAAAACGAATGACATTATTCCAAGAAAAACATCTGTTGTTATTGCCTATGCAATGATGGCATGTCATATCAGAATATTGCTGAGAAAACGTATATTCATAAACCTTCAGTGGGCCATATTGTAGAGAGGTTCAGAGAAACAAGTAGTAGCAACTGCAGAAGAGGCTCAGGAAGGCACAGGAAGACCAGCAGACACTATGACAATGCCATTGAACATGCAATAGTTACCAATCCATTTGCTCTGTCATCTGAAATTGCTGCATCCCTGCTTATTGCATTTAGTGCTTGTACCAGTAGTCAATGACTCATGGATGACTTCCAGCTATGTCAAAGAACACCCGCCAAGAAACCATTTCTAAATGATGTCCAGAGGAAGATACAAGTGCTATTTTGCAAGTAGCACTTACATTAGACATTACATTTTTGTATCATTCAGCACTTGAAATAACGACCGATTTAATAATTTCATGCTCTAATTAGTAAGTCTAGTTAAAAAAATGGTTTTTAACTTTTTTATTCATAAAAATGGAAAGAAAAAAATAAAAGAAAATGTGCCTGCGATTTAAATAAAATAAACTGCCAACAAGCAATTTAATTTAATTTTAATTTGAGCTTTACAACTTTATTAATAAGTGCTTCATGTAACGAATTTAAAAATTACTTTATAACAATTTAACTCATTTATTTCTATTGTGATTGAAAAAAAAGTTTTTTTTCAAAAAATAAAATGTTTGTTTAAATGATTTTAAAAAATGTAAGTTTAATTATAAAAATTAATCACATGAATATTACAAAATGCTTCAAAACTTTTCCATTAATCAACAAAATACATTCTTATATAAGTAAATAAAGATATTTTATATTCTTGTTATAATACACATAAAATGTGTAAAAGCTAGTAGTCTCAAAAGGTTTTGAACTTTTTCATATATTTAAGTAAATTTTTTTCTAATAATCATGGTTTTAAAGATTTTTAAGAAAATAAGGAAAAATAGTTTCAAACATTTAAATTTATCATAAAAAGTACATGCCTACATAGAAAAAAATTTATGTATAACATTATTTTTTTAATTTACACATGCGTTTATGTAAACAATCATTATAATTAATTTTTATGGTTTTATTTAAAGCCTTCACATAAAATAAAAACTTTAGAAAAGATCAATGATTAAATAACTCATATTATGAATAACTCATAACGTAACACTTTTTTTTATTGCATTTAAATTGTTAAAACATCAAAATAGCTGTGGTCAAGTTGTAAAGAAAAAATATTAGCGTGGTCAGTTACAGAGTGCAATTGCACATATTGAATATATTACTATTATTTATATGATGTAAAAAAATAAAAAGTAAAATCAAAATTAAATTAATGTTTTTATTACAATTTATTTCAAAAAAAATTTCTTCATAGGTAAACTAAATTGGCTCTTAGTCGACCCTTAGGCTCGTAGTTGATTTCAAAAACGTATTAGTCAATTTTCTGTCGATTTTTGTTGATATATAGGAGATTATGTTACTTTGTTTAGTTGACAGTCAAATTATTTAAAAGTCAAAGCAACACTACAAAAAATTAAAAATACCAGACTACTGATTATTATAGTGGATGAATAGTAAGAAATATACAATCCGGTTTTTTACTATGGGTTGTATGGTTTGTTACCATATCGTATATTTTTATAGCTGGAAGTTCCACCTCTGATATGCATACATACACACATACATACATACATACATACATACACACATACATACATACATACATACATACATACATACATACATACATACATACATACATACATACATACATACATACATACATACATACATAAATGCATTATTTTATATTTTTAGAATCAAAAAAAAGTGAACTGAGAAATATAGAAAAAGGAATAGATAATGCAGGTGTTCAGGTATTTTTATTTTTTATAAAATACATATTACATCATGGTTGCTATATAATGCATGATAAACTTATTATCTGCTTAAGTTTCATTTAGTAAATATAAATTATATGAATTTTTTTAGCTTTCACGCATGCAGGAAGAAGCCCAAAATGCGCCTGGTGCATACAGAATAAGTTTTTTGTCAAAGACAAGAGATTTTGAAATGCAACTTAAAAAATGTCGTAAAGAATTGGTGAGAAAGTTCTTTTTTTTTTATCGAGAAGTTTTTTTTCTTTATCAGATTAAATCAGGAAAAAATATAATTTGTTTTTTCTTTATCAGGTTAAATCAGGAATGAAATGTAATTTGTAAAGTGTTAGCATTAAATACATTTTAAGTTTACGTTCAAGTATTTTAAAAGTTTTGAATTTTTGAAACACTGAAACATGTTTCAAAATAAAAGAATAATTCTTAACTCCACAATTCTTAGCAAAAATTTTAAATTTTAGGCTAGGCTTACTTCAAGTGATAAAGATACATTTTCAGGATTTGAGGATGATGAACCAAAGGCAGGTCTTTATAGTTTTTGTTAAGGAACTTTTTGTATGTTTTTTTTTTTTATAAGTAAAGATGTATATTAAATGCATAGTCATAACGTTACATTTGTTTTTTTTATTTTACAGAATGATGAGAATATTTTATTTTATAGAATGATTAAAATGTTTTATTTTATAGAATGCTCAGAAAAAGCAAATAATTAAAGGTTTTGAAAGTTTGGATCGTGGTACAGAAAGTATAGTAAGGTCGCAAATAATTGCTGCTGAAACAGGTATCTGGGAAACAGTGAACAACATTTTTTATATTATTTAAATTATTTAATTTTGTTTGTGGAAATTTAGAAAATAAATTTTGAAGTTATCAAAGTTATATTTCTTCTTTGCAGATGAACTTGGGGTTGGAATAATTAGTGATTTAGATACTCAAAGAGAAGCACTCTTGCGAACTCGTGATAAAGTGAGATTGTGTTATTGTTTTCTGTTTGTTTTAAAATTTTGTTGCTAAACTTAACATTTTGTATCATTTAAAAACTTTCTTAGGTTTTACTTATTAAAAATTTCAAAATAAAGCAAGCAAAAAAATTCTTTTGTTTAGTAGTAAGACAGATATACTGTTCCCACTTTCTACTCTTAATTACCTGCTATAACACTAATCATATTGCTAAGTTATATTACAGGTTGAATATGTTCATGAGAATGTTCTTGTTGAAAGTGTGTTTTTCATCTAGTTAGTTTTTATTGACAATTAACGTCAATAACAAGCTATTTATTTTCCATTAATCATTTTTACAATAATTTTAATAGTAATAAAACCTGTTTCATGTTCTGCTACTTTGTAGGATATGCTTTTTTAGGCAAAGGCTAGAAGAAGCCAACTCTTACTTAAAACACCTCCTGCCTACAGGCCCTTGGTTGAGTAAAGACTAGAGATGGTGTCTCGATAAAAATACTCATTATGGACAGATGTTAAATGTGCCCTGCTACTGTCTTGTAGAAGGCCTCCTAGGCAAAGGCGTAATGGTTAAAAAGATTCTATCTTTTAACCAGCCTTGTACCCTTCATCTATTAGGCTGGTGTAGATGTATTTATAACACATTATTTTCAGTTTAGGTTGTTGAATGCCTAACCCTCTTGACTCAATACATGGGTGTCTCTATTTTATGACTAGGCAACTCATTCTATTATCTCCTAATAAGTGGTAAAGCACTGAGACTCAGTTTTGTAGTTCTGAGGCCGGCTGGTAGTTAGGTTTCCCAAACTCTATGGTAGCTCTTAGAGAGGTTGATTCCATCAACAGCTGTAAAATATTAGAGTACTTACAGTGTCATGTTGCGCATGAATGGTATCCCTGTTCGTATTTTTGGTGTGAATTTTTGAGGTCACGTTTGGAGCTCTTTGTTACTTTGTTAATAGTGTGCTGAGTACTGTCTATGCTTTGAGTCAAGTTCTAAGTAACAAATTTAAAAATGACTAAAGTACCAAAAACTATAAAACACAAAAAACCATTGTCATTGCCAAGTTCTCTAAACCTATGATTCTCTAATATTCGTGGTCTTTGAAGTAACTTTTCTTCTGTTGAGTCTTATCTCGCAAAGTTCACTAGACCTACTTACTCTTTGTGAGATCAATTTGAGTTTAGCTTTCTCATGTTGTGATCTTAGTATTGGTGGTTATATTCCTTTAAATACTCCAATAGTCACATGCTTGGCCTGGGCATCTACATTTGTAAGAATTTACCCATTTGTCAGGAAACTAGGTTTCAATCTACAGACTATTTTTTAATGTGCTTTTTTTTAGCGCTACTTCACTCTATTGTTTTTTTCTTTGTTCCATATCGCTCTCCTTCATCTCAAGACTGTTCTTTTTTTGATGTTATTTCTAATTGAATTGACCGAGCTCTTTCTTTTTATCTTTCAGCTACTATTGTTGTTGGTGACTTTAATGCTCATCACTATGAATGGCTTGGCTCTAGTGTCAGTAACTCTGCAGGCATAAAGTCTCACAAGTTTTGCCTTTCTCAATCTTTAACACAAATAGTCAACTTTCTTGCTTTCCAGACAATCTGAATCATTTACATTCTCTACTCGGTTTATGTCTTATTTCTGATCTTAGTCGTGTCAGATCCTATTTGATCTCTCTAAAACTGTTATTTTATTCTTCTTTATCAGGTAGAGAGCTATCTGACTCATCTAACTACCGTTCCATTAGTCTTCTTCCTACCATAAACAAGGTTTTAGAGTCTTTAATTAACAAACAATTTCTTATCTTTAATCTAATAACTTACTTTCTGATCATCGATATGGATTTCGATCTTCTTGTTCTAAAGCTGTTTGCTAACAGTAATAACAGATAGGTTTTATCCAGAAGTGGTCGGGAAAGGCGTGCAATCGCACTCTTTTCCTGACCGTGCATTTATTATTTTTTTGTGACTACTTAACCACGGCTAAAGTTTTTAAAACGTTTGAAAAATGCGCTAAATAAAGTATAAGGTAATTAGGCGAAAAATTGCTTTTAAAGAGTGTTTCCTATAAAAAAACATTTATTTAATATATCGAAAGATATCGTTAAAAAGTGTATTTATTACAATGAATATAAATGTTTTTAAAAACTTCATACATTTATATTAATTTTATAAATAACAACGAAAACGATTTTTTTTAATAATTTTTGAAGAATGCATAAATATAATAGTTGAAAACATAACAAGTTATTTATTTATTTATTTTTTTTTTTGTTATGTAAACTTTCTAATAAAATTTATTTACACTACGCTAAACGTTTTCAAATAAAGTTTTAAAACGCCATTAAATAAATTATCATAGAATATTAAAATCTTTAATTTCAAAAGTATTTTTTTAATGATGAATGTAATATTTTTAAAACACTTTGTATTCTTAATATAATAAACAACGACGACAACTAATGCATTTCAATAAACTTATTTAATAAATACTTTTTGATAATTTGAATAAAGTTTGTTTTTTACTAAATGATAATTAAATTTTTTTATTTAAAAGAGTTTGCTTAATATAATGGAAATATTAGAAAAGATCAAAGTTTTAAATTTCGTTGCGTTGCTTTTAAAAGGTTAATATTTGTGTTAGGAGAATTAAAAAAAATTTTTTTTTTTTATATTTAATTAAAATTATTTACATTATTATTTTTATTTGTTTATGTTTATTTTTATTTGTTTATGTATTCACTTTTCTTACTTATGCTATTAGGTTTTTCACTTGAATTAAGCACTTTTTTACAACAAATTATTGAAAAATATAAAAAAACAATTTTTTTTTTTTTTAATAAATTATTCACCTCCCCAAGGCCCGAGTGGGCCACTACAGTCGAGGAGGCTACTAATTTTTTTTTTTTTTTTCCTGCTGTAAATCGTGGTACAACCCTCTCTCAACTCTTTAACTCCGAAACACGAACCTTGACAAGCAAGACCGCTGCGCGGAGAAATTAAGTTGAGCGCGGTACTTCCAGGGACGTGGTGGGAGTCAAACTCGGAACCGCTCGCTTACAAAGCGAGCGCTCTTACCACTACACCACTACTGCATTATTTACAAATATTTACCGCATTATTTACCGCATATTTAAAAATATTTTAAAACCCTTTGCTTTTAATGTGTTGTATTTATTAAGATTAGAGATGTGCCGGGTACCCGGTTGGGAACCCAGTAATTCGGTGGTTTTACTGGGTACCCGGAATCAGACATTTTGTTGATGTACCCGGCACCATGTATCTTTGAAAATACTTTTAAGAGACATAGCCTTTAAGTGCTGCAACTAATAAATAATAATAACAAATCAAACTTTGCTTTAGTGTTTCTTTAAATTGTGTAGCAAGATTGTTAACCAGGTAAAAAATAGGACTTCAACCAATAAACTTCTTGATAGTTTCAGAAGTTGATAATTTCTATGTACTAAATCTAAACGTGCCTCACTTAAATTACGTTTTCAAATATATTTTTGCTATATTATATTGAAAACGTTGATAGCAGCTAATATTGCAAAAAGGTAACTGATTTATACAGATATAAAAACCGTAAAGTAAAACGAAATAGTATGAGAATTCGAAAAAAAGAAAAAGAAAGAAAAATAACAAGTAATTGCTTCTTTTTATTGCTTAGAACAGGAGAGAAATGATCCTTTACAATAAATAAATGTTTAAACCAACAACCTTTTAACCAACATAGACGATTTTCAACTAAATTTTTTCCCCATGAAGTTTGAAAAATCTCTTTTCCCTTTTGTTTCTGAATCAAGCTATTTACCACTGTGCCATGGCTGCTAAAAACAAAGAAATATTGCATTTTAAGGAGTTTTAATTTTGGCTGTTTTTAAAAATCCAAATTCGGTTCAAATCAAATTTTTAATCAATTATTGTCGGAAAAACTATTTGATAGTCTACTTATTACTTATTTCAAACGCTAATAACGTCTTTCATTTGTCACAAATAAAAATCATAAAAGAAATTAAAATTAAATAGCAAAAAAGTGGTCTAAATTATTTTTGATTTGATTAAATTTTTTTTTATCCTTTATTTTTTTAATGGACTCGGTGCCGGGCACCCCGTCTCGGACCCGGTTTTTACCACTGGTTCCCGGAATCCGGCACAGCTCTAATTAAGATCTTATTTATTACAAGAGCCAAAAAAAATATTTTTTGATATTTTTTAAAATATCAAAAAACTTTTGATATTTTAAAAGTATTTTAAAGTATTGCTTTGTAGTTAAATTTATTTTTAAACTGTGCTAAAAATAAACTAATTTAACAAAAATTGATAATTGAATCTAAATTCGGTACTTGAAAAAGATTATATTTCTTTATAATTTATTTTTTAAAACAATCTTATACTTAACATAATCTTTTATTTGCTTATCACCATGATCGGTTGAAATTTGAACAATTTTAAATTGAGTTTTCTTAACAACTACTTAATTGTTATGATTTTTGTTTATAATGATGCTAACATAATTAGTTTTCTTGTGTGTGAGTGTAGTTTTGTTTATTCCTAATTAGTTTTTGCAATGTTGAATAAAGAGTCCGAAAATCGAAAAAATAATATGAAATTTTACATAGAAAATCCATTGTTCTGAAATCATATTCTATGATTTCAAAAGCATGTAAAGTTCCAAAATCAACTGTTGGAATTATTATAAAATTTTATAAGGAAAACAAAACTGTAAAATGATATCAGGAAGTGGTGGAAAATCAAGATTTATTTTCATAAAGAAGGCAAAATCAATAGTCGACTCAATTCATCACAATCTTTTTTTTTTTTTTTTTTTTTTATTTTACTTCAC
Organism: Hydra vulgaris; assembly: GCF_022113875.1. Lineage (NCBI taxonomy): Eukaryota > Metazoa > Cnidaria > Hydrozoa > Anthoathecata > Hydridae > Hydra > Hydra vulgaris. The sequence continues at coordinate 33,719,289 of NC_061160.1, forward strand.
CTCCTCAAGGCCGAGAAGGCCACTACAAACGAGGAGGCTACTTATTTTGTGGCTATAACCCTCTCTCAACTCTATAACTCCGAAACACGAACCTTGACGAACAAGGCCGCTGCGCGGAGAAACGAGTTGAGCGCGGTACTACCAGGGACGTGGTGGGGATCGAACTCGAAACCACTCGTTTATGAAGCGAGCGCTCTACCACTACACCACTACCGCATATCTGACTTAGTCACAACAAGATTTAGCTACAAAGTTTATTATAGACAATAAATATGTATAACTTGTTCAACCAATGTTTAAATGCAATAAAGCTTTCATTTAAAGAGTATTCAAAAAAGAAAATCTGAAAGAACATTACTAGAAAAAAATACCAAAAAGGTTGATGGAGAAATCAAGACAATTGGAAGAGCTAAAAATTTGCTTAAAATAGTTATGAAAAAAAAATTAATGCATTTTAGAAGACGATAAAACTTACTGTAAAAGGATCATTTTGATGCTTCCAAGTAATCAATAGTATTATCAGTTAAAATGTTATAAAGCTTTTGACAAATTTAAGTACATTTGAGTAAGAAAATCATTTTTGAGTTCCTTGTATGGCAGGCAATATGCAGTTGAGGTTTTAAAAGCTCTCCTTTCATATTTTTTAAATATGTTTAAACGCTCTAACAATTTTCTTAAGTTCTAATTAGTAATAGAAATTTTGGGAAACAAACTTTGACAGTGACTTTAAAAATATAGTTTTATTATTATTTTAGATTAGAAAAAAAAAATTAGAACTGCCAATAAAAATCAACAGATGTCCGAAAGGGCGACTTAATTTATAAATTGCAACTAAAAAATGTTTTTTTTAGTTAGTCTGGTACCGTTGGGCAACCATGAATACACAACTCTGATATTTATACCCCTCTTCGGCATTTATGGGGACATTTTGATTTTTCCCGTAAATAACATTTTTTTTTTGTTTTTCATTTATCTTGTTCTTTTCTAATTATTAATTTCTTTATTTTTATTTATAAATATTTAAATATAATTAATAAAATATATAAATTTAGACAAAAAAAATAATTCAAATTTTTGTAGACTGATGATCAGATAAATGATTGCTGTGATCCATGCAAGCATGGAAGCAATTTTCTCTTTTTATTATTTAGCAATTATGATTTCTCTTTAATCAGTTTCTCATAATTTATTTTAAAGATTTTGTAACTAACTTTTTTAGAGATTTTTAAAAAGGGTTTTTTTTTTAACATTTGCCCTGAAGTCATTTAGTTTTAGTTATTTTGAACTTTTTCAATTTAGTTTATTTTTTTACAGTACTTTGATAAAACAGGTACTTCTATAAAAGTTTGTAACTTAAATTTTTTAAGTTTCTGAAATAATGAATCTAAGTCTTAAGGGTTATAACTTAATATTAATTTTTTTTGCATATAGCTGGAAAAGACAGATGCTGAATTGGGTAAAAGTAGAAGGATATTAGCATCATTAAGTGTTAGGTAAAAAGCATAAGAAGTTGATAGTATTTAAATTATATATATATATATGTATGTGCGTGTATATATATATATATATATATATATATATATATATATATATATATATATATATATATATATATATATATATATATATATATATATATATGTATATATATATATATATATGCAAATAGTTTTAACTTGCATTTTTCATATTTAAAATTATTCTAACATTGTTTATAAATTTTTTTTAAATCTTTCTATTGCATTATATATATATATATATATATATATATATATATATATATATATATATATATATATATATATATATATATATATGCAAATAGTTTTAACTTGCATTTTTCATATTTAAAATTATTCTAACATTGTTTATAAATTTTTTTTAAATCTTTCTATTGCATTGTTTGTGTTTTAGGTTAGCAACAAACAAACTTCTTTTAGTAATTATTATAATTGTTGAGTTGGCGATTATTGGTGGTATTGTTTATTTAAGATTTTTCAAGAATAAACATTAATGTCATAAGAAGCATTATTTTCACTTTTAGTGATTTCAAAAATAAAAATATTGTAATCAGTTGAAAGTTATACTTTTATATTTCTCGTCATTTTTTTTTTACTCTGTTTTTGATTGTTAGTCTATTATATAAAAAGTGATTGAAAATACTTGCATGCAGTGTGTTTTACATTTTTAAGAATTAAATTTTGTATTTACACCTAGAATTTACAGGTTATATGCAATATGTAGTTTTTTTTAATATATAACTTGAGAATTTTTTGAATTAATGAGTAATTTACTTTTTTTATTCCTGTGGTCTGAAATCTGTAACTTACACCTCCAAGTTTAAGTTTGACACCTAAGGTTTACATTTTTAATACTTAAGGTTTGTAAATATTAGTTTGATTACTTTCAAAACTTTTAATTTTGAGTTTTACTGTAAGTATTTTAAGTATTGTAGATTTTACTTTAAGTTCATATAATCTTCTTGTCTGATTTCATATTAAAATGTTTCATATAGATTCTTACAAGATAAATTAAAGCTGAAATAACATACTATTTTATTATTTAAAAGCTCAATTTTAAAATAAAAATATATTTAAAAAAAAGTTTTTATTATTATTTTTTCTCCTGTTTTAATCACTATGTATTTCTTAAAATTTTTTAGTTATTAATGCTATTTATTTTAAACTTATTTCATGTGTTTATACCTTTTACCTATTCAATGTATTTATATTTTTCACTTATTCCATGTTATTATATTTTGTTTTTTGCTTTTTTTATTCAGAAAATAAAATGTTAAAATTTTTAGCATCAATACTGAACTTACAGTATGAAGCTGTTGTATCTATATGGAAGGTTTATTGGTTTTTTGTTTACTCCATTTTTATATCTGTTGTAATCTATGGTGCATTCTTCATGCTCTACCTCCCATCTCCTGAGCACATTAAGCCTGTACATTTTAAATACAAGTAAATTTTTATGCCTGTTTAATTTATGGTCTTATTTGCTCTCTATTTATTCTAAACCAATTGTTCAAAATCATCATCATCATCATCATCATCATCATCATCATCATCAACATTGCTGTATTAATATTTATGTCAGTTGTATTATAGTAATTTCATATAATATTGTTTGTTATTTTAAGTCATGTCTTTGCATTGCACATTTTTGTTTTTTGAGTAGTACCTGGAATAAATTTAGTCAAATTCAAATAGCACATCTAATAAAATATTTTAAAATAATTTCTTAAATGTTCTTATAAGATATATTTAAATAATTTTCTATTACTTTAATTTATTTCATCTATTAATTATGTTTGAAATAATGGAATACTCATTTTTTTTTTTATAGTTTTAGTTGTGAAAACTCAAATCAAGTGTGTTCCTATCCAACTGCCATCGTATCCTTACATGATTTCTATAAGCCCACTAAAGAAGCCATACGAGTGAGTATTAATTATTGTTATATTTCTTTATAATGTCATTGATCTGCTTGCAATATTACAAAATGGTCGTTTTTACAACTTCCCAATGTTATATAAATCATACATATACATATATAAGTGTGTGCATTGTGTACGAAGATTAACCAAACAATTTTTTTGGTAATTTTCATAAACATTAATATGAAGAACAAAAAAAACTAAAAATACAGGAGTATTTAGATTTAAATAAACAGGGTCTCTTAGGGTAGGGAAGAGGTAGGTAGGAAGGTAGCAAACTTAAAGAGTATGCTACCACACTTTTATATAAGGATATAAGATAAGAACTTTTGCATAAGGTAAACGATATTTTATTATGTTGTAATTATTAGTATTTTTTTACATGATTTATAATCTTGCCAATAACATTTAACTTTGCGTACATTGTATGATTATTCCCATAACATAAAACATTCAACTATACATTTATGTTACTTGCTTTCTTTTATATAAGTATTTTATAAAAATGTTATAGCTGATTTTATTATTTTGCATTTATTATTTAATTATAAATTATTAAAATAATAAATTAGAAAGCTGAAAAAAAAGTTAAATATTAAAATTTTCTAATTTCTAATATTGTATGGGAAGGATTTTTAGGTCCTTAGCAGAGGTCAAGAGTATATGATCAATGTTCAACTGGATATGCCCTTCTCTGAAGAGAATAGAAATTTGGGTGAGGGGTGCTTTTTAATTTGTTCACAGATATTACTTTTTTAAAGTTTTAATTTATTCATCTCCCAAAGGTCACAGGGATCACTACAGTCAAGTAGGCTGCTCCTTTTTTTGTAAATTGTTATTTTCTCAATCCGTGTAACTTCAAAACAAGACTAACAAGGTTATTGCGCTGAGAATCAAGTTGATCTTAGCATATGCAACTTTGTTTCTGTTTTATACTTTGGCATTTCTTATAGCGTTTTTACTTTTTGAAAAATGCACGAAGGAAATTTTATTCAAAATCATTTCTTGGTTGTTTAACAATTCAATTTTTCTTTATATTTTGTAGATAATTTTGATGGAAATATATTAAAAGATATTTTATCTATTATGTTTTAATTATTATATATAATATAATAAAAGAAAGACTGCAAAAAAAATTTATTTATTCACAACATCCATTTTTAATAAAAACTATATTGTTAAAATATGACGTTTTTTAGTGTGCATTTATTTCCTTTTCTGAATTTCTCAGTTTCGATTTAAATTCTTGAAATTATTTTTAGCATTAAAATTCTAAAAGTTATGAAGTTAAACTATTAAAGAACTTTTACTCAGGTTTACTTAAATAAAGTTCATTTAAATGAGGTTACCTTCACTTAGTTGAAGTTACTTTTACTTAGGTGGGATTTCTTTCACTTAGTTGTGGTTCTCTTTGGTGAAGTTTCTTTCACTTAGATGAGGTTACCTTTACTTAGGTGGGGCTTAGAAACATATTTCAAAAAATTTTTTTATTTTTTTCAATTTTAATAGTTTTCTTAATAGTTCTGTGCACACATTAGAAAGAGTAATTTAATACTTACATTGACTGATAAATTAGGGTATGGATAGATTATATCAATGTAGAGAGTAAACATTGACATTTTTTGTAACACTTACCAATATTTTGCAGATAATAAAGTTGCATTTGACAAGAATTAAATATAAATTTTTATCTATTCTAAACAGTAAAAGAAGCTTGGATTATATTTCATCTGCATTCTGATTTAAGATCAGTTACATTTATGAAATTTATTATGAGCCGGGTTTTATTTTCTGATTTCAAACTTCGAATCAAATTGTATACTAGTGCAATTGTTGTAACTTCAAATCAAATAAGATACCAGTGTGATTAGATACTGATGTGATTAGATAGTGGTGCGATTAGATACTGGTGTGGTTAGGTTACTGGTGTGATTAGATTACTGGTGTGATTAGATACTGGTGTGGTTAGGTTACTGGTGTGATTAGATACTGGCGTGGTTAGGTTACTGGTGTGATTAGATACTGGTGCGATTAAATACTGGTTAGGTTACTGGTGTGATTAAAGAACAAAGTAATAGAAATATTAATATTAGAAAGTTAACATTGCACATCTTGTATTATGAAATAAGTTTTTTTATTTTTTGGTATTAAGTCTATTCACTTGACCATTTCAACTTAAAACAAAAGAGCCAAAAGTATTTTTATTTTTTATCTTAGATGCCAAAATCCTTATTAATACTAAATTTTTAGTATTTTTTTTTTTTAAAGGTATGTTTTTATCAAAGATAGATATACTCAACAAAGATGGGAAAATTTTGGCTTCCTCTGAAAGATCTGTAAATTTTTTTCTGTTTTTTCTTGTAATTTTTTAACTTTTATCAAAAAGAAAAATAATTAAACTTCCTGAGAAAACTTTGTAATTTTTTTTTCTTTGTTTATAATCAGGTATTTATATGAAAAGTCATTTCATTTAGAGTTTGTTTACATATGAAAGTAACTTGTTAAGCATTATAAGCACTTTCTTCTTTATATTTCCATTGTTATTTGGTTTTCAAGAACAAAAAAGATGGATGGAAGTGGTTCTTTTGGACAGTTTTATTGACTCTTCGGTAAGCTTTCATTACATTTGAAAATTTAAAAGAAATTTAAATTTTTCGTTGCTTTTTTTTTTACTTTACTTATTCAAAAATAGTTTTTTACTTGGGTTATTTTTTTTTTTTTTTCTTCTTATAAATTGTATTATTAAAAACAAATATACAAGTTAAAAAGTGAACTAATGATAATATCTTTGATAAGTTGTTATTTTATATAGTTTTATTTTACATATATTTCTTAAAATAATGTAAATTATTAAATAAATAATATAAAATTTTAATGGTAACTTAAAATTTTATTTTATTTATTTTTAAATATGATAAATTAATAAACAAGTATCAGATTTAGTATATATATATATATATATATATATATATATATATATATATATATATATATATATATATATATATATATATATATATATATATATATATATATATATATATATATATATATATATATATATATATATATATCAAAATAAAATTTATTATTAAAAATTTAAATTTATTATTAAAAAATATTTATTTGATAGAAAAAGGGTTTTGTTGTTGAGTATGAACCCTGATAGAGGTTGCAAAGGTAACCATTTTTCAAAATATATATATTTTGTTGTTTAGTATGAACCAGCAGAAGTTGCAAAGATCACCATTTATTCTAAACGTATACAGTTCTATTCAGCACGCTTAAGAATCAAAGCAGTATTTTCTGGTATTAGGTAAATTTTAAATTTTATTTAATTATTTATAATTTCATATCATTATATTTGTTTTGTGTTATTTCACTAATTACAAAAAATAATCTAAATAATAATGAAAAGAGAATTATTGATTATCACAATAAGATTAAGAAAAACAAAAATTAATCAATACAAAACAACTCAGCACATTGAAGCATGTAACGGTTACGCTGTTGATACATGACACATGAACCTTAAGGTGTAGCAGAAGTTTTATATAAAACAGTTCTGAGGAAAATCTAACTGAAATACAGTCCAGGTCAATTAAAGTTGGTAAAGCTTCCTTTTAATAACTTTTTTATTTTTATATTCAGTTGTTAATATATACGATCATTTAATTAAAATTAAATACAATATTTTATCATGCAGTTTAATGAAAAAATGTTTTTTTAAACCCAGCACAATTACTCCTTTAAATATCAAAAAGGTAAAAATATTTGTTACACCTATTTTGTCAGCGACAACTTAATTACAAAAACAAAAATTTTATTTCTGCTTAGAAATGCGTAATGTGGCATAACTTGACATTTTGTTTTCTCTACAAAGTTTTTAAAATGGTTCCTCTTTTAAGTTTGAAAATGTACTTCAATTTCAAAAACAGGCTCACGACCAACTTAATTTTTCTTAATTTCTTAATCTTTCACGACCAACTTAATCTTTATTACTTTTAGGCTCATTTAAAACTATGATCGTGTATTTTTTAGGTATTACATGCATCAGTGGCCAATCACATTTAGTTTTTTTGCTTTTACAAATATTCTTGCCGTCGTAACCATGGTGTTTCTATGGCGCAGAGGAAATAAAAATGAAGAAATACAACTTGATCTTGCTGATGATTTAAGTGACAGCGATGATGATGTGAACGAAGAAACTGACAATAAAGAGCTTACAGATGAAAATCTGTGTTTAGACGAAAATGAAGATGATAGCGATTCTAATAACGTAGAGATTGAGGAGATTGATGGTGGCAGTCGCTTGGGTGGTCGGGAAATTTGTCAATGAAGAACAGTGAATTTTATGAAATATATCTTTAGGGTTGATCAACCTTTGTGTGAAAGGAATTTATTAATATGAAGTTAATTTTTATATAAAACACTTTATATATAATGTTAAAAGTATTTTAAAAAAAATAATATATCAGATTTTAACATTTTTACATGATCATTCTTTAGTGCCTCTTTATTACTTTTCTTTTAATTTTAAAATCTTATTTGCATTCTTCCTGATGTTTAATGCAAGGAACGAATCGAATGTGTTTTTTATAATTTCCGGTGTTTTTTCGTTTCTTTGTTATTCAAGCAAGATTTCTTGGTTTTCAAGCGAGATTTTAGCAAAATAATGGTCTTTCTTAAAGCTTGGAAAACGCTTTCGTTTGGAAAAAACTAACGCTTGGAAAATGTAAAACACGCATTGTAGAGGCGGTTTTTCTTGACAAACCTTTAATCTAAATAAAGTTAAAAACAAAGTTATACTGTTTTAAAACAAAAAAATATATAGTAGAACATACATTAATAAATAATTTTATAATTAATGAAAAAAATGAATTAACATAGCGACGTATTGAAGTTTTTGCGGCGGAATTTCTGTATAAAATTCTGAAATTCTGTATAAAAATCTTGCCTAAACGAGGTTTTTATTTTTTTTTTGAAAATTATATTTAGTGAAAATAGTGTAATAAGTTATTTTAAAGCTTATTTTTTGCTCTAAGTACATTTTTGCGCTTTTTACTTAACAGTCTGTCAATGTAAGTACGTCGCCGTGTCTACCACTAACAGGCTTGGGTAGTAGTAACAGTCAAAAACAGCCTAACTGAATTCAGATACAAATTCAACCAGTTTCAAAAAATTAAAATATGAATTTAACGTTAAAAAACATCGAAAAGTTAACGTTGAAAAACATCAAAAAACATCGAAAAGCTTGAAGAGCATAAACCTTTTATACTATCAGAAACAAGAAAATTATTAAAAGAGCAAGAACAAATTTTTATATTAATAATAAGTGAAAACTTAAAAAGACTTGACAAACTTGAATATGAAGCCAAAGAAAGCAACTCAAAAGATGCTATCATTGAAAGAGAAATTTACGAAATTAAAGAGAGCTTGCACTTTCAAGAAGAAAATATAACTAAAAAAATAGAAAAAATTACAACAAATTCGGGGTATGATATAAATTACCTAGTAAAAAAAACAGTGGACTTAGAGAATCGTTCACGAAAAAACAATTTAAGAATTGATGGTGTAAAGGAAAAAAAGGTGAAAGCTGGGATAGAAACTCAAAAGAAATAATTAAAAATAAACTTAACATATCTGACGATATTGAAATTGAAAGAGCCCATTGTATTGCAAATGCAAGAAATGATAAGTTACGAACAATAATCTTCAAACTGCTGAATTATCTAGATAAAACTAAAGTTCTTAACAACGCAAAAAAATTAAGAGAGACTTATATTTAGGATTATATATAAGGATTATATGAGGATATATATGAGGATATATATGAGGATTATATATAAACGAAGACTACGCGAAAGAAACAATAGAGCATCGAGAGAAATTTTAGGAATAAGTTAAACGACTTCGTAAAGCTGGTAAGTACGCCATTATTAAATTTGATAAAATTTATTGCAGAGATTTTTAAAAATAAAGCTGTTTTGAGCGAGCGCATTTTCTAACAAGTTTTTATTGTCTTAAAAATCCGCGGTTAGCACGAATCCTTATAATGCCTACCTAGCTGTCCCAAGAACGCCATTTATACGGAAAGTTAGCGTATACATCAAGGTACCCTGTGATGCAAGTTTTGAAATCATTTAATTTTGTGCGCGAGAAATAATTTAATTTGAATGTTCAAATTAAGTCAAATTTTGACTTCATAGTGCGCCAATAAAAACATTTGTAGAATTTGAACCACTCAATATAATTTAATAAAAATTGGTGCAAATGTAGCCAATAGTCACACCAAACTCTGGACAAAATTTCAGGCTAATTGGATAACTAGTGTAGGATTTATTGCAGTTTTAGTTGAAGTTTTGTTAGTTTTTTGCTACTTATACCTCAAAGCGTTACCGATTACTTTAAAATTCGGTCACTATTTTTAAAATAACGGTTACATGAGTGTTCTACTATGTAATACCAACAATTTTTGTTACAATTATTTTATTGGTACATGTACTGTTTTCATTTTATAGACCAAAATAGTGATTTTCTACTTAAAGTGTGATTTGAATTGGCTTTTGAATTGCCAATGGCGTTGACACGGCCTTCAAAGTGGAGAGGGTCAATCCCTCAATTTCTAAAATAAAATCCATAATTTCTAAAACAACTTCCTATATTTCTAAAACAAAAAGTCCTCGCAAAAAAGAAATCGGCAGGCCATGGCTCCCGTGACGGCCTTGTATGCATAGCGTGAATATACCAACATTTCCTTAGGTATAAACTACTGCCAGAATGCAAAAAAAATCAAAAAAAATGGTTAAGAAGGATTTCTAGGATACCTACATAGAAATAAATATATTTATTTATCTGAAAACAGAACAACTGTAAAAAAACCAAATATTTTTTATATTGACAAAGATAATTGACTTTAAAAATTTAGATAAGTTAACTAAGATATCTTACCAATACAAAGTTTGGAGGGCCAGTCGGAGGAAAATTACTTTAACTAAATAACTAATTAGGTTGAAGGGTTGTTTTGAAATAAAACAACCCGTGTGACAAGTATCATTAGTTTAATAAGTGTGACAGTTATCAATAATGTAATTTCCTTACAAGTAAATAGTTTGAACAATTGTTTCCTGGTAAGGAAAGAACTATTCGAGAATTATTTCCTTGTAATTTAATATTACCTTAATTAAATAAAGTAAATATTTCCTTTATTTTAATAGTTTTTAATTAATAATATGTGTTATTATGTTAAGTGGATTGTTATCAAATATAAATTTAGGTCAAATTTTGTAAAAGGCAGAGTTTGATTTAGTGAAGTCAAATTTAATGAATTGCCATGATGTTAAATCAAGCAAAGAATCATGATGAAAATCGAAATGTTTGTGTGCTTGCTCTGTCTAAAAGAATGTTTAAGACAGCTTACTACCTTTCAATCAGATCGAATATGCCAACTGTACAAGACCAAGATCAATGTCAGTGATACTCGGGTACTAAAAGGATTCTGCGAATCGTGTAAAATTATCTTGCGCAGGAAACAAGAGGGGAAGGAAGTAGCACTTCCTCCTTTGTTTCATTTTAAGTCAATACAAGTGAGACCTGAAACAAGAGGCACGATGTGTTGTTGCCTTATATGCCGAATCGGTCGTTCAAAGCTGCAAGAAAAACATCTTCTTATAGAGCAAACCACTATCGAGAAAAAACCAAAAGTGCGTTGCAGGAAATGCCTCAAATAATGTAAGGGAAAACATTCAATCTTTAGCAGCAAAAGATGCCAAATCATCAGAACAAATCGCATCTCGAGTTATTTCCAATAAAGAATTATCTCCGGAAGGAACTATTCTACTGGCTAATGCATCCGGCGGGCCTCCACTTACAGTTACCCCTGGTAAATATTTATACTTAAATAATTTTAACATATATATTGAAATAAAGTCTTGACTATTAAGAAATAACACTAAATAGATTTCAAGAATTATATTTTTGACAAGTTTCCAATTTCTTTAAAAACGAATTGTTTGAAAGTTTTACACAAACTTACTAAACAAAGTTTATAGTAACTTTAAAATATGTATGTTTTGGTTTTAGGTCAAAGTAGTGTGCAGACACCATCAAGTGATCCAAAATTGACCACTGTAGCCCTTGTAAATGTGCAATTAAAGAAGGTCCTGTCAAACAACGGATTAAAGAAACTTGTTAAACTATAAACAAAACATCACGCAGCAAGATGGTAGAGCGAAATTTCTACATGAATTTTCTAAGACTAGGTCAACAATTGAGCGATTTCTTCACCTGCGGTGACATGTAAATCACAGACAAAAAAACAGATTCTTGTATAGTTCATGTTGTTACTCACTGCAATTATTTATCAAGTCTTGAAAATCATGTTATTCAGTCCCGCAACATTTCTGGTGGCTATTTTGTTAAGCTCGGAATTGATGGTGGCAAAGGTTTTCTCAAGTTTTGTCTAAGCATTGTTGATACTGCGTTAAAGGATGAAACCAGCTCACCGCACCAACAACAACCTTTCACTCAAAAGAATGGTAAATACACAATCTGGTGGGGTTGTTGCTAATGCTGTTTTGCAATATCATTCGAAAGCCAATCATCTGCGGGCCTGTCAATGTTCTGATTTTGGAAATCATTCGACCGATGGAATTGCATCTCCTCTTAGGAGTTGTCAACAATCTTTTCAAGATCCTTAAAACTGCTTGGATAGAAGCTGTTAAGTGCCAGCCGCCCTCCAGATTCAACTGAGCCCGTATCACGGGGGCCAGTTTGAGGGAAATGAATGCAAGAAGCTTCTTAAAAATGTGGATATGCTGCAGCAACTTGCTGAGACAAACATGATTCCCAATATTGTGTGCATAATTGAAGCATTCAAAAGCTTCAATTTATTTTTTAAGGCTTGCTTTGGATTCATCCTTCAGCCGGATTTTGCTGAAAATTTGAAAATTTCAAAAAGTGTTACCTAATGATAACTGGTGTAAGCGTAACACCCAAAATTCACGCCGTGTTCTACCACACCAAGAATTTCATCAGTCACAAAGGATCCCCCTTGGGGCCCTATAGTGAACAAACTGTCGAAACTTCTCATCAAGATATTTATCAACATTGGTTGAGGTATAAGCAAAATAATAATCATCCAGAGTACAAAGAAAGATCATTTGAGTTATTAGAAATTAAGTACAAAGAAACATCATTTGAGTTATTAGAAATTAAGCTGCTGAAATTCATATTTTATCGTGTATAATGAATTTTTTTACCAACTTTAAAAGTAGTATTATAGAGTATTTGTATGAAAAGAACACATTGAGCTATTTATTAATAATCTTTTGGTGGAGAAAATCAAAAAAACATTTCTTAAAATGCAATTAGATATTTGATGGTAATACAATGTAAAAAATAGGGTTTAAATAGTTTTCACTTCATTTTAAAAGTAAATATATTTAAGGAGGTCAATACAAAATGTTTTAGGAGATTTTATTTTAGGAGATATACTTTTTTTTTGTTTTTGTTTTACTAACTGGTAGTCCTTTGAGCAGGTTTGGCACTTTTTTTTAACTTTTTTTTTGGCAGCAGTTTATACCTTAGGAAATGTTGGTATATTCAAGCTAAGCATACATTGCCGTCAACGCCGGGGAGGCTAGGGGGTCATGTCTTTCTCTACTTTTTTTTGAGAGGATCTTTTATTTTAGAAATATAGGCAATTATTTTAGAAATTATGGATTTTATTTTAGAAATTGAGGGGTTGACCCCCTCCACTTTGAAAGCGTGTCAACATAAAACTATTTAAATCACGCTTTAAGTAGAAAATCACTATTTTGGTCTATAAAATGAAAACTGTACATGTACCGATAAAATAGTTATAACAAAAATTGTTGGTATTACATAGTAGAACACTCATGTAACCGTTATTTTAAAAATAGTGACTGAATTTCAAAGTAATCAGTAACGCTTTGAGGTATAAGTAGCAAAAAACTGACAAAACTTCAATTAAAACTGGAATAAATCCTACACTAGTTATCCAATTAGCCTGAAATTTTGTCCAGAGTTTGGTGTGACTATTGGCTAAATTTCACAGTGGGCCACTGACTGGACAAAAGTATAAAAATCAAAGTCAGAATTTCGATGTCGTAATGGTTTTAAATCTTTTTATAAATATTATGAAACAATTTGAAATCTTTTATACACATCTAAAATTGTAATGAATAGACTAATTATGTGGTTAAAGTATATGCAAACGTAAATTAGAAAAAAAATATTATAAAGCAAAAAATGCTGTTTACAAAATCGATAGTAATAATGTAACACTATATTAAATATTGCGCATTGAAAATTATTTTATTATTGAACTGTCTATTTTCTGCATTTTAAGAGTTGTTAGACTAAAATAGGTAAAAAAACAAATAAGTTATAATAATTTTAAATACTTCATTAAAAGAATATTTGAAGTGTATTTTTTGGTTTAAAAAATACAAAAAATAGAAGATCTTGTAGTATCCTGTTATTTTATATACATATTTTGAAGCTTTTATATCCATATTATGAAAATATGTTTAATTTAGCTGCTAATATTTGCTAAATTAATTTTTATTTGCAATGATTTGCAAAAATATTCAGGGGCGGATCCAGCATTTTTTGGTGTTTGAGATAGTTAACTTCCCGGTATGGAGCAAACTCCAAACATTTATATGTTTATACTTATATCAAATAAGGATGGTTTGCAAAAAATTGCGATGATTAGAGCCTGGGAACAAAAAAGCCCCAAAATTTGAGACGTACCTGCCCCAAACGTGAGAGCAACAAGTTGATAAAATATTTTTTATACTATTCTTAACAAGACTTATATTTATCCATAAATTTTAAATTTTATTGTAAAATATTTCAGCGTTCAAAAATTATGACCATGTAAAGTTTGAATCCCCCTCAATTCGAGGGGGTTGTATTTCTTATATGGTCATAATTTTTGAGCGCTAAAATATTTTACTATAAAATTTAAAAATTATTGATAAATATAAGTCTTGTTGAGAATAGTACAAAAAATATCTCAAACACTAAAAAATGCTGGATCCACCCCTGATATTGTGTATAAAATATAACATCGTGAACAAAATAATACAATGTTATAATATAATGAATATTTTGATTCAAAAATAAGACTATTTAATTATAGTTAATATGAAAATAATTAAAAGAAAATATTTCTACATAAAATAAATGAAAACCTATTGATAAAGTGTTTTATTTTTAACTTTAGACTATTTTTATTATGTCAAGCATTAATAGAAATCAAATCCATTTATTTATAAGAGAAAACAAATTATCATTAACAAATGAAAAAGATAAGCTGGTAGATTTAATTTTATTAGTGAACAACTTGGCAATTCTAAATGTAAGGTTCAATTTTCAAAATTTACTTTTGAATACAGAAAGCGATGGGCTGCAAGTGGACGTTACAATGATATATTTTTGGATAAAAATTTAGCCTGGCATTGCAAAGACTTTATTAGTCTTCAACAAACCTTTTCTTTATGCAATACAGAAACTACACCTAAATTATCTCTTGGCAGGCCTTGTAAATTATTTAAAGAGTCATCTGATTAATCGAAAAAGAGGAAAGTGTCAAAACTTGAATCATTGGCAAGTTCTTCAAACGAGCTGTTGTTTGCTAGCAGTTGCAAACTTTGGAAACAAGGAAAGAGAAAGCATGCTAAGGTAGTTAGAAATTTATCAAAAACTCAAACTGATGAACATGTTCAAATTACTCCCAATGAAGCCTTAGCACTCATCTTAGATAATAATCTGAGTAAGTCTGATGATCAGCGCCTAAGGAACAATGCTGTAAGAAAAGGCTGTAATTTATATCCAGCTTATAATAATGTACGGGAAGCAAAAGTACTTTATCTTCCAGAGAATAACCTATGGACTGTCACTGACTATTCTGCAGAGGTCAAAATGCAAGCATTGGTCAATCATACAGCACTACGTTTAATAGAATGTCAGGCAGAAGTTATTAACTCCTTAGATGATCTTCAACGAATGACCCTAAGGTCCAAAGTTGGCTTTGATGGCAAAGCCTTTATACTCAAATAACAACAGAAGAAAACAGAAATATTACAAATGAAGCCAGCTTATTCCTCACTCGCTTTGTGACTTTGCAGTTGGATATTGTAATGGCAAAAAGAAGATTATTTGGTCCAACTCTCATCCATCATCCACTTTATTTTGCAGACCAATAAGGTTCTCCTATAAAAAAGAAACATCAGATGTATTAAAAGAAGAAGAACAATTCCTTTACAACTCAATAAAAAAATTATTTACTACAAAGTATGACAAATTAACAGTTCTGCACAAAATTGAAATTACAATGGTGGATGGGAAAGTTGCCACAGCACTATCCACAGCAACAAAACCATCGCAATGCTGCTCAGTTTGTGGTTGCAATCCAAAAAAATGAATGACTTAAATACTGCAAAAAGTCTCCCAATTACTAAAACTGGACTCAATTATGGGTTTTCAACTCTCCATGCATGGATCAGAACTATGGAATGCCTTCTCAAAATAAGCTACAAATTAACAATACAGAAATGGTCAACACGAGAACCATCTGGGAAAAAAAAAATTAATTTGCTGAAATTCTCCAACTAGATGTTATCATCATTAAGATGTTGCATGTTATTTTGTGCACTTTATTGTCACAATATGTTATTGATTCTTCTCGATTTAGAGACTTCTGCATGCAAACAGCTGAACGATATGTAAACCAGTATCCATGGTACCACATGCCACAGAGCCTGCACCGAATTCTTATTCATGATTGGCAAGTTGTGGATCGAATGGCTTTGCCAATTGGCATGCTCAGTGAAGAGGCACAAGAAGCACGTAACAAGGACTTCAAGAAGTTCCGGGAGTCTTTTTCAAGAAAGTGCTCCCGTTCTAAAACAAATAAAGACTTGTTAAGGAGATTGATGTGTTCATCTGATCCAGTTATTAGTAATTTGAGAACACCACATCATTCAAAGAAGAAAAACTTTCCAGATGGAGTGCTAGAGCTACTAAAAGAAGTGCCACTTAAAGATTTTGTGTAAATATATTATATTATTATATTTTTACTGCAATGTTACTTGAATTGTGTTTCTGTTTTCATTTTTTCTGCTTATCTGTTTACTATATTATTGCTAAAAATTAACGATGTTATAACGACATTTTGTTTACCCCATTGTAACTAAGCAATATAATTATCCATAGCAACAAAATAAAAAATATCACCTTCATAAAAAATGCACACATCATATTAGTATTCATGCCAAATTTAGTAAATATAGCACTCGTAAAATATCTACAAATACCAAAAATAGGTTGTTGCTAAGCAAAATAAAGGCATCCATAGCAACAAAATAAAAAAAAACACCTTCATAAAAAGTGCAGACATCATATTAGTACCCATGGTATAAGTGACGTTCTTGAGACAGCTAGGTAGGCATTATAAGGGTCCGTGGCAACCGCAAACAGGGCTGTCCCGAAGAGGTCTTCCATGGAGGGGGGTTAGTATTTTTCCATGGAGGGGGGTAAGCATTTTTTTGCCAACTAAGGACACACACACACAAAAAAAAAAAAGGTGCTCAATACTTGCAATTTGTCAACTATAAATATAGCAAACTATATTTATATTTAAATTTGCCAACTATAACTTAATATAAGTATAGTTGGCAAAATGTCAACTATATTAATAAATATAGTTGGCAAAATGCCAACTCAAAAAGCATTTCAGTTGGCATTTTGCCAACTATATTTATTATATCAACTCAAAAAGCATTTCACATTGAGCAAAACTTGCTCAATGTGCCGACTCAAATGCTTATATGAAAGCTTTTTTTTTAGGAAGGGGAAAGGGGGTGGGGGGAGGACTCCCTTCCTTCGGGAAAGCCCTGACCGTGAATCATTATGGCTACTCAACGCAATTAAGGCATAGAACAAGCAAACTCGTAAAAAAAAGCCGATAATTTTAAACAAATCCGATTGGTTGTTAGTGGCAAAGCGGAGAACTTTTTATTTATTGGTATTTAATTTATGCAAATAATGAATTCGTAAATAATGGCAAAATTTTTTAAACAACCGAAACGTCATAACAGGAGATAAATCAATATAATTATAAAGATCTTGAAGTGTTTGTTTGACATAATTTATAAACCTAATTACATTTTAACATATTTTTGTTGGTATATTTTAAAAAAATATGTTACCTTTGCAAAAACAGCTGGAATGAATTATGTAATATATATTTCCATTTGCGCAGTGGTAACAGCAAAAAGTATTTATTTTAATACATTACTGAAGTCATAGTAGCTACTTGTATTGACTTAGTTCTCAATGATATAATTGTTTTTATAATAATAAGTTAAAAGTAACTTATGTTACTTTTAAATTATTATTATAAAAATAAAAGAAACCAAATGTCAATTAAAATTTACTACTGACATAAAAACGAAACAAGTTTGAAATTGAAAGTAATTTGTTTATAAAGTTTACCCCCACTGTTTTTAAATTGTTTTCAAGATGGCCGATTAAGTCCTGAGTATTTCAAAAAATGATAAAAAATACCGAAAACAGTTTTTTGAATGGAGCTAAAAGTTATGATTATTTATGCAAAGACTTTCGTAGAAAAATTAATACTACCATAGTCTATCTTAATCTAACGTGACCATTTTGTTAAACATACTCATTTAGGTGTAGTATAGAAAATAATAATATTAATTTTCATAAAAAAATGATTTTTTGTGGATAATTTTCCTAAATAATGTCTGATTATAAATGTCAAGTTACATTCTTTGCTTTAAAATCCACAGACTTATCTATTGCCAAGCCCCAAGGTACTTTATGTTGAAAATTACATCTTTTCTAAATAAAACTACGCTTGACGATTTGTTATTGTCGCATTACTTTTACCAGATTATAATAGCAGTTTAAATAATCTTTCCATACACACCAAATATGTAATTCTTTTTTTGAAGAAAAAACTTACATGTATTGTAATTGAAAAAACTTAAATTTTTGTTCGGAAAAACGTGTACCAGGCCTTAGTTGCATTGAGTAAGGAAACGATAGACTTTGAAACGCTGCGTGTTCTTTGAAATTGCTAATAAATCTTTACCACGCAATTATTTTGACGAAAAAAAAAAAAAAACTCCGATTCCGCATTCCATCAAACTTTAGAGCTGTTGTTCAAACTCTTATTCAATCTGGAATCCGGTTTGCCCACCCCAGTTCTATTTCCTATATATATAAATCATTGGTAGTCCCCACCTTAACTTATGGTATGGAGCTATGTGAAAATAATCCTGGTCTGATGAAAAAGCTAGATATAATTGGAAGGAGTGCGCTAAAATCGTTTCTAAATGTTTCAAAACATAGTAAAAACTATATGAATTCGTTATTTAAAATCCAGGAAATTTCAAAAAGTGTTCAACAAAATAAGTTAAACTTGTTCCTTCGACTTCTTAATAACAAAACAACTGCAGACATTATCTTTTCACAACTGCAACACCCGTTATTTCAACATTCGTTTGTTAGTGATATTCAGGAACTATGCCGTCTTCAGATATTAATTTTTCAAAACCTAATTCAAAATAAAAAGAAGGTAAAAATACCACTTTCTAAAAGTAAAATTCCTTCCGAAGTTGAACGAAACTTGAAGTATGCAATAGAGTGCTGGAATGCAAAAGAGCAAAGAGGAGTTTTCAAGCAAATTCTGGAAGAAAACGTTTTTAAGCAAAGTCATCCGAAATAACTTTCTTATTTTTTTCTTTTTACCTTGTAAATTGGGTGTTAAATAAATAAAATAATAATAATATTTTGATAAACAAAACTTTTAAAGTTTACGGGTAGACAATGTGTAATAAGCATTCAAAAAATTAAACCCAAAAATGTAAATGTGTAATGTAAACCATGCGCAGAAGCATCTTTTTTTACCTGTTCAGACATTTGACAAATCTATTCTGGTTTTAAAACTGATATTTGCTTTGCTATATGCTGTTTGATTTTAAGGATTTATTTCTCATTGTTTTCTTTAGTAAACTCCACGTATGTAGGTCGACAGAATCTAACACCTTGGGGTAAAAGATATAGCAGCATTAAATTTTTTGTGTTATTATAAAGTGTTAGCTGCAATGTTGTTGTCGCTACTATTATTAAATATATTAAATACAACTATCATTGATGATATTTAGAGTTTCTAGAAGCTACATCTAGTCTCATAGAACTCAATAATATTAAATAATTACCTTTAATGTGTTCTTCTGAATGCTTTAAAATAGTTGATTAGCACAAACAACATGTTTGATAACTTTAGATGTAAAAACAGCTTAATTGAATGAATTAGTTAACAGTTTTGTTTTTTACAGCAACGTTTTTATAAAAAGTATCAAACAGATAAAGCTAACTTATTTAAAATAACAAGTCTCTCAGGCTCGTATTCTAATGTCCAAGATTCAAATCAATTAATCTTTTGGTTATTCACGAGAGCCTATCATTCTAGTATGATAAACTTTCTTGTTCTAGTTAAATCTTTTGGTGAACGGTATATTTTTTTGGTGAGCGGTATATTTTCTTTAATTTTTTAAATAGTCCTGTAGCTTGTAAATCTAGCAGGTACTCTCATGTGTGTATCGTGATATGAACTTTCATGATATGAAAAATCGAAGAAATACCAAAACGCTTTATATTTTGAAAACATATTTGAATTGCTCCAGTTTAGTGTTTTATAATTCTGTTAAGAAGCTTAACCATGATGTAGTATTAATTACTATTTGTTGTTCTGTTTTCAACAAGTAAAATTTGTTGAATTGAATCTGTTTTAAAATCAACTTTGGCATCAGCTATTCATCGTTTATCTCTGCTACTTCATTCAGTAAATTCCTTTGATAAAAGTCCTGTTTTTGTTTCTAATTTGAAAAAATAGTATATTTTTTGATTGGAAAAGCTAGGCTGTCTAATAATTCTTCAATCAAGAGGGTGAGAAAGGTGCGGCTACATCTTTGACTAAATTTTTCTTTTCACTATATTTTTAAATTTAAAATAGATATTAGTTTTTAACTTTTTTCTTTTGAATTTTACTTTTAAAGAGTTTTAAAATGATATTAACACCCACTAAATTAACACTATCCACCCACTAAATTAACACCTTTTAATGAAAAATAATACTGTCCCTTAGGTTAAAAAGTTAAAAAGTGGGATTGAAAAGCCAAAAAGCCATTTGTATAAAAATATTTAAAACTTTGTTAAACAAAGAACTATTTTAAATTTACTTATAAATTGAAAAGATTTTTTCAATTTAAGGAAATAATTTCTGTGAAAAGTTTCTTGATAAACATCTTTAACTAAAACCTACATACAAAAATAAATATCTCCATAGAAATTATATATACAATATATACATACAGATTTAATCTTTTTTAAATTCTGCATTATGACAAATAGCGTCTGTTTAAAAAGTGAACAATTATCACAGTCATTTATGATATTTATGTTTAGTTAATAAAAAACCTGCAATAATGAATAAGAAGCCCCTAAACCTTTGCGATACTTATATATACACTTTATATAAATAAATTATTTCATGTAGGATATAAATATTATGTCATCCTAGGCTAATCTGCTTTTATAAAAAGTCACGAGATAGAATATACGTATTAAAATTTATCCACCGTCATTAAAAGCCATCACGAGGAGTATATGTAATGACAGTCATCCTGAACTAATCCACTATCATTGAAAGTTTGGTTAATACTCGCTTCTTTTTTTAACAGCTTAAGATTGTCCTCTAAATTCTTTGAATACTTTTCTAATCTTAAAATTTTTCCTTTCATCTTCAATAGTTTATGATCTAGTTTTTGTCTATTACTCTCGCTTTTTGCTTGGGTCGTTAAGTTATTTCGTTTTGCCTTTTCAAATTCGGTTGTGATAAAATTGCTTTTTTCGCGTAACTCCTTCAGTTGAACTTTACACTTCTGACAAGTTGCCTTTAGAATTTTGTTTTCATCAATCAACGCGTTATTAGATTCAGTAAGGCATTGAATTTTCCAATGTAAACTATTATTTTCTTGGAATAGGTGCCCGCTTTCGTACTTTTCAACTATATTCGTTTTTTCTTTTTTAATAGTTTCCAGTTCTTCTTTAATTTGCTCAACAATTTGTATTGGAACCATCTCAACAGTACTGCTGCAACCATTCGTATTTGTATTACACACGTTAGCTATAGATAATTCTTTGTTGTTGATCATCGATGCTAACTTCATAAGATCAGTGTACTTTATTTCAGGTATATTGATGATTTCCAAATCTTCTTCTTCATCCACGGCGATTGTAATTTCAAATGTTTTCTTATTCTTTTGTTGAAGAACATGTATTTGTTTATAGCTAGCATCTGGTTTGATTTCGTTGGATATCTTTTTGCTTTCTTCGGAATCAAGTTTAGCTAATTCTTGAATTAAAAGTTCAATCTGTTTTCTTTGCTCCCTTATCTGAGTTTCCTTTTGAGAAACTTGTATTTCAAGTGAACTGATTGTTTCTGCCATTTTTATTTTTTCCTGGATAAGCTCTTTAACTCTGGACGCACGGCAGAGTTTGATTTCTTTTACTGAGGAGATTGGTTGATCAATATAAGAACTACGTACATTATTAACAAGTTTTTTTTGTTCTTTTTTTAACGTGTTAATTTTTTTTGTAATGTAAGCAGGTATATTTTGAGCAATAACTTTGTTTGAGGTAGTATTTTTTTGAAATATTTTAATAGACTCTTCAATTGACTCTTCAGGTTTTTTTTCGCCATCATCATTATGAGCTACTTTGTTTGATCTAATACGAATTTCTTTTATAGCAGCTTCATGTTTGACAAGATTTTCTGTAATCTTGAATAGTTCTTGCTCTAAGGACGAGATATCTTCGGCTGATCCTGGAGGTCTTTTATGCAACTTATGATCACAAATCAAACACAGCCAGTTGCAAATGGACAAAATATCAGTTGCAAAGGCTTGCATCTTGCTTTCAACTTCAATATTTTTATCTTCCATTTGTTTCGCTTCTATATATTTCTGTAGCAGCTGAGCATTTGAACTTTCTTTTTCTTTCAAAGCATCATTTTCAAATGTCAATTCTTTTATATCTTTATCCAATTTTTTAATTAAATCTTCTTGTTCACTAAATTTAGCTTTATAGTACTCAAGTTCTTTTTGATACCAATTTATCTGAGTAACTTCCTCACTGTAATTATTTTTTGCATTATTGATCGTTCGAGTTTCACTTTCATTATGTAAAAAAGTATTTATTTGGCGCCTAGCATAATCTCTTTCCGACATAAGAGTCATTTTGTCATTCTGCACTTTTGTAAGTTTGTCATTTAAACACATATTTTCGTTTGTCAAGTTTTCAAATTTGTTTGCCAAAGACGTATATCTAAAGCAGTTATGCTTAATATATAATAATTTAATAATAATTATGCAGTTAATTAAAAAAAAACAAATAACGTAAACACTTTTTATACTGAATACTGCTAGTATTCAGTGTAAAAATTTTAAACTTTGAAATGTCAAATGCAGAAAATTCCTAATGATTGAAATTATCAAAATTTAAAACTGCTGTTTAAAATATTTAAAAATATTGAAAGCATAATAAAAATATTAAAATTATAAAAAGATTAAAAAAAATTATCAAAATTAAAAACTGCTGTTTAAAATGTTTAAAAATATTGAAAGCATAATAAAAAGAAACAATATTACAAAACTAATAAGTAAAATAAAGGTAATATAAAGGTAATAGAAAAAATAAAATAAAAGATAAATCTAAATAAAAAAAAAAAAAACATGTGCCTTTTCTAATTATTCATTAAATTAAAAATAACAATGATCTTTAAAAATGAATATATTATTAAGTATATTGGAAAAATTGGTTTTGATTCTATCAACTAATCAATTCTTTAATCAAATCAAAAGAATAAAAAAAAAAACAGACCTTTTTTCTAATTCCCCAAATTCTGATTTGCTAAAATAGTTGTCCAACTCAGTTACATCAGAGCAAGAACTTTGAACGTTGTCGTTTCTAGGAGCTGTGTATCGTTTAGTTAAAGTAAGCGGATAATCAAAAGAAGAAATCTTGCTTCTTCGTCTAATAAGTCTAGTAGGGAGCAAATTATTCTCAACAAATTCGTCTGGTCGATCATGTAACATTTCATTATTTGATTCACAGTCAGTAAAAATTTCAACGCATTGTGTTGACCACATTTCTTTCTTTGTTTTAACTGAATGACTTCTACTTAAAGGTGATAACTAAATGAAAAATGAAATAAAATTACACACACAAATATATATATATATATATATATATATATATATATATATATATATATATATATATATATATATATATATACACACGCATATTTACAATATTAATTGATTTATTAAACTTTTTATATTTAAAAAATTATTGAAACAACAACATACCACACATTTTTCTTGACTTTGTTTTTCGAGAAATTCTTTTTCTTTTTTCATTTGATTAACTTTGATTCGTTCAAAGCGAGCAGAATCTGCCATTGACGAAAAATCAGAAAAATAAGCATCTTCATTTGAAGAAAGAGAAAATGTGTTATCAGGATCCCATATTTCTTGTTCTATAAACGATGATGCGATGAACGACTTTTTGTGTGTGGAATTCGGAAAACTAGAGTGCCATCTTGAAGATTCCAACAGTATACGTGTAATTTGAAAGATTTGTAAAATATTAAGAAAATTGTGAATAAGCATTGCAATTTTATCTAAAAAAAAATTTAAAACAAGTGCATTAAAAAGTATGCACTATTTCCAATTATATCTAAGAAACAAAAAACTTACCAGATATTTTTGTCCTGTTTAAAATTCATCTTTATTTTTAGTTTTTTCAAAAAAAGAAAAAAAGTTTTAAGTCTGTGAAGTTGATTTTCTTTTTTTAAATGAAAAAAAGAAAATCAACTTCACACTAAACATTTAACAGAAAAACAAAGAAAATCTTAAAGAGCAACAAAAAGTTTGATAAAAAACTTTTTAGAGCCAGAAAAACATGTAAACAAAACATGTAAACAGAAAAACATGTAAACAAAAGAGAATTTCAAAGTAACAATGCTAAAAAAAAAAGAGTAAAAGTTTATTGACCATAAAGACACAGTTAAAGCAGGTTAGAACAGGTACAGTAAAATTCAAATTTGCTGAACAATAAGTTGTGCAAGATTAAATTTTAGTTGATTAAACAAAAGATAAACTTTAGCAACAACTATTACTACAGTGTATTTGTAATTTGTAGAATTGAAAAGAAATCCAACAACATGATCATACAACAATCATGAAAAAGAAATCCAACAACACAACCATACAACAATCATACAATGATGAGATAAAATCTCAAGCTTGACAACTAGATCAACTACATCAACAATGTACATTTGGAATCCCCCTCACACCTCCCCTCTCTGATATAACATTTTCCATACAAAAATATATAAGAGATTTAGAATCAGTATCAAGAAAATTACTTTGCAATAAAATGTTAAAAACATTTTTTATATGAAGAAATATTTCTTAAAAATTTGTATAAAATTGATTTTATCTAACTATATAAAAGTGATAAATTTACATAAAAAACTATTATTATATTGAGATTAATTGTAAAAATATCTTATATTGATATACTAAATATCTTATATCGATATACTAAATACCTTATATCGATATACTAAATATCTTATATCGATATAATAAATATCTTCTGTTGATATACTAAATATCTTATATCGATATACTAAATATAGTTTGCATAAGTATAGCATAACAACTTTATCAAAAATTTCTTGTTACTAGACTGAGAGTATTATAAAGGAATGATGAAATAGCTTGAGAGGGTGATAAAGGAATAATGAAATAGCCTAAAATGATTAAAAAAGAATGATGAAACAGCTTGAGCAGATGATAAAGGAATGATGAAATAGCCTGAGAGGATGATGAAACTGTGTGAGTTGTACCTATCATTAAATGTAAAAATTCTCATTAGCTTATTGGTTAAGTATTGAGGTGATTAAAAAAAAACAAAAAAACAAACTATTTTCTTAAACATGAATAAAAAATTTTTAGCGAGTACAAAAATATTTCAAACTTTCAAGATCTTGTTTACATTTAGTTTTCGGCAATTTCTACATGTTTCTTAAGTTTTTACAAATTCATCCTTACTTAAAAATGCTCTTCTTATAAGTGTGTACTTAAAGCTTCTTTAACTTCCTTTACATAATGCTTAACAGGTTGCCCTTCAAATGGCCAATTAGATTTTTGTAAAAACTGTTTGATTTCAGAAGTTATATAGGTAGTTAGATAATGATCATGATACCAGATCTACCAAAATCTTTGCATTTTGGTGATGAATCAACATGAACCTTTTGTAAATCTTCATTTCCAGTCCCTCAAATATCTACTATCTTATTACTATCTTTTTCAATACATGAACACAACAATGTTTGAAGTATATAATCACAAATAAATTCTCCTGATCTTTAAATGGTTGTCAACCCTTTTTCAACATCTTTTTTAAGAAATTAGAGTTGCTGGTAAAGTACATGTTTGCAATTCAATTCAGTTCAAGAATGTTTAACATTAGTCATAAACCAACAAGGAAATTAAACAACCATAATAAACACAGTAATAGTCCTTTAATTCTGTACCTTTAATGAGATTTTTAGAGATTCATATTTTGCTAGAAGAAGTCAACAATCTTAAACAATATTTTGCTAGAAGAAGTCAACAATCAAAAAAAAAGAAACACCACCAATTCCTAATAATAAATGTAGTTTTGGTAGTAAAACCCTACTTCTAATAGCAAAAATAACTTTTTAACCATGAAAATGATTCTCAGATTGAAGTTATTTTTTATTTCATATTAAGCAACAAATAATTTAATTTCATAACATAAGTAACAAAAAATAAGTGGATTACCTATTTTAATAGGTTCAAATGATACTCCACTTGCAAATCAGAAATTTAAATACTGCAAATCAGTATTTAAATTTCTGCAATCACCGCAAACAATTGGCAAAGATTTGTCAATACCCCTCTCAGTCAATATTATTAACTAAATTTAATTCATATTAATCCCTCATTTCTCCCATCAAAGAAAATATATTTAACTTTTCCCCTTTTTGTAAAAATTAATAAAAATTATCAAACTTTTTCTTGTGCTCTAAAAGTTTTACAATAACTTTTATTAGAAGATGTTATGAACCAATATCTGTAAAAAGCATCAGTTTAACTCCTTTTTTTCCTGGAAAAGCAATTTCTGAAGCCTTAATCCACAATGCCATTATTTTATCACAAGTAGTTAAATTTAAAACTAGCACTCAACCACTGATGTTATAAAGCTTGTAGCATATCTTTGGCAATCTTATTTATTGGTTGGTTTATTTTGAACCAAATAAAATACTTATTTTTGTACTAAATTTTTCCTGGTTCTAGATGCCATCTTCTAGTTCCATCTTCTAATTATTTTAATCTATAACATTCTTTTAATTTAGTAAAAAAATATAAATTGTTAGCTAGAAATCGACTTTTTAATTTGAATGCTTAACAATATATGTTATCATTACAATTATCAAGTTAGCAAACAATTAAGTAAAAAGAATGTAATATAATATAAAATATAATATGACCACTATAAAAATGAAAAGAATTTTAAACAATTATTTTATAAATTATTTTGTTAGTCTTTTTAAAATTTCATTTTGCAATCCTATTAAAAATACTTTTTTTAATTTTTTATATATTGAGTTAAATATTTTTGTTTATAACTTTTTTATTTAATATTGTCTGGTAACCTTTTTATACTTCTTAAAATAAAAAAAGAAAACTCTTCCAAAATAAGCAAATTTAGTCTGAATTAGTAAATTTTAGCAAATTTACTAATTCAGAAAATGGAACCAGCTTTTATTTTTTAAACCGGATTCAGATTCTCAATAAAATTTTTACTTATACCCCTGATTATTTTATTAAAACTTTTTTTTTAAAAAAATGTCTAAAAATCAACACACCCTAAGTAGTGGAGGATAATCTGGAGAAATGAAGTAGAGGACTGGGTAAAAGTGTTGCAATTCATCATTGTAGAAATATAAACAAAATTGTGATAATTAATTGGAAACCCCTAGCTGTCACAGAAGAAAGATCACACTCAAAATCAACTGTCTGTTTTAAGCCAACAAAAAGAAATATTTTTTCGTCATGACTAGAATACTTAGTTGTATCATCTGCAAGAAGATATATAAAAAACATCACATAAAATACAACTTTGATACTGTGGTTAAAAAAATAATTAAAAATTTTTTAAAAACAAATACAACATTAAAGGGAGGGTCAACAATAGAATAAGAGAATCAAAAAAAGAAAAAGATTTTGTGAAAAAATAGTTTTACCTTTATCAGAACATTTGAGTGAGATGATTTGTAAAGCATTGCTCACTTTTTTGTATAACGAACTCTCTTTATCTAAAAGTTGTACAGTAAACAATAGTTATCTAAAAGTTATATAGTAAAATATAGTTGTCTAAAAGTTATATTGTAAAATATAGTTGTCTAAAAGTTAAAAAATCAAGAAATGCTAAAAGTTAAATACAATGAACTATATTTATTTAAAAGCTTAACTTAAGTTTCACAATGAATAGATTTATGTTAAACTTATGTGTTTAACTGACCTGGTTTATATTCTGTGTTCTCAATTTCAGCTACAACCTTTTCAAGAACATTTTCAATGTCTGTACATATTTCAGAAATCATATAAGCAGATTCGATAAACAAATCGTTTTTATCTGCTCTTTTTATGTGCAGAATTTCACTTTTTATCTTTGCCATCTTTTGCAGGCTTTCTTCTATTAAGGTGTCATAGCTATACACTTCAGAACAGCTTTTCTCTTTACCAGAAATTAATGCTTTTTGTGTTTTGGCAATTGACGATATTGCCATTGTAAACAGCGCCATCGCTGATGTAGAACGCAGTGTATCATAGTTGCTACTGTGTTGATGAAGATTTTCATTATTTTCGGTCAGCAATTCTAGCATTCCATAGATATCTAATGCATGTTCTGCACACTTTATTATAATGGTAGGAACAGTACTGTTTGTTTTTTCAATTGTATTCTCACCATCAGTCTAAAAGAAATTAGTAATCCCTTTGTTTTACATGAATTTAATATTTC
The DNA here is from genome assembly GCF_022113875.1 of Hydra vulgaris. Classification (NCBI taxonomy): domain Eukaryota; kingdom Metazoa; phylum Cnidaria; class Hydrozoa; order Anthoathecata; family Hydridae; genus Hydra; species Hydra vulgaris. The sequence continues at coordinate 33,747,979 of NC_061160.1, forward strand.
ATTAATAACCAAATAAATTTAAATAAATAAGAAATAAAAAAAATTTACATAATTTAAAATACTTCTAACTTTACCTGGGTTTCAGTAGCAATGTTTAATCCGTTTATTGAGCTGGAAATAAAGTCGCGAATAGGACGTGCTGACTGTAATTCTAATTCTAATAGTAAAAAACACACTATTTAAAAATAATATATCGTAATGTGATGAGATTTAAAATGTGCTTTAAACCTCATTACTACTATTAAGCTAATGAAAAATTGTAGTTCCCATTTCCCCTACAGAAATTGTAGTTCCCATTTCCTCTAAAATAATTAATTTTCATGTTAAATTAAAAAAAATTTAAACCTGCAAATCAAAAAATTATAAACCTAAAAATTGTGCTTAAAAGTTGTGCCTAAAAATTTCTCTATTTTTTAGTAAAAAAATGATTCCTTATAAAACAAGTCAAAGTACTAAATTTTTACATGTTAAAGAAAATATTATTATTAGTTAAAAAGTGTTCATAAAAAGTTGAATTTTCGATAGCTGTTTTACAAATGCTTTTTTGTCTAACACAGAGTAAATAGGCTTATTTGGCAGCACTGAAACCCCATTGAAACGTATTTTGGTATAAATAAAAACATCCTTCTTCAACTCTTAAAAGTTAAACTTATATATGGTTTCAAATCATAAAATACATGAATAAAAAAAAAGGCTTTTAAGCCATCTTAAAAGAGTATTGCTAAAATTTTCTTACAAATTTTACCTTTAGCCTAAATGATTACATTTTTTTTTCATTGCATCAAAACTAGTCCTACCGTATCTTTTTAAAAATGTTTCTTCAAACGTCTATCTAATAGCTATTAATTGCTATAAAGCACAGAACTTAAAGTACAACTAATATGTTGTTTTTCATTTAAATAATTAAGAAATAAACATAAATTACGAAATCCATAAATCAATTCTCTTTAATTTAATTGTAAGTTATTCATAGATTTCTTTTTGCAGTTTCTCCAAATGTAACTTAAAAGTTAATGTTTTCTAGTTTTTTTTTGTCAAGAGGCAAGTCCATTGAGTTAATTCAACCTTTGTCAACAACCTTTTTCTCAAATTTGTTATAGAACCCACTTTTTTTTCTTTTTTCTTTGAATACTTGTAAAAGAGCTTTAATTATTTGATTTGATTTGTACAGACCAATGTTGTTCTTTAGTAGGTCTAAACTCAATTCTGATAGTTCTTGGAGAGAATTACACATCAATCCTAAATCGATTAAAAACTACATATATGTAATTTTCTTTTTTAAACCTTCATTAGTAGATTTTTTACCTTTGTCCCTTGTAATCAATTGTTTCTTCAAAATAATTTACCAGTGCTTCATAATTTTTCTGTACTGCAAAAACTAAACAGAAACTAGAATAACAACCACTCCAAAATTCTATCAATTTTTAACAGTTGAATATTAGGTAATTCTGGGAATGAATGTAACTCTCTGCTAATTTTGGAGGAAACATCATACATGAAGAAAAGATTATCAAGAAATGGTTTGAACCAATTAATAATTGAAATCTCCCTGAAAAAGTATTGCTTACTAATAATTCCAGTCTATGATTAGCACTATGCTGAACTATAACATAAGAAAACCTTTCAGCAAGTAATTTGAAGTAAACTATTAGTGTCAACTTTTGGCATATGTTTTGATTTTATGACTTCTGTAATAATTTTTTTCCTTGTTCCAATACCTATATGATTGACAATATTAATGCATTTGCTTGTAGAATGAATACAAACTATTTTAACTGTGTTAATTTCTTGAAGATTAATTTCCATTTCAAATTTATTAAAGTTTCTTTTTTTTTCAACTTTATACTAGTTAAAAAATTTTTGCTGTTACAATTTTTTCACGCATTAAAGACATTAAAATATTGTTTGTAAGAGTCTCATACTTAATCTTCTTCTACCATCTTTACGCAGTATATCAAGCAGATTTTTTGTGTTCAAATATTTTCATACATAGTGAACTCAACTGTTGCTTTCTATTTTCACCATGGTAAGACCAATGGACCATTCTTTAGATATTTTCATTCCTATCTTAGGCTATATACCAAGTGTTTTCACTTTTTGGCAGGTAGTGCCTGGTAACCTAGCTTTTTTTGTTGAAAACAGAGTCACTTATTTCTGGAACAAAACCCTGTTTTTAGCTTTAATATCCAGCAACTTGGTCAGTTATAGTTGTTGTAATTGTCCCTTAAGGTAAATTGACGTTGTAATTTTGATTTCCTTTGTTTCTTTTGCATTTGATTTGTTTTTTTCTTAACCAGAGAGTTAGTCAAGAAAAAAATGATGATTTTTTTCATATTTAGTTTGCATTTTTTTGTTTAATTGATATTTTTATATCACTTTTTAAATATATCAATTAAGTTATAACTTTAAATTTAAAACACCAATAACAGGAAACTTATTGACAATTTTAAAAAGTTGCAAATAGCGTAAAACTTATGCTTTAAAAATAGATTTTTTAAAGTAATTTTTGTTCAGCGTTTTGAAAAGAAACAATAAAATTTCTTAAAAATGCACTATTATGACAATGTGATAATGGTAGAAGGTTGGCTGCAAAAGTAGGTCCAACTATGTTTACAACTATATGTTTTTACACTTTGTCTAAAAGAGAAAGGGCATCATAAGAATATCCGCCCCTGATATGGCAACAGTATTCCATACAAGGACAGATTTGAGGTTTATAGAGATAAAGAATAGAATCCGGAGTAAGAAAGTGTAAAGCTTGATTAAGAGATGCAACCTTAGCAGATGCTAATTTTGCAATGGATTTGATATATGGTTTCCAAAAAAAATCGGAAGTAAGAGTTAATTCTAGAAGATGAAGGGTAGGTGACTCATTGAGTACATTACAGTTCATAAATATAGGAAGATCTAAATTATTGCATTAACGATTGGCTGAAAAAAATTGAGTTTTAACTGAATTAAAGTTCATCAGCCACTGTGAGAGTTCATCTCACTGTAGCAGAAGTGAGATCTTTTTCAAGCTCAGTTGCCCCTTTCAAGCAATCAGAAAGTGTTGGCATCTTGTCATGACAAGAATAAATGGTAGCGTCATCAGTGAACAATGCCACCTTGGGTGTGAGAATATCTAGAAGATCATTAATGTAAATTAAAAAGAGTATAGGACCAAGAATTGAATCTTGAGGAACCCTTGAAGTTACAGGATATGAAGAAGAGTGCTGTCTATCGAGGACAACTTTTATACTACAATTGGAAATGAAGGATTCAATAATCTTAAAGATGCTATTAGATACACCATAAGAACAAAGCGTATGTAGAAAACCAGCATGCCAAATTTAATCAAAAGCTTTAGAAATGTCAAGAGAGATAACCTTAACCTCTACCTAATGCACAATAAAACCTATCGGTTATTACTGTTAGCAAATAAGCTGTAGAATGAGAAGGTCGAAATCCATATTGATGATCAGAAAGTAAGTTATTAGATTCAAAATGAGAGATTAAGTGTTGTTAATTAAAGATTCAAAAACCTTGCTTATGGTAGGAAGAAGATAAATAGGACGGTAGTTAGGCAAGTCAGATTGCTCTCCAGAATTTTTAAAAATAGGGACAATAGATGCAGCTTTCCATGAAAAACAAAACTCTGATAAGCAATTGTTAAATAGTTTTGAAAGTATAGATGACAGCTCTGTAGAACACTTCTGGAAGACTAGAACAGGTATGTTGTCTGGACCACAAGCTGTAGAAGAGTCTAAGTAGGAAATCACTTTTGATACAGAAGCTGAAGTGATACAAATATCAAGCAATGGATCAACCTGTTTCACGGCTACATCAGGTAGAATGCAACTAGTGGAATCAAGAAATGACATTGATGAAAAGTTCTTAACAAACAATTCGGCTTTGTCTTTAGGTGAGGTGACAAAGTCTGAACCATACATATAAGGTGAAAAAACAGATTTGCCCTTATTATTAATACTGTTAAAGATTCTCCAGAAGTCACGAGAGCCCAATTTTTGTGATGAAATACAAGATTTTATGACCTGACAATAGCAAGCTTTGGCGTTAAACTAAACCTTTTTACAATGGTTTCTAGCAATAGTAAACAGACGTCTGTTTTTTGGAGAATATTTTTATCTTAGTAATAGTTCTCCATGACTCTTTTTCAATGTGAATACAAAGAAAATTTATCCCTGCCATCAACTTCATTATTACCATTAATGTGGACTTTTAAAATAATTAAATATTGATTAAAGTGGACTTTTAAGCTGGTTTTTAATTTTAAACAATTCCCGTTTTTTCTTTTGCATTTTATCATGCTACAGATTAATGTAGCAATTTTGCTTTTTTTCAGCATAGACTCTTTTCTAGCCAGTGAGTCTACTTGAGGAAAAAGTCTTATAAAAATTTTTAGTGATCAGCTCTATGATTATTGAAAGAATGTTTTAGCAATGTCTTGATGTCTGTGTGGGGTATATTAAAAACTGTTGAGATTAAATTAAATAATGTAGCCTTCTGCTTTACTATTCTTTCTTGTTTCATGAATTTCATACTCTACAACCAAATAAACAACCTAATCAACAAATTCTTTTTTGCTTGACTTGTAGTTAGAATATAAGCCAAAGTTTGAAAGTACATAATAAATGAGATGACTTGCAATCAGTTCTTATTCTTTTCTCAGATCTTTAAATAGCTATCTTATAAATTGAGTGTGACTGGCACATGTGCCCCACATCGAATTTCCTTGTCAGATAAAGTCAGTGTTATGGTAAGAGTCAAAAATGGAGTCAAGGTTGTGCACATCTCATAAAGTTAATAAGTAAAATATGTTAAAGTTCATCAGGGAATACTGTTACAGTTTGTAGGAAAGATAGTTTGGGTATGTAAAGCATAAAAATCCAATTAATTAGGTATTGCATGTAAAAAGTTTTAGAGGTAATAACATAATGGAAGAAGTAGAAAAGTTTGGAGAGAGTGTGTTATGAACAGCATAAAAAAGTTTCTGTTAAGATATGTTTAAAATTGTGTAGCACTATGGGAAAAATCTAATTCAAGCAGGTACAAAAACAAGAACAATGATGATGATCTTAACATGCAAAATTATACTTTAAATGAACATTAATAGTTTAATTTGGTAAAACTGAAATAATCGATATTTTCGAATCCTCAAATCTATATTATTAATACCCTTAATTGAGGTTCAAACTTTTGAATCATTGTAAATTTCAATTTATATATACTATAAGCAACTTAAATGAAATAAAACTTAAATGAAACATAAACAAAATAAAATTAAGTAATCATACCAAGTAATTCGACTCTTTTTGTGAGCTTTTTAGCCAATAATTTATAATCAAACTAAAAAATAAAAAAAATATTAACAAATTAAAGTAAAATTGATAATATTTAAAAAAACAAACATGTCCATTATATAAATTTCTAAAAAGGCTTATCTCTTTTTTTATAAAACAAGATTCACAAAAAACTAAATTTCTGTTAAACTATTTTAGATTTTTTTGAAATTCTTTTTTATTGTCTATCACGACATATTAAGGTTTTTTACATAAAATTTTGTAATTGAAAACAAAAGACTTATGAAATTCATTTTAAAAGTTTAACAATGTAGTAACAGATTAAGATTTTATTTAAAAACAAATTATAAATTCCATCATTAGTTTTTATCAGCCATTTTTAAAAAACGTGATAATGTAACAAATTAAAAATAAAGATTTCCTCTTAAAATAAATTATAAATTTTATTGTTTTTGAAAAAACATTTTTTCAAAAAACTTTTTTCTCATAAAATTTTGGTTTCTATCAAAAAATTACAAAAAACATTTTATATAAATTTTTTTCTCCCTGAAAATCAGACTTTATGTTTTGGCTGCCATTAAAAAGTTATCTTAAATATGTTATTGGAGTGAATAGGGTATTCTATTTTTTGTTATATTGCAAGATGAACAATGCTATTTTTTTTTTATTTAAAAAAGTTGATAAGAATCACATAACTCTACAAAAGGTTGCATGTTGTGAGAGCTTTTAAAAATACATCATAAATATCAAACCGCATTCTGATATAAAAAAAAAGATCTAAAACTAAGGTTTTTCAATTTCAGAGATTAGCCTTTCCAAAAATTTCTGTAGCCCACAAGAATCACTACTATTAAAAACTTTTAAGTCTAGTAAAGAGTAAAGAAAAACAAACATTGTTACAACAAAGAGCTAAATATTGTTTTTAAATATCTCACATCAAGCTGTCTAGAAACGCCTTTAGCAACAGGTTTTCGTACAAACTCCACACTTTTCAGAGAGGTTGCAAGATTACTTTTTAAACGCATCAAGAAAGCATTCATGTGCTTCCCACTCTTTAAATTACATTGCTAGAAATTACAAACTTCTCATAAAGCTTTTATTTATGAAGATTTTTCAAAAAAAAAATATATATATATCATATCAACCTTTATATTCAAATTTATACTGAATCTTTTTTAAACATTTCAAATTTATACTGAATCTTTTTTAAACATTATTTTCTACCCTGACACATGATAAAAAGATCAATCAAAAATTTTTACATCTCAAGACCAAAACAAAATCAATAATGCACTTTATTACTCCAGACAAGACCAAAAAATTGTATTCAAAAAGATAAAAGAAGACAAATACATAACTGTAGAGAAAAACTACTACTCAGGTCATTTAGAAACTAATGGAAAATGAACTTTGCAAGTAATTAGTCTAAGGCATATTTACTAGTGTTAGTAAGCCATATTTAAATAACTGAGATGACAATTGTAATTTAAAAAAAAAGTTATAATTGATGAAAAAGAAATTGATGGATTTACAAAAAATATTGTTTTAAAGTAGCTGTACAAGTTGAAACTCTTGTAAATCGCTTTGTCTTTTTTTTAATGATTGCTTGAATAATGAAGCTTTTATTTATTATAAATATAGAAGAAATTGGTTATTGCAATATCTGATATGGTTTAAAAAAAAAATGAAACAAAAAAAAAAGCGAATTTTTTAAAATATTAAAAAAAAAGTTCAAATATAAAAAAATTTAATGTTATTTTAAGTTATTAAAAGACATTAACTGTGCGAATGTTCGCAAAGACATAAACATGAACTTTTAGAAATTAATAATCTGAAGTTTATTTTACAAAGATTTTAATATTTATGTAAAAAACTAGATTTTTTATTTCTTCTAAATTTGTTTTAGCTTATCATCTTTTTTGCTTTTTATCTTGAATGTTAATTCAAGTGCAGTGTTTTCATCTTTTTTCCTTTTGAACTTTTTTTTATTGCAGCCATAGTTATGTCCTGGTAATGGCTGGTATAGACTGATAATATATTGAAGAAGATGAGACCCTTTAGCCATGGTTAAGGCAACTTATCTAAGAATATTTTTATTAAAAATATACTCACTTTAATTGTGGGTAAGGGAAGGAACTTGTTAACCTTGAATGGAAATACTTCTATTTGTGGTATTACAAATAATACCCATAAAATACCCACTTCTGATCTGCAGTATATGTTAGTACCAGAAAATGCTCAAATTTTAAAAAAATTTCTTTCACTCTACTATGTTATACTTAAATAAGAAATTGATAATAAAGAAACCCAAAAAAAACAAAAATTCAAGTATTATATATTAACGAAAGAATTTACAAAAGGAACACAAGTAAAATTTATTTAACATAAGATAGTTGAAAAAAAACTTAAATTACAATTTAAAAAAAGTTATTACTATTTGAAAAAAATTTTTTATTACTATTTCTTAAATGAATATTATAGTACTATAATATATATTATATAACTATTGATACTATTTATTATAATATATAATAGTAGTATAATATATAATATAACATAAAATATATAATATAATATAAAATATAATTTGTTAAACTTTGTTTAACAAAAAGTAATATTTGTTTAGCAAATATTACTATTTTTTGGTACTGAACTTTAACTTTAAACTTTAAACTTTAGTACCAAAGTTTAACAAATAACTATTCGCTATTTGTTCAATGAAAACACTATTCGGTGCTTAGCATGAACATTAAACTAAAAAAAATTCTTTTTATTATATTATTATTATCATTTGGTATTTTGATATGTCTGATTGAGTAAGACCTAACCAATCCTTTGCTTATGACTTAATATACTCATAACTTTTATTAATTTTTCACTATGCACTAATTAAAAATGTAATGATTGTAAAGAAAACTTGTTGCTGTTGTTATTTACATGATCTTATTAGTTCCAGAATAAACAGAGAATTTTGCTTGACGCAAGATTAAAGAAAATTTTTTAATAATTAGACAAAAAAACGCTTTTTTATCTCAAGATGACAAATTTTCCAAAAAAAATTCTTCTCTACCTATTTTTTATTAAGATTTGTAAAGTAAGAATACAATGAAATAAAAGATTAATAAAGAAAGAATACAATGAAACAAAACCTCCACATTGAGACACATTCTTTCTTTATTGGTAATTGTTCGTGCTCTTGTTCCAAAATTTAAACTGCATCTTGTTTCATAAGCTTCACCTGATGAAGGTGCAACACAAACCTAAAATATTTCAATCATTTAAAAAATAAAAAAATAAAAAACTTTAATAACAACATAATAATTGAAAACTTACAATAAAGCTTGTTTGACACCGTGATCCTAAACATTCTTGCAGCAACCTTGTTAGAGTAGAATTACGAAAAGGAATATGACGTCTCTTCCCCTCTGACAATGCATATATTACATTTCTACAATATTTCAAAATAAAAAATATTTTCAAAAATATAGTATAAAGTATAACATAATACTATATAACATGTAATATTTGATGTTATAGAAAAAGTAAATTTTATCAACAAAAAAACTAATTATTTTTTAGGGAAAAAAATGATGACTAAAACTATATAAGATCAAATATATAAAAAATAATTCTGATTTTTTTATATATTTGACTTTTTCTATAGCTTTTTTTTTGTTTTCTAGTAACTCCATAATATAACAAAACTTTGTTTCTTGTTAAGAAAGGGTTTCTTTTCTGAACTTATTTTATTTTTATCAAAAATTTTTTTAATAACAAACAAAAACTATAGTAAATTAAGAAAATAAACAATGAAAATTAACAACAGGTTTATTGATAGAATCCAACAAAGATCATCTCTTTTAAAAGTTTTTATTTTCAATTTTATTCTCCTCAACTAGTCATAAGGATTCAATGGACCGTCCCCTAATTGATGGATTGTTATTATTGGTCTAATATACAAATACTTCATACCTTATATTTATAAGCAAGCATACTTTAATAATCTCATCAATTTGAAAAAACAATTTAATAAAAACTGTTCAGAAACAACACTTGTTTTAACTTTATTTTACTTATAGAAGTGAAATTGTCATAGTAGCAAGTGTCTTTTAAAATTTTTGCAGAAATAAAGATAATTATTCCGTAAATTTTAATGTTAATTAATATTAACTCAACACATTAAACTAAATAAATAATACTATATAAATCTTAACTAAATAAATGATAAATTTAACATATTAAATTTAATAGGTTCAAAGTTTATAGTTTTTATTGAGATTTTAGAGCTTGATTACCTTTCCATAATATTCCTAAAATATTTATAGAACAGTTTTATTTTTAATTTTTTATATACTTACCCAAGTTCTAATAAAGAAGAATTTATGTGCTTTGCCTCACTTAAATGAACACCTTCTACCATTGTTTTACCTAATCTTTCACTTCCAGCTAAATCACAGCTAAAATTAAAAGATAATGAATTAGTATATAAAAATTATGGAAACTTTTGTTTGTCATTTTATGAAATGATAGATATAAAAATAACAGGGAAAAAAATTATACATGTCCATCTTGGCTCGAAGTACCATGTCTTCTTCAAGTAACATTATACCAACATCACTCTGTAAAAGGTTTGTTTTGCAATAAAATTATTTCTTATAAATATTAATATAAAAGTGTATATATAACTTACATATGTATCTATGTACATAATTTTACAACTTTATATATATAAATATAAAGTTGTAAAATTATATACATACATACATACATATATATATATATATATATATATATATATATATATATATATATATATATATATATATATATATATAACTTTGAAGTGTTTGAGGTCCAAGTTTCTATATTTAGAGTGTTTGACCTTGTTTCTATGTTTTGTGCCAAGACCTATATACCATTTATTTTTTTGCCAACCTTTAAAAGATTGAGGTCAGCAAATTATTGCCGACCTTATTTTTCTTAATTCCAAGGGTTGTTTATATATATATATATATATATATATATATATATATATATATATATATATATATATATATATATATATATATATATATATATATATATATATATATATATATATATATATATATATATATATATATATATATATATATATATATATATATATATATATACATATATATGTTCCTGGGTCAGAGAGTTATTAGACTCAAGATAAAATATTTAGAAATTTGTTGATCAAAGACTCAAAGACCTTGCTAATAAAAGAGAGAATATTAATTGGACTATAGTTAAAGGGGTCAGAGTATTCTCCAGAGTTTTTAAAAATTGAAACCAACAACAAGGTTCAGTCAAGCACTTATCAAATAGTTTAGAGAGTATTGAAGAGTGTTTATGGTAGAATTAATTAAAAAGAGCTCTGTAGAAAAATGTCCTAAGACTACAATTGGTTGTCTAGACCACAAACTGTAGAAGAGTTTTATTGTGTAATGGCTTCTGCAAAAGAAGCTGGAACAATAGGTTAAGCTATTTAACAGGAATGACAAATTTATCTGGATAATTTAGAAAGGTCATTGCATGGTTGGAACCACCTAAAGGAGAACAAGGAGAGACTGAACGCAAGTTAGGGTCAGACACAAACCAAGGAGTAAAGGTAATTGAGTTTTCTGGAAAATGAGTCACAAAATAATTTAGAGTTAGAGAATGAGAAGAAGTTAGAAGTGCAACCAGTGGTGTCAACAACAACAGTGCAACCAGTGGTGTCAACAAGCCATTCAGTGTGGTGAGCATTAAAGTTACCAATAGCGACAATATTGGCAGAGAGATAAAGAGAAAGAGCTCAACCAATTTGATCAGAAGTTACATAAAAAAGAGTGCAGACAAGAAAAAGTAAAAATAATAAAAAACAAAGAGAAAGGTGATTGAGTGAAAGCGAAGTTATTAAATACAAAAGTATGTAAAAAAATATTTAGAGGATTAAAGCCTGATTTCATGACAAATAAGTAAGTTGATACATAAGTACATGCTTATGTGACTATTAGAGTCTTGGTGAATCAAAGGAAAATAGATGAAGAAACAACTGAATTTAAATTTTTCTCACAAAGAGCAAGTAAGTCTGGTTTTGCAAGAGGCAAGATTAGGCTGGTGGAAAGTTACTTTGGAGGCCACAAATGTTTGTAAAAGATATATTGTAACAATTTTTTTGTGTTTTTTTTTTTTTTTTTTAGTATTTGTGTATATGCTTTTTTTTTATAGTATTTGTAAGTATATGTTGTTGTTTTTTAGTATTTGTAAGTACTTTGGTCATGATTTGAGTTAAAGAAAACCTGACTCATTCATAAATAGAGCATGGTATTTCAAACCATCTATGCACAACATGTCACTGTTAATACTCATATTTTTTTAGCTGTTATTTTATTATTTTTTACTAACTGGTAACTGAGCTAACACTACACCAGAGCTTCAAACAAAATAAAAACATACGTATTGTTTAACTTAGTATATATAACTTGTAATATATTGTATATAATATATTGCAAAATTGAGCACACACTAACTGAATTATAATTTGGCTTTTTTTTTTCTTATAAAATAGATTAATTTAGAAAAGAAAAGAAAATTTATTCACTAAAATATTTCAAATTCACATGTGTTGTAACAATTTTTTTCAAAAAATCTAACTTTATTGTTGACTGCATTTATAAAAACCAGTTTTTATAAAAACCAGTATTTATAAAACCTGCATTATACAAACTTGTCTCATATTTAACTTGCCTTACAAAAACTATAAAAAATATTCTAAGAATCCAAACCAAGATAGATTAATTTCATTGACAAATACTCTTGAGGTTTTATACCTAATATCTAAATGAAAGCCAGGAAAAACATAGGTTTTAAGGAGTATTCCAAAAAACATATATATATATATATGTATATATATATATATATATATATATATATATATATATATATATATATATATATATATATATATATATATATATATATATATATATATATATATACCATCTTCATAAACGAGTACGAGAAGTTAGAATACTTTTGCTTTTATTTCTTTTTGAACTTTCAAAAAACATTTTAATGTAACAATTGTGCCTTTGAGTCATAAAACAAGGCTTTTTCTTTGCCAAAATATTTGGATGATGATCATTATCATTTCTTCCTCTCATGTACCAAATAAAAGGGGGTTTGGGGGGAATAAAAAGAAAAGGGTAAAAATTTTATTCAAGATCTAATGAAGGGGTTCTTAATAAAAGGGTGAGTGGGAATTTTTTACAGAACATGCATAAAATTAAATTCTAGTGTGACTTGTGATCAAATTAACAGCGCTTACCCAGCAGATGCATTTGGCTACAAACATAGACACTTTATAAAATTAAAAGAAAAAGAGTATTTGGTGCATGTTATAAAAGTTGGAAAGCTTACATGCTTTACTTATATTTAAAATAGATGTATACAATCATTTATACAATAATTTAACCATAAAATCAAAAATTACAAATTTAAACATAACTTGTAAAGTTAGATTCGGTGTCACTCATATAGTTAAAAACTAGTCAATGGAGTGACACCTTAATAAAATAAACAAATAAAATAAAAAAATAAATTAAAACAAGGAAATAATAAAGAAAGAAAACTATATTAATACAAGTAATAAATAAAGAAGTAATAAGAATAATAATATTAGGAATCAGAACAAAAATACAAAGGAGTAAGGCTAAGAAAAATGAAAAAAAGAGAGAATGAATTTAAGATGAGTGAGAAAAAAATGTAAGAGAAAACAAAAATTTTAATCACATAAAATCAGAAGGATAGAGTGAGAGAAAAAAAATTTTGCAAAAAAATATAAGAAAGCAAAATAAAGGCAAACTTAAATTAAAAAATATATATACATACACTACTTTGTATTAAGTAGTTGCAATTAAGAAAATTTTTCTGTATCAATGTATTATAGTAAAATATGTTCAAACCAGTATTAAATGTGCAAAATTTCCTGCTTTGAAAATTTTAACTATGCTATATTACAAGTGAGTACAATTAAGAATAGAGCCTAAAGCCAAAAATTTTGTTATTATGCAAATTTGGCAGCAAAGAACTAATCACTCAAGCAATTAATACTATTACATTGTAGATCTCATCTAACATCACTCTGGCAAGTCCTTTAATTAATTATATTTGGCTGTTAATGTTACCAAGGGCAGCAAAATAAAAGCGTTTGGAGCTTTTTCAAGAAACCTTATTATTGCTAATCTATGTTACTTATAGCTGTTAATGTTGTTTATTTAATGTTCGTTCCAAACCCTATATTTCTTTACCATGCCATATATTGCATAAGCATAATATATACATGTATATATACAAGTATATATATATATATATATATATATATATATATATATATATATATATATATATATATATATATATATATATATATATATATATATATATATATATATATATATATATATATATACACACGCATATATATACTCATTCTTATTCAATTTTAAATGACTTGTTCTAAATTTTGTTTTTTTATTGATATCACATTCCAAGTTACAGAGCAAAATCCATATACTTGATCTTCAATTCAAAAATAAATACTCAGAGAAGCAAAGCATCTTATTTATTATGTTGGGCTATGAATGTTACCAAGGGCAGTGTAATAAAAACATTAGGACCTTTTTCAAGAAACTAATATGTAGTATACTCTAAGGTAATGAAATGATTATAAAAAGAAAATAAATACCTTGTTGTTAATGTTGTTGGCATTTTTTAAATATACATATTTATTACTGTGAATTTAGAAATCTATAATGGTAAAACATTCTGTGCACTCTTGAATTGCAAACTTAAATCAATAAACATTTTTCAAAAAAAAGAAAGATAAAAAAAACAATTTTGTGTAAAACAAACTTGTTGTTAGTACAATGGCTGTGTTTAGTAGTTTGTCTACTAAACACAGCCATTGTACTTAACTTATTTTTGCGCAATTTCAATAATGTTTCAAATTAAAGTAATTAATGGAAAACAAGTATAGGGAAACTAAACATTATATATAAATTTTGACAATAATAAATAAACAAAAAAGAAAAAAATCTAACAAAAAAAAGTCACTTTATTGTTGCTCATACATTTTCATTTAAAGTTGCAACTTTATCGTTGCTCATACATTTCATTTAAAGTTGCAAAAAAAGTTAGTGCCTAGTTTTGAATAATGAATTTCTAATTAAAAAAGCAATAATTTCTGATCAGAGAGTTTAAAATCATATTGTGTATTAAGATAATTTAAAAATAATTCTCAATTTATAGTGGAACTGTATGTTTTCATTTTCATTAATTAAAAATTTACACTTAAGCTACATATAAAAAAGAAGAAAAAATTTATTTAAAGTTAACATTGTTGAAAAGCAAAAATAAAGAAACTTTCCTTTTTTTCATTTCTTTTTTAAACTTTTTGTAACCACAATGTATGAGGATCAATACAATAACAATGTAGGAGGACTTTAAAACTAATTATTTTTTAAACTCATATTTTTTCAAATAAAAATAGAAGATGGCTTTGTGGATGGTTGCATTTGTACCTATCTTTTGGTATATTGGTTTTTAAAATCTTTTCTAAGTAAGGCCATCATTGTGAAGTGCATTGAATAATAGGGCAGTTGGAGAGGGTTAGAAAAGAAGAACAGTCCTAATCACTAAGCCTTAAGCCACCTAAATTTGTAGCTCAGTCAAAAACTTCATTAAAAATTACGAAAAATTTTAGTGTTCTTACCTCTGATCGAGTATTTCCATACGTAGAAAGAACTAAAACAAAACCAGACATTTTAAACAAATGGAATTAAGTAAATATATTTTAATTTTTTACATTTTAAAGCCACCATTTTGAAAGAAATTGTAAAAAAAAAAAAAATCAAAAAAAAAAAACTTTTTAGTTCTTAATTTTTAGGGTTAAGAATTTAATTTTTAGGGTTAAGAATTTAATTTTAGGGTTAAGAATTTAGGGTTAAGAATCAGATATTGTAATAAAACTATAGATTTACCTGGTGTTACAAGCCTGCTTCTTGGAACATCTAATCTTCGTTCAATTGATAATTGAAAGATAGAGTGAGATCTGAGAACCAGGAAGATAAACTATTACATAATTATAATAATATGCATACTAGACCTGAGACATTAGACTCGCAAAAAAGCTACCTGCTTGAGTGACGAACCATTTTAGTTTCAGCGGTGACTAACTCTTGCCTTCCTTTATCAAAAAGAGCAAGAACTTCCTCCTGGCTGTTTGCTTGATGGTGAGTTAAATTTGAAACATAAATTCCTAAATAAATTTCTTAAAAATAATATTTGTTTCTGTAAACAAATACCAAAATTCAAAATTAACAAATATCAAAATACAAAGAAACAAATATACAAATTGAAAAAAACAATTAAAAAAAAAAAAAAAATCAAAACGATGAAAAAAATATTTAAAACAAACTTAATTACATTTATACATTATTCAAAGATTTTAAATTTTGATTCAACAAATGTTTACCAAACCTTTGTTTATAAACCCAAAACCAAAAGTTTGGGTTTATTAAAAAAAAAAACTCATTTAGATCTGAATGGGCCAAAACAAAAACCAATAATTAAAAAATTTAGGAAACACATTTTTATTTTAAAATCATTTTTATTTTTTACTAAACAAGGTAAAAGTTTTGTTTTGTCTTTATTGTTTATAACAGGTATAAAATTTAAGAATACAGTTATAGACCAAGCAGGCTGTCAAGCAACAACTTCATAAAAAAATTTTTAAAAATGGTATAATTTTGAGGGGAAAAATGGCAAAAAAAGATAAATTTCATAAAAAAATTAAAAGTTTAACAACTATTTAAAAAAAAAAAAAAAAATCTGAAGTCATCACAAATGTCTAAAATAATATAAAATAAATTAACAGAATAGAGAAAACAACAAATAACTTGCAACACCAAATAAGATTCAAAATTAACAAGAACTTTTTTTTAAAATGCTACTGTGAATTTTTGACACCATTAATTAAACTATCCATTTCACTTTTCCATTTTAAACCAATATTTACTCTTAACTTTTTTTGTTCATTTCTATGTGTTGTAGCATTTTCAAGATTTTTTTTTGCACTGTTGAAAATTTCATGGGCAATTTTTATACCTATTATGTCTTCTTTATTGATGGCACTTTGCATAGACTTGGTTGCTTCATCTAGCATTCTCTAAGCAAGTTGAAACTCTAGATCTGGATTTTTCTTATCGTTTTCAAAATTTTTCCCTTTGATCTAAGTTTTTGTTGTTTTTTGAGCCATTAATATTTCATCATTTAGTTTTACTCGTTCTTAAGTCAATTTATTTTCATTATCTGATAAATTTCGCTCTGCACTTCTGTTTCCATTCTGAATAGTTAAACAGCTTTTAACAACTTAACTGAGATACTTAATTTTTCCATATTCCTTGTCACTTTTAAAAATTTTAGTCCAGTAATAGTCAATTCTTTTTGGTTTTTTGTATCAGAATCTGAATACCAGTCTTTTGAGATATTTGTTTGATACAATTTTCATTCATTTCCATTCACAAATGACACCAATACAAAAATGAAGATTTAATTCTTATGAAAAAATTAATATTTAAGTCTAAAGGAAAACTAAATTAACTAACAATATTACAAAATCTTAAGAAATTATAATTATTCATAAACAGAACATGTAATAAATACAAAATAAATTATTAAAGTACATTAAAAAAAAAAAAAAAAAACCACAATTAAATATAAATTAACTATAAAGCATTTTGTTGACATCTTCAGCTGTTGCTCTTCCAAAGAACAGTGATTTTAAGTATTTTGTAACAATTTGATTCTCTTTTTTTGATATAGATAATCCATTTTTATGATATAGATAATCCATTTTTTTTGTTTGCTGTGCTGTAGTTGTTTCATCAAATATTAAAGTAAAAGCACTCTGACTTATTGATAGAACAGAGGCGTTTCTCCAGCAAAGGTCTAAGGCCATCTTAAAATATACATGAAGCTTTTTGTTTACTAATACTGAAACCTTGACTTGCTATAGTATCTGAAAACATTATTTGAAATAGTAATGATGTATTATCACAATGTCTTAAAGCAAGGTCATTTTCAGCTACTTTAAACAACTTCATAGCCTTTGCAGCTGCCATTTTTTCATATATAGAATACACTAACAGTAATACTTTCTCTCCCAATAGAGTTTTACTTAAATCTACATATAAATGACGAGCTGTTTTTGAAAATCTAATATCAGAAACTAATTTATGTTTAGTTTTTGTAGAATGTTGATAAAATCAACTAAACTGTATTTCAAATAACTAAAACATAGTTTACAAACTGCATAATCAGATTTTTTTTCCCTCAGCCAATAGTTTTATTTTTACTTGATTTTTATCAGGCTTTTCCAGCCAAACCTCATTCCATTTAACCATTATAACTTTTACCTATCTATTGATTAATATAGACTAATATTGATTAATATACTTAAAATTAAAAATAGATACTAGTAACTTTACAAATACTGAAAATTTTATTCAAAATTTAGTTCTCAATTCAGTTTATCAACCAATAAAAGTAATAAAAACAATTTAATAATTCAAAAAATTACAATATTTAAATAAAACTTAAAAAATATATATTTTAAGAGAATATTTATTGTAAAATTTATTTAAATAATCAAAAATAATTCAAATTACAAAAAATAAACTTAAAGTAAAATAAACCTTAACTTAATCCAAATACTTAAAAAAAAAATCAATTGAAAAAATTCAAAATAAAATGAAAAAGTGACAAAAAATTACATTTAAAAAAAAAAAATTAATAAAAAAGATCGAAAAAAAAGAAAAAATGGCAACTTGACAGCCTGACTAAGTAGTAATTTTTAACATGGTAAATATTTTCTATTTCAATAAAAAATGAAAAATCTTTGTTATACCTTGTTTAGGATGTTCTCGGACTGGTAGTTCCTTGCTGTCATGGCTCAACAAATCATAAACCTTTTCCAAGTAAACTTGAACAAACGAACATGTTATCTGTTGTTATTTTAAAATACATGTATTCAAATAATAATGCTTAAATAAATACAAATATGATTTATTTTATTTAAAACCTTGATATAATAAATATTTGTTTTAGAGTCTTGATAAATATTTTAAATCAGAGCCTTTACTTATAAAATATTCATTTTAGCAAAAAAAAATTATTTATTGAAATATTTAAATATATTCTAAGAAGAAAGGTAATAAGAATAGATTAAGCTTTTTAATAAAAATAAAACTTCTATATAAGAAAAACCTCTATTAAGAATTTCAAACATTTGTAAAATCATTTGATAGGCTGATGTAGACATAAATCTGTTACATTTTATCTGTCTAGGATGATAAATACTGAATCTTTTTTATTCATAATTTGCTGTTTCAACTCCAGATCTAAGTATGGCTACTGCCTTTTGATTTGCAAAGACTCTAGTAGTTATATGCTTATCCTGGGCATATATTTACTTATCGATTCACCAACTTGTTGTATTCTCAGAAAGAACTTCTTGACTACACTTTAATGTGCTTACTACCTCCTAACTTATTCATCTTTCTTTTTATAAGTTATCATTCTCCTTATTCCCAAGACTCCAATCATTTATCCATTTGTATCAACTACTTCACTCATTTCAATGTCATTTCTAATCAAATTGACCACGCACTTAAAAAGTTAAACTCATCACACTGAGGAGCTTGGATCTAATACTGCTAATTAAAAATTCTAGCTGACTAGAATTTTTTTGCCATGATTTTCTTTGCAATGGTTTTTGGGCTAATGTCTTTTGTCTCCCTGCTAAAAATTATGCCTCCTTTATAATCTCCTAAATTCAGATAGGCATGGAGCTTTTAATTTTTCTTGCTGGTTTGAAGTCAAGCCTTTACCCTATAATTTTCTTCTTTGAATATCTTTTTATAGTTTGAAAAAATTGATGCAAAATGTTTTGTCTGATGCTATGATCAATTATTCTCACATTATCTCAGATTATTTGTTAGATATAATAATAGTGTTGTTAAAGATTTTCTGAATGACTTTAGAACATAATTTTCTGAGAAATATAGTTCTAAAAACGTATAGTAAATCTATAACAATACTATTATTATATCTAACTATTATTACATTCCATCTAACAAATCTAACATTCCAAAATCTCATACATGGATTTGATATCTTTACATTTTCCGAAGATAAGATAGAACTATTTTTATTTTTTTTTATTGAATCATGAATGACCACATTCTTTTCTTCATACTAAAAAACAGACTATTCCACTATTAGACATCAAAATCACTCCTACTTACTTTGTTAAAATTATTTATCTTAAACTCCTCCAATGCTTGTCTACTATAAACGTCTCATCTTGAGTCTAACAAACTCTGACAATCAAAATAGATTTTGA
The DNA here is from genome assembly GCF_022113875.1 of Hydra vulgaris. Taxonomy (NCBI): domain Eukaryota; kingdom Metazoa; phylum Cnidaria; class Hydrozoa; order Anthoathecata; family Hydridae; genus Hydra; species Hydra vulgaris. Next base: position 33,767,755 of record NC_061160.1, read on the forward strand.
TCAAGCATACTTTAGTTGCTTAGTTTGAGATTCCACCTTAAAGCTATAAGGTTGTCTCTCTTTCAGATTTCTAAAAGCAGTTATTGTTCAAATAGTAGCATTTCTTTCTCTTTTTTATTATCATGGTTGCTGTCAATGCAAGCTATTATCAATTATTCTAAAACAACCAAAACTCAATTTTGCGTGACTTGTCATTCAGCTAAGTTGCATCTTTTTTAACTTAATAATTTTATTTAAATATGTTGTTATATTTATTTAAAACTTTTCAATATATTTAAAATTTGTTTTCAAACCTTATATTTATGAAGTTTATCAGCTTCAATTTTGTCAAAGAGTTCTTGCACAGCATATTCTGTAATGCACCCATCAGCCATCAGTGTAAAGGTCTTGCCTAAATTAAAAATAAATATAATAAAAAATAATACCTATATAAAATAAATTTAAACATATATATATATATATATATATATATATATATATATATATATATATATATATATATATATATATATATATATATATATATATATATATATATATATATATACATATATATATATATATATATATATATATATATATATATATATATATATATATATATATATATATATATATATATATATATATATATATATATATACATATATATACATATATAAATGAATTATATTTAAACATTATGCTTATCATAAATCAGACAATATTTCACCCAGTAATCACAGAGTAATCCAGAATCGGTCAATATTTAGTCAATATTGGTTAAAAAGTGACTAAAATGCTTAGCAACCAATTTTTGATATATATAACTATATAGTTTATTTTGATCTACATTTTATGTCTTTTAATTTATATGATTATTAAATGTCAATTAAACCTTTACAATATTGACAAAAATGAGTCATAATTGTAAACAATTATTAAACATTTAATAAATGCATACATAAGGAAAACTCAAGTGTACATTACAAACCTATTAGCCTATACGTTGATTAATTGTTGAATAAAGGTTTAAAAAATTGACTAGCATAATATTGTAAATTTTTAATAATTTGCTTAAATCTTTTTCATACACATGAAAAAAATTTAAGCATACATTTAAAATCTTTTATTAAACTTTTATTAAGTGTTGGTTAAATGTTTTTAATATTGATTGATAGTAGTCAATACTATAAATATTTTACATCATTTAATATATATGTATACATTAAAAAAATGAAAGTCTGCGCCAAACTTTAAATAAAATTTGAATATTTTTAATGGTTTTATTTGAATGGTTTAAACCCAGTAAGTATAGGACATGTTTAACTTGACTAAAAAATAAACCACATTTTAATACATTTTTTTCGATCTCTTAAACCTTTAAGTTTATAATTAAAAAATTGTTCAGTTTAATATACTTTATAATCATATAATATATTATTATAATCATTTTTTATAATAGCATAAATTTAAATGCTTTAAATACGTTTGAATTTAAACGTCTAATAATATGTCAAAAATATGTTTGTTCTAAATGGACCTTTGTTCTAAATATTATTTTGGATTTTATTTCTAAACAGATAATCAATCTAAACGTTTTGTCTAAAAATTGTTTCAACATTTAATAGATGACCATGTGTTTATTCGGCATGGTATTAACAAATCAGATGTTTTTTGTTTTTTTAATGATTTAGGAAATTAAAAACATATACATATACATATGGATAGTTCTGGCCATATATGCATCATTGGTAAAGAAAGAGACATTGAACTTCTTTTAAATGTTATTTTGCAGTGCTTTGTGATCTGTAAACACCTTTTGAAGCACCAAAATAACTTTATTTTAATAAACTTATAATAGTTTTAAAAAACAATAGAAGAACTATTTTATATAATATATAATAAAATAAACCTAAACAACTATATATGATAAAAAAAACTTAAACAAATATGTTGGAAGTCAAAAGAGACCAGAAGTAATGATCATCAGCATAATACACTATATTAATTTAAAATACGCATAATCAAGCTAATTTGAGAATGTATTTTTTAAGTGCAACCAACATGTAGCATGAATAAATTTGATATAACAGATTTAAATAATGACTAAATAGGCTTATGATAAAAATAAATGAAACTTGAATAAAAATTCATTAATATATCTAAATGTGTACTATGTAACTCCTAATAATAGATCAAAAAAGAAACTTAAATGAAATATTTCTAAATACTTTATATAAATGATGTAACATACACATTCATAAAAACAAAAATAAAAAACAAAACAAAAACTGAAACCATTGATTGATAAAGAAACAGAAAAGACAATTATAAAAACCAGTATCATCATCGAATTAGCACCTTTGTTTCAGTGCTTGCATGGGAAGGATAATCAAATTAATAAACTACACAACTCATTTTCTAATACTCAATCTAAATATTCCAACTGTCATATTCTTTAACAAAAGTTAACAACATATTACAAAAGTAATGCACTGTAATTGAAGAAGCATGGAAGGTTAACTGTGAAATGTTATTTTATTAATATCAATTGATCAATTGAAAAATTTGATAAATCAGATTATTATAAAGATTACAATAATAATCAAAAACATTTATTTTAAAAAATGATATTAAAGTAAAATTTAAACAATTTTTATAGCACAAAATTTACTCTTATTTCCCCTTAAACTTTCATCAATTGTCACAGTTTACTTTTATTATTATTGTTATTATTATTATTATTTTTCTTTTATTCATTTCTTTTAGCTGTCTTTTATTTTTTATCTTTCTGTTAATTTTATTTCTAACAGAAAACAATCCATGAATAAAATAGAAGATCCATACCTCCATTTGATTGAATATGCTAAACAATATGACTTTATTCTCCTAATAACTCGGAAACTCTATCGATTGTTCCATTTTAAAAAAAAAAAAACAATATGGTTTAGCCAGATTTGTTACCAAAAAAAAGAAATAATCCCATGGCGTAAAAAAATTTAAACATTCAAGGGGGTGCTATAAGTTATATAAACCTTATATATTGAGTTTAAAAATATCCTATTCTGAATTAAAGTTGTTACTTCATTTGAAACTTATATATGATAAGGTTTAAGTCCAACATAACACAAACCTTACCACTAGATACCTAATTATTGAGCTACACATAGAATTTATCATCGCTTATATTTTTTTTTCTTCTAGTGCACTTTTACTTTCGTTTTTTTACTTTTTTCTGAGAAATTAGGGTAAGCGATCTATAAATGACCGTGGTCGCTTTTTCAACCGGAAAAGTTTTCGTAACATTTTAATTACTCGAAGTTTCCAAATTTTTGAAGACGCTTAAATTGAGTTAAATCTTAATTTTATATTCATCTTTACTAACGTTATTGATAAAATTCGACGAAGTTTCATTGTTTTTAGCGATTTAATTTTTGGCCGTAAAAATGTATTGGCCGTAAAAATGTAATGTAAAAATGTATTGGCCGTAAAAATGTATATATGGTTGCAACAAATTTTTTGGTCGCAAACAAGTTTTTTTCAAACTACAGTTATAATTTTTAAATACGTTTAAAAACAATGCACTCAATACGTCACATAGGGTAGGGTGGGGGAATGTGGGTCTACAAAGTATTCTGGGTCTAATTCATATTTATCTATTATATTGATAATGGTTTTAGGTATAAAGTTGTAATTACCACTTTGTTATAACATATTAGGCTGACTAATTTTAAAATATAACCTAGCTATGCTGTTAGAAACGGCACTTTTTTAGCTAAAATACTAGATACATAAACAAAGTCATTTTTTTCTCCGTTTTCAAACTTCAGAGAAAATATATTCAATAAAGGCAAAAACGTATGAAAAATGGTTATTTTGAAAGTTAAATTATTATATCTTAAGGATAGTATACCTTTAAGACACTAACGCACATGGTTGGTTTAAAATTTGAAATATAATCAAGTGGGGTAAAATGGGTTTATGTATGTAAAATATTATGATATGTAATTATATTATCGAAGTTGTTGTCAGTAACATTATAAACCTATTAGTTTCATCAGACCTAATTATTTTCGTGTTAATAACTCTTTAGAACTGTTAAACACTAATGTTTGAAGTTTATATTTTTGAAATTTATATCAAGAAACGTGTGTATTTATTTATATGAAACAATATATTCACCTAGGTCAAATAAAATATTATATAAGAACTATTTGGTGTTAATATATTTTTTTTGTTATATGTTATGATTAATGCTAATTTATTTTTTTAAAAATTTAACAGATTTTTCATAAATATTACTTTAGAAAGTATTTTAAAAATGCCAAGATGTTAAAATAAAAAAAAATAAAACCCAAGTACAATGCTGATAGTTTAGAAAAATCAATTATGTTAGTATGTGAAGAAAAAAAATCTATCATGCTGCTAAAGATTGTTCTGTACCTAAAGAAACATTGAGGTGAAGAATAAAACAACAAGAATTTAATGCAAACAAACATAAAGATCGAAAAAGTGTGCTGAGTGATAATGATGAAACTATGATTGTAGCTGCAGCTCAGTATTGTCAAAGATATGGTCTTCCATTAGATTCTCTTGACATTTGTAATTTAGTTGCTCAATTTTGCACAGCCATGAGGATGAAAACTCCTTTTAAAAATGGAATTCCTGGAAAAGATTGGATAATTTCTTTTAGGAAGTGTCATGTTGATAAACTTCGATTACGTAAACCTGAAATACTTACATTTTCAAGAGCTAAAAGTTTAACACATGAAGTTATAGATAATTTTTTTACTATTTTATCTGATGTAATCCATAATAATAACATAGTACAAAGTAGTATATACAACCTTGATGAGACTGGGCTCTCCACAAACCACTTAGCAAAGATAGTATTTGTACATCCAAAAAGCAAAGATGCTTATGAATTGGCTGCCTCTTCTGGTAAAGCTATCTATTCTGTGCTGTTCTGTGTGTCTGCAGATGGAAGATATCTTCCACCATTTGTTGTTTTTAAGGGAGAAAGCTATCTGTATTCTAAATGGATAGAAAATGGACCACTAGGATGTGCTTTTGGTGCAACAGCAAGTGGATGGATGCAAGACTTTCTATTTGAAAACTGGTATTTTACTTGAATTTTTTAATTTTCATTTTTTTTCTTCCAACTTTTTTTTTTCTTTTTTTGTTGTTGTCTTTATTGCTCTTGAAGATGGTACAAATGATTCAATAGATGTAATTACATTCTATGTTTAGGTTTGTCAAGCACTTCATACCATTTGTTGACCAAGATTAAAAACTAATACTCTTGCTTTATGATGGTCATGGCAGTCAATTAACATATGGTACCATAAAAGCGGCTATGGATAACCATATCCAAATTGCTTGTCTTCCATCAAATTGTTGACACACGTTACAACCATTAGATGTGGCTGTCTTTGGACCATTAAAGAATGAGTGGAGAAAAATTTTAAAGCGGTTTTCAAGAGAAATACAACACAAAAATATTGAAAAGAAAGCTTTTACAGGATTATTGAAACAACTGTGTCAGAGACTCTCTCCAGCAAATGTTATAGCAGGATTTCGTGGTACAGGTATCTCACCATTAAGTAAAGAAAAGGTGGAAAGAAGAAGAACAGGTATTGACTTTCTCAATCAATCACCTGAACGTTATAGCCCTAAATCTCCAAGATTACAAACAACAAGATTGGTTATGCGAGAAGCTTTAAGGTCAATTATATGTCCTAATGTATCTGCAGAAACAGCAGCAATAATAGAACAACAAAAACAAAAAAGGAAGAGAGTACAAGCAAAATGTGGAGAACTCCTTACAAATGAGAAAGTCAAACGACAGTTACTTGAGGAACAAAGAGTTAGAGAGGAAAAAAACCAAGTTAAAAAAAAATGTACAAAAAAAACTATTACCTCTACCAAAGTAGTAAAGAAATACCCAAAAAGATCTAAAAAGTGCCTAATGTTACGAATGTTACGAATGTTACGAGAAACGTGCAGTGATCATAAAAATAGTTAATTTTTATAAAACACATTAAAACATTATTATTTCTGTTATTTTCATCTTTTTTTTTCTGTTTTTTTAATTTTTATTGTTGTGCTGTGTATGTATGCACTTTCTTTTTAAATAAAAATATCTTAAGACTACTTTTTAAATTAAAACCTTGTATATATATACTATAATAAAGGTGCGGACATATAGAATGTATGTTAGATTTTTCATAAGCAGCAGTTTTTTAAACCGGAACTGCCAACAATTTATGTAGACCCACATTACCCCACTACGTGAGGTAATGTGGGTCTATTTAGGCATCTTCAAATAAAAGCTTCCCAGACCTATTGATAGTATTTTATGTAATAGTTATTTTTTAAATTTGTTTAGCAGGATGTCCAATCATGATTTTAAGACATCTTTTGTCAGAAAGCCGGTACCTAAACATCGCTTTTTTTTAACTCAAAGTCAGAAATAGGTAAAAATAGGGTCAGATTACCCCACCCTACCCTACTCTAAGCACAATAATTTATCAAATTAACGTTTTCAAATTGTAAATGATATTGAATATGCACAGGGGAGATCAGAGGCGATTCTATAAATAAATAGGGGGGGGGGGGTGAATCCTTAAAAAGTACCGACTAGTTCCTTAAAAAAGAAAAAAAAAAGGACTTCAAAACTAAAGTTTATCCAACTGAACTGACTAGCGGACTAAATTTGTAAAAAAATCTACTTCAACTTGAAAATCACCTTCTTTGGGGGAGGGTGTGTGAACACCTGCACAAGAAAAATTAATAAAAATTTTTAAAACTTTATTATTTGGCTTTTATAACGTTTAAAATAAGACTTTGTTACTGTTTAGACAATAAAATGAACCTCGGTCAACATTCTTCTAGTTAATTCAGGTAATTCTAGAAAGACTCTTTAGTTTGCCATCAACTAAATGTTTAAGTTAAAAGACAATTAACACCAATTTTGCCAAAAAAATTTGACACACCTTGCATCCAACTGCGTAAATTTATTAGGGTGATTTGAGGTCGAAACTTTAATCCATTGGCAGAAAAACAGTAGGTAACACTGATATTTTCTTTTCTTCATGCTGAATCGACAGAGCAGTAGCCAAACTATGGGCCCGCAACTGCGGGAGGGCCCAGGCAAAAGGGGGCCCATTTTCAAGTCTGAATATTATTTCTATTTGATTCTATTAAAAGATATGCACTGAAAAACTGTGATTTTTTTTTGGTTTGTTTATTATTGAAATTTCATTTTATATATTTTAGTAAAGTTTAATTTATCGATCCCTATTTTTTTTATTATATTTAAATTTCAAAGTTTTAAAAAAACGTTTTAGCCAATCATTGCTTTCAATTTTCACATTTAGTTAAACTTTCGAATGTGATAAAAAAATTCAAATGAAAATTCCACCAAGATACCAGAGAAAGTGACAGTGAAATCAGTGAACTACAAATAAATACAAATTCTCAAGTTAACAGTTTTAAAGACAATACTGTTGCATCCAATTTGTCTGATCACGACTCTCTAGATCTCATTATAATCAAGGAAAATGAACCATTTACCTCTGCATCACTAGTAAACTTTGAAGATCCTACTGATAGAGGGCATTATCCAATCGATATAGTTGATCCAAATACAAAGATATTTATTGTTGCACATGGATCATGTTGACCAAAGAGACTTTTTTCCGTGAGACAACAAAAATAGATATTTTTCTGTCAGTTGCTATAACTTGACAAAGTCAGGTTTGACTATACTGGTGACTTGGTTGTGCTATTCCAAAAATTTAAATGTTGCATATTGTGAAGTTTGCTGGTTATTTGGTGATAGAAATGATAAAAGCTATCGCAAAATTCGAAATGCCATAGTTTGTCCTGTATAATATATGAACAATGGAAACATGACAAAACATTGAATGAATCAAATAAGAAAGAAATTTAGAAAGATAATAAATTTTGGTGGGAAGTTTTGATGCGGCTTGTGAAAATTGCTCTACGTTTAGCCTGCAGTGGACAATCATTTAGAGGGCATAATGAACATATAGGTGCGGTTTATAACGGCAATTTTTTATTTGAAATTGAGCTCCTAGCAGAATTTGATCCAATAATGAATGAAATTTTAAATAAACCTAAACACAATATAAAATATTTAAGTTTGGAAATTCAAAATGAAATAATTACCGTCCTATTAGAGCATCTTGATAAACAGATTACAGAAGAAATCATGTCTACATTACTTTGCTCAATCATTGCTGATACTACTCAAGACATTACAATGAAGAACTAATTAATTTAACTATCCGCTATAAGAAAATAAATAACAATAGTGATGGAAATGCAACCGAGATATTAATAACTGAAAGTTTCATAAGTTTTTTCTGGAAACATGATCAATGTGCTTAAGGATTGTCTAATCAAATCCTTGAAGTTCTAAAAAAGAAAGGAACATCTTTAAAAAGTGCCGTGGACAGGGATACGACGGTACCAGTGTTATGTCTGGTGTTTATGGAGGTGCTCAAAAACGTATTAGTGATGAACAACCATCTGCAGTATATGTTCACTGCGCTGCATGGAGTTCCTGAAGTTGGTGATTTTTTCACTGTTCTACAAAATGTATATCAATTTTTCCGGATTAGCGTTAACAGATGGGATATGCTTAGCAGTGTAACTGAAGAATTAACAGTAACATTGAAAAAACTAAACCCGACTCGATGGGCTGAAAGAGCACAAAGTTTGCTTGATATAAAAATTAACTTTAATTAATTAATTTCAACACCTTAAAGCTATTGACTTCTATTAATCTAACATCGTTCAAAAAAGAAGAAAATGATGAATCTTTAAGACTTAGAAAATCCATTGAAAATTTTAATTTTATTTTTCTGCTCGTTATGTTTTCTAAAATACTTGTAGCAATTGACGAAGCCTCTAAATATTTACAAAAAAGAACACAGATTTGTTTATTGCCTCACAACATCTTGGAAATGCATTGGAGACGACTATAAAGTACAGACTGAATTTCGACGAAGCTGAAAAAGAAGTAGTTGCAGCTGTTAGCAAGTGGAGTATTGAAGTAAAATTTAAAGACAAAAGAGTTCCAAAATTAAAGCGACATTTTGATGAGTTAACCGATGATCAGAAATTGACTGAGCAAGACAAATTTCGAATTATTATAATTTATTATAAATGTATCTAAAATGTATCATGCTCAATTTTTATGCCAAAATTTGCGTGAAATAAAGAAAGTTTGGTAGAAAAAAAGAGCGGTCGATAGCACACGACGACCCCCACACGGTACGGACATGCATTTCTTAAAAGTGGGTCAATAATTAAAAACATAAAACTATTGTCTACCAAACTGTCATAGATTGTATGGGGTATAGGGGGGCCCTTTCGAAAGCATTGCGGGGGGGGGGGGGGGCAGTATTTGAAGTTACTCCACTGCGACAGAGTAAACATAACATAAGTCTATTTCAACCAAATCATTTTTAAGGTCTGGATTTAATTCAAAGATAGCTTCTTCAAGATTTATGAAAGAATTTGGTTTGGTAAAATGCTCTAAATATTTACTTTCCACAAAAAAATCATAAACTTTCTTAAAATAATCCTCAAGTTGACGTGCTGAAACATTGTTTCAACACCTAAAATTGACGTGTTGAAACATTGGCTACTGTTCTACTTTTAATGCTACGTTATTGTTTTGCCGTAAATAATTTTTACCAATATAAAATACCAATCAACTATTGATTTTTTTCGTGCTTTGTTATTAGAGTTCCAACTCTTCTTTTTTGTTTGTCGTTTTTTTTTTCAATCTTTTAAATGTCTTTTCAAAATAGTTTTAGGTATTTGGTATTTTTTGATGCACATAAATTGACAAACTATTTTTTATCATATCAATTAGAGCTAATTTTAATGTCCCAATAGAATATTTATTATTACCTTTTTCGAACCGTATTAATTTTAATGTTTATTTTTACATTATAAGTATAAATTTCAAAATCCAATTAACCAAATCAATTTTATTATAAAATCAGATGGAATTAAAAGCTTTAAAGTCGGACCTTTAAAATTTATAAAACTTAAGAGTTAAATGTTAAAATTCTGAAAATAAAACTTTTTTTAATTTTTTTTTGCCGCTCAAAATAAATAATTGAAAATAAGTGGCAGTGGCGTTTGGTGATCAACCAAGTTGGTGGGCTGAAAAAGATATTTAAAGTGAGCTATGGCAGCCAAAATCAGAATTTGAATAGGTAAAAACAAAAACTTTTCTAAAGTTCTGTTTCTCCGCTGACCCTGAATCTAAACCCTGAACCTAACCCTGAGTGGATTTAGGTTACTAATATCATAAGTTTTAAGGTTCTGACTTTTATAAATCTAATTATATTCTTTTATAAATCTATTTATATTCTGACGCTTAATAAATCTATTAAGTGCCCTTTTTTGTTTATTATTTTAAAAACGAATATATTTTTTCACAATTTAATAATAAAAATAGCTTAATGTTTCAGCGGAAAAACTACTAAATGTTTTTAACAATGCGAAGTATAACGACCAACAGCCGGGTTAAACTACTGTGAAACGTAAGTCACACTTGTTTCTGTTTATGTTAAACATTTAAGGGCAAAAGAAAAACAGTACGTGGTTAAATTATCAATTAAATTAACAACGCTATTTTTAGTTGATAAGTGGTTTAAGGAAGAATAAAATAGAAAGAGATTTTTAGTTGATAAGTGATTTAAGGAAGAATAAAATAGAAAGAAATTTTTAGTTGATAAGTGGTTTAAGGAAGAATAAAATAGAAAGAGATTTTTAGTTGATAAGTGATTTAAGGAAGAATAAAATAGAAAGAAATTTTTAGTTGATAAGTGGTTTAAGGAAGAATAAAATAGAAAGAGATTTTTAGTTGATAAGTGGTTTAAGGAAGAATAAAATAGAAAGAGATTTTTAGTTGATAAGTGGTTTAAGGAAGAATAAAATAGAAAGAGATTTGTGTAGAGCTAAAATAAAAAGAAATATACAGTTGAACATTCAGTAAAGCAAGAAACAGTATTCAAAAATTGTGCCTTATAAAAAGTCAATCAAAAACAGTTACGGGCTTAAAAAATTAATAATGGTTCTTAAAATTTGCGTTACATACACGATTTCAAGTTAGAAGCTTGCTTACATTCGTAATTTTTAAAGGAGATATGCATAACTTTAAAAAGTCTTAAAATTTGGTGCGATTTTAAAACTACATAGCTGGAGAAATATTTATAAAATAGATAATTAAAAAATACCTGATCCAGTCTGACCGTACGTCAAAAGAGCACAATTAATTCCATTCAGAAGTTTTGTTAGTAAATGTTGGGTAGTATGGACAAAAACCTAAATTTAAAACAACTTATTAATGTCGATAAATTGTGTAAAATAGAAAGCATTTAATACTAACTAGTAGAAAGTTAAATAAAATTATAAAATTAAAATAAACTTTTGAAAACAACACTAAAAAAATTACAATTTGATAAAACATAGTTCAATTTTTTATAGCTTTAAATCGTTTACCTTCTCGTTTGAGTCTGAACCGCTAAAAACGCCATCAAAATGGTAAGTTGTTTCTTGTGAGTGTTTTTCATCTATGACCTTTATCTTAACAATTAATTATGGCCAATATTAAAGTTTTATTTTGACAAAAAATTTTAAAGGATCTTACAACTTGTTCAAACTTATTTTTTACCCTTTTTTCGTCATCAAACGTCTCGACACAGACGTTATCTCCTCTCTCTTTTTCTTCATCATTAAACGGACGAACTCGTGCATAGACCTTTATGGGTTTTTTTTCGTCTAAAATATATGACCTTAAATTATAGTTTTTTTTTCCTAATTTAATTAAAATTTCAAACATCTTTACTTACCGTCCGCACTTAAAGGGCCGTGTATCAGTGAAGTAACTGAAGAAGAAGGCATCGTTAATGCCGAAAATTTAATTGCGTTCAAATGCAAACATAACGTTTTTTTCAAAAGAAACTAAAAAAAACTTCATTATTTACTGACAACCAAGCAAAGCGTGAGTTGTTTGCTGCAAACGCAGTTTGTTGTGTTTTCTTTTAAAATACTGCGCGTAAAGAAAGAGGGTTCTCGCAGCGGTAAAAATGCTGTTTTAATAAAATATGCGGGAAAGAAGAAGAGAATACCCAGCGTGCCAGTATTAGCACTTTTTTAAATAAAAAAGATTACCTGATCTTTTAGAACAAAACTTCGTGTAAACGATTTGGGACTCGCTTTTTTGTCGAACAAGTTTTTTTCTTTTAAAATGCATTTTCTTGTCACGTTAAATGCATAATTATAATTAAAAAATATTTGAAGATTTGTTTGTTGCGTTACGCTAAGCATCGATGCTTGTTCGATCTGTTAAACGTTGAAAGTTCGGTATAGATCTCTTTTGCTGCACTATGAGAAAACAAACAAAGCACTTAAAAATCAAAACATAATAAAGAAAATGAAGCAAATAATTTTTGGTTCGTGGTTTAAATGTTTTCATTAATTCATTTGTCTTTAGCATAATCAATTTTAAACATAATTAAATAGAAAAAAATTGGCAAAGTTTTGAACTTTTCACGCATATTACTTCACAGATTCTTTTTGGCTCATAATAATTTCGAAACAAATAAAAAAATTTACCATATATTTATTGTTAGGTTATACTGATAAATAATGTGTTGCATGATAACATTCTCTGATACAAAAAGTACAATTTTTATTTTAATTATAAGCCAGGGGATTTGTTTTCTTTATGTTTGATAATGCAACCTCATTTAATAAGAAAATAATTTTTAATTTAATTCATTAAATAAACTGATTGAATTTTATCTAACTGAATGAAGCTGATTAAATTGTTTACCTAGTTGGTATTCCAATTCATTTTTTTTTTCAGAAAAAGTTTTTAAATTTTCAACTTCAACTTTTTTAATATGGTTTTCAACTTTTAATTTTTTTTTTGGTGCTCTAAGAAATCCTTAGAGTCTTATAACAGACCACCACAGATTAACATTTAACTATGAAGTTTACGCCTCCTTTCTTACCAACGTAGTTTATCTTCCCACAGCCGACATCGAATCTCAGACCTCTTGAAGCCGGAGCGCTAACCGCTGCGTCACGGTGGCATTATTTCATTAAAATTCTTTAAAATTAGAATTTTTTATTAGAATTTTTTTTTTATGAGTTTTACTTTTTTTTCTGGAAAAATGCATTCAAAAAAGGTAAAAACAACAACAATAGATTGTTCACAGTGCCGTGGCTAGTGGGTCAAAGCCATTAGGGTTCCAAAATCTTATAAAATTGTCTACTAGGTATTACCAAAAAAAAAGCTCCTTAAATATGCAAAAACGGCCACTAAATTTCTAAATAGGCCCCCTAAAATTGCTGTGCCTCCCCCAATATTTTTTGGAAGGAGGATGGGGAGTTTAGCCACGGCTCTAATTGTTCACAACTGACATCAACGGTAACCGAAATTATCTCCAACATGCATTGAGCGCAACCTTGGGGTACTATTATCCGAAGTAATACGTATAATAATAAGTACTAATAATACCTAAAAGTGAAAGCAAAAGTAGGAACCGCAGCTTCGGCCGGAAATCGAATGCTTGGTCGCCTCAAAATGACATTTCAATGCCGTAGCCTCCAGTTTTCGAAAAAATTGTACCAGCTATACGTTCGACCACAATTAGAGTATTGTGTACAAACCTGGCTTCCACATATAAAATCGGAAATTGTACTTCTCGAACGTGTGCAAAAACGTGACTAAAAAAAAAAAAGACTATATTGTGAGACAGTGCAGAGACTTCCGCAATGGCTGACGCTTATATATAACGATTATATAACGATTTTATAAATAAATTAAAAAAAAAAAGAAAGAAAGAAAGATAGAGAAAAAATAATAAAATAAGAAAAATAAATATAAAGAGAGTGAAGATAAGAAAAAGAAGGAAACGAAAAAGCAAAAAACAAACAAAAATCCAAATCAAACAAACTAACAACAAAAAAAAAAAAAAAAAAAAAAGAAACGAGAAAAGAAAAATAAAAAAAAGACAAAAATCCAAAGTAAAAGAAAAAACATTTGAAAATGAAAAGTAATTAAATGCAATTAAAATAAAATATAAAAATTGCTCCGTTTTTGAAGAAACGTTAAAGAATATTTTTTAAATTTTATTAATTTTGAGGGACGTTTGTCCTTTTTGTTGTTGTTTTTTGTTTTTGTATTCTTGTGTATTGTTAATTGGGCATTGAAGAGTATAATTCATTTTGTTTGCATCGTATGTTTTTTAATTTAAATTTTTTTAATTTTATGTTGTTGGACATTTAAAAAAATGTATATATTTTTAAAGCTGTATATGTATCTATATGTGTATGTATACATAGCTATGTGAGTGCATGTACGCGCGCGTGTGTATTTACGTGCAAATATGTATCTATGCATGTGAGTAAGTATGTGTATATATCTTTATATTTGTGTTTGTGTGTGCATGTAACAATATTAAACTTTATCATTTTTTTTAATGCTTTTTTGTTTTTCTTTATTTTATTTTTAATTTTTATCATGTTTTTTGTTATAGTTTTAGTTATATTTATCGTAGCCACAAATATTACTATTTTTAACTTTACTATCAATATTCATATTTTATTATTTTCAATTTAAATAAATACTTTATGTTCTTGTTAGTTATTACGTTTTATCAGTCAATTGTTGGTAACTAACTTATATGTATATTTAACTATTGTGTTTATAAAAACAAGTGACTTATTATTTGATTATTTTTTTAATAGAATTAATATTATGATTGTTATTGTTGTTGTTTGTTTTATTATTATTGGGGTTCTTATGTTTATTACAATAAATATTATTTTTATTATTATATTTATTATTCTTATAATTATTATTAACTATATATATAAAGATCTATATTTTTGGTGTTTACTTGATATTAGTAGAATTACTATTTGTAAATATCCATGAAACTATTTTTTCAGAATATATATATATATATATATATATATATATATATATATATATATATATATATATATATATATATATATATATATATATATATATATATATATATATATATATATATATATATATATATATATATATATATATATATATATATATATATATATATATATATATATATATATATATATATATATATATATATATATATATATATATATATATATATATATATATATATATGTCGGTTAAACATTTTAAACTACAAATACTAGGTGTAACCACGCTGGAAGAACGCAAAATTCGCAGTGACCTTATACCACAATACAAAATCGCTCATCAGCTACAAGAAGTTGAATTTTACCTACCACAAATACAGCCTTTCTTATTAAATTCACGATATAATCTGAGAAAAAACAGCCGATGTGTAAAAGCATAACTGATCAAAAGTTATTCAGAACGTCAGCACTTCTTTACAAACCGTGTTACTAACCGATGGAACAAATTAGCTCAGGATGTAGTTGATGTACCCACAGTACACTTTTTAAAAAAGCACGTTTAAGAAGCTACGTCGGTTGCAGCAATGTCCATCGTCAGCATAGGAAAGCCTGGTGTGCTTCCCTTCACCAATTCTAAACTTTATATGATTACTGGAACAAATAAAATAAATTTAAGTAACTAAAAATTAAAGAGCTAAAAAAAAATTTAAATAACTAAAAATGAAAATCAAATTTTTTTTTCATTGTTAATAATATTTTTATAAACTTTACATACTTTGTTCATTTTTTTTTAAAATAATTAGAACAGAAAAAACGGGCGGCGAAATTACCCCAATAAAATCTAATTTTGGGGAATTCTGCCACCTATGTTATTTACAACATAAATGTTTTATTTTAAATCATAAATCTTAAAAACACATTTACACTCAATTAAATAAAAGAAATCTAACAATATTCAACAAGTTGGGGCAAGGCTTCGATACCGAGAGGAATCGGGGCATGTCCCTTTTTTACCAATTTTTTCTTTTTTTTTTTTAGAAATGTAGGGTATTTTGAAAGCCTTGAAGACGGTCCTGGCGAGGGGGAGATTTATTTGACTAAAATAAAAGTTTTAAAATAATCAAGCAAACTTAAAAAAAAATCAATTTACAAATTTTTATACAGAGATAAGAGATGAAGAGATAAAAATAAAAAGTTAAAAGAGATAAAAATAAAAGAGATAAAAAAAAAAAGAGATAAAAAAAGAAAAAAAAAAAGAAAAAAAGAAAAAAAAAAAAGAAAAAAAGAAAAAAAAAAAGAGATAAAAATAAAAAGCAATAAAATTCTATTGTATTTTTTTTTGGGTCAACATTTTTAACAAACCCATTTTTGACAAGAACTTTTTACACATTGCAACCAAATGTTTTCTGATTAGTTGTTGCATTATTGAATGGCTTTTAACACTTTGCTTTTTTTTTTTTTATAAAAATATTATTAACAATGAAAAAAAAATTTGATTTGAATTAATTCTTTGCTATATTTGAATTTCTGTTTTCGCTGTGGTCATTTTCTTCAGTGCCAATCAACAGTTTTCTTTGCTTTGACAGTTGATTTTGGTTTTTAGCTTGTTTTTTAGCAGCATTTTTCAAAGTTGTTTGAAGTGTTTTAAAAAATCCATCAATCACTTGGTTAGTGAAGCCATTCGTGCTGCTGAAATGCTTAGTGCTTTACGTTGGCTTAATTAATTTGACCAGCGTTGTTTGAAACCTAGGTACCACTCGTTTGTTGACATTTTATTCTTGAATAAGGCAGTTTGACTTGTTTCTTTCATATAGTTGAACACCACAGATTGAATTTCTGGAAACGATAAGCCATTGCCCCAGTCACCAAGAACCTGAAGTATGTGAACCAGTAAGGATTCAGTCACATAGTTAAAAAAAAGCTATTCTTTCTGGATATTGAATTTTTCCTCCTAGTGTCCTTTGAGGTATATAGTATAATTCATCAGCTTACTTGCAACTCAGTTCGCAAATGTAACTTTTGCAATGGCTTTTTCCATTAGCTCTTTGCTAAAAATGGTGACAGATTTTCTCTTGTAGTTTCGTGGCATTGTTGCTGGTAATTAATCGAATTAATTAATTTGAATTGATTATAAGACCAACATGACCTGAAAAATTAATTATCAAAACAAGAAGATGAAGATGATATTGATTATCCAATCAAGCGCATACTAATTATTTTTTGACTTTATTTATTATTTGCTTTCCTAAATTATTTTAATTAGACATAATAAGTAAAATATCTAATCAAAAGCGCATAAGACCAACATGGCTTGATAAACTTATTACCAATACAAGAGGAAGGAAAATAATATTAATTACCCGATCAAAGCGCATTTTTATTTAATATAAATAGGTGGCAAAACTCCCCCATTTAGTATTTCCATAATAACTTTATAACCGATCAAAATTAGATAGAAAAAAACAATACAAAGAATCATTGAAAAATTTCCAATATTTTAGTTTTTCTAATTTGAATGGAAACAAATAATTTAATTTTTATGAGAATTTTAGATATAATGATTTTTTATACATTATATTTGTCAATTAATTTTTCACAATCAAGTTTTCACGAAAAAAAAAGATTTTTTTTTTACATAATTTGATAAGAAATTTGTTTTTCTTCTAATTTGAATTCTAATTTGAAATTTGAATTATAAAAAAATCTTATTCCTTAGTAAAGTTATAGTTATAAAAGTAAATATACACCACTTGGTGGCGAAATTTCTAAAGTAGCAAAATTACACCATTTTACTCTACTTATGTCAAATAAGGATGCTTTGTCAAAAAATTTCGATGATTGGAGTCTGGGAACAAAAACCCTAAATTATTTGCTTTACCTCCACCAAATATGAGAGCAACAAGTTGATAAAAGGTCAGGTCGGGTTTAGGTCAGGGTCAGGTTTATAAAAGGTCAGGTTTAGGTCAGGTTATAAAAGGTTTAGGTCAGGTTATAAAAGGTCAGGTTTAGGTCAGGTCAGGTTTAGGTCAGGGTCAGTTGATAAAAGGTCAGGTCAGGTTTAGGTCAGGTTTAGGTCAGACCAAATATGAGAGCAACAAGTTGATAAAAGGTCAGGTCAGGTCAGGTTTTAAGGTCAGGTCAGGTTTTCCTGCTACTGGTAACATGTAACCCAGTATAACCTGCTCCATGTCCTGCTGCCTTGTAGGATACGCTTTTTTAGGCAAAGGCTAGGAGAAGTTAACTCCGAATTAAAACACCCCCTGCCTTGGGGCTCTTGGTTGAGTAAAGGCTAGAGATGGTGTCTCGATAAAAATACTCATCTTGGGCAGATGTTACATGCATCCAGCTGCTGTCTTGTAGAAGGCCTCCTAGGCAAAGACTTAAGGGGTAAACAGATTCTATCTATTGACCAGCCTCGCACCCCTTCCTCATCTATTAGACTGGCGCAGATGTATTTTTAATACATTGTTTCCAGTTTAGGATATTGAACGCTGGATCTTCTTGACTCAATGCGTGGGTATTGCTTGTGTCTCTATTTTTATGACTGGGCAACTCATTCTATTATCTCCTAATGAGGGTACAGCTCTAAAACTCAGTTTTATGGTTCTGAGGCCGGCTGGTAGTCAGGTTTCCCGAACTCTGTGGTAGCTCTCAGAGAGGCTGATTCCATCAACAGCCGAAAAATATCAGAGTACTAACAGTGCCATGTTGCGCATGGATGGTGTCCCTGTTTGTACTTTTGGTGTGCATTGCAGAGGCCACATTTGGAGCCCTTTGTTACGGCTTAGGGTTTATTAATAGTAATGAGGCTATTGCTTAGTTGTTAAATAGTGTACTGAGTACTATCTATACTTGAGTCAAGTTCTTTATAAATTTAAAATGACTAAAGTACCTAAAACTAAAAAACACAAAAAACCATCGTCATCACCAAGTTCTCTAAACCTATCATTTACTAATATTCGTGGTCTTCGAAGTAACTTTTCTTCTGTTGAGTCTTATCTCTTGCAAAGTTCACCGGACCTGCTTGCTCTTTGTGAGGCTAATTTGAGTTCGGCTGTCCCATCTTGTGATCTTAGTGTTGATGGTTATCTTCCTTTGGTTCGTAAAGACTCCAATAATCACATGCTTGGCCTGGGCATCTACATTCGTAAGAACTCACCCATTTGTCGTGAAACTAGGTTTGAATCTACAGACTATTCATTTATGTGCTTTCGTTTAGCACAACTTCACTCTATCGCCTTTCTCTTTGTTCTATATCGCTCTCCTTCATCCCAAGATTGCACTATTCTTGATGTTATTTCTGATCAAATTGACCAAGCCCTCTCTCTTTATCCATCGGCCAATATCGTCGTTGTTGGTGACTTTAATGCCCATCACACCGATTGGCTTGGCTCTAGTGTCAGTGACTCTGCTGGCGTTAAGGCCCTCAACTTTTGCCTTTCTCAATCTCTAACTCAAATAGTCAACTTTCCAACTCGTTTTCCAGACAACCCTAATCATTTACCTTCTCTACTCGACTTATGTCTTGTTTTGGATCCTAGTCAGTGCTCAATTTCTCCACATTCACCCTTAGGTACTTCTGATCACGGTTTGATCAGAAGTACCAAAGCTCACTATTCCCAGGTCATTAAATCTCGTATCTCATCACAAAAATTAGGCTCTCGAGACTTCTGGAGAATCTTTAACAGTATCAATAATAAGGGCAAATCTGTTATTCCTTCTCTCTTGTATGGTTCAGACTTTGTCACCTCACCTAAAGACAAAGCTGAATTGTTTGCTAAGAACTTTTCATCAATATCATCTCTTGATTCCACTAGTTGCGTTTTACCTGACATAGCCGTCAAACAGGTTGATCCCCTGCTTGACATTCGCATCACTTCAGCTTCTGTATCTAAAGTAATTTCCTGCTTAGACTCTTCAACAGCTTGTGGTCCTGACAACATTCCTGTTGTAGTCTTGCAGAGGTGTTCTCCGGAGCTTTCATCCATACTTTCTAAACTATTTAACAAGTGCTTATCAGAGTCTTGTTTTCCATCATGCTGGAAAGCAGCATCTGTTATCCCTATTTTCAAAAATTCCGGAGAGCGATCTGATTCATCTAACTACCGCCCCATTAGTCTTCTTCCTGTCATAAGCAAGGTTTTTGAATCTTTAATCAACAAACACTTAATCTCTCATCTTGAATCAAATAACTTACTTTCTGATCATCAATATGGATTTCGGTCTTCTCGTTCTACAGCTGATGTGCTAACAGTAATAACCGATAGGTTTTACCGTGCATTAGATAGAGGTGGAGAGGTTAAGGCTATCGCACTTGACATTTCTAAAGCTTTTGATAAAGTTTGGCATGCTGGTCTTCTCCATAAGCTTTCTTCTTATGGTGTAGCTGGTAACGTCTTTAAGATTATTGAGTCCTTTCTTTCCAATCGTAGTATAAAAGTTGTCCTCGATGGACAACACTCTTCTTCACATCCTGTAACTTCAGGGGTTCCTCAAGGTTCAATCCTTGGCCCTATACTCTTTTTAATTTACATTAACGATCTTCCAGATATTCTCACATCTAAGGTGGCATTATTCGCTGACGACACTACCATTTACTCTTGTCATGATAAGAAGCCTACACTCTCTGATTGCTTGGAGGGGGTATCTGAGCTTGAAAAGGATCTCACTTCTGCTACAGCATGGGGCTCACAGTGGCTGGTGAACTTTAATTCAGATAAAACTCAATTTTATTCGGCCAATCGTTATCGTAATAATTTAGATCTTCCTATATTTATGAATGGTAATGTACTAGATGAGTCATCTACCATTCATCTTCTAGGATTAACTCTTACTTCTGATCTTTTTTTTAAACCGTATATCAAATCCATTGCAAAATTAGCATCTGCTAAGGTTGCATCTCTTTATCGAGCTCGACACTTTCTTACTCCAGATTCTATTTTCTATCTCTATAAATCTCAAATCCGTCCCTGTATGGAATACTGTTGCCACATCTGGGGCGGATCTTCTAATGATACTCTTTCTCTTTTAGACAAGGTGCAAAAACGAATTGTAAACATAGTTGGACCTGCTCTGGCAGCCAATCTCCAACCTTTGTCACATCGTCGTAATGTTGCTTCTCTTTCTCTTTTCTACAAATACTATAATGGGCACTGCTCTAAAGAGCTAGCGTCCCTTGTGCCATCTACTAAAATTCATTCTCGTGTTACTCGCCATTCAATTAAGTCTCATCCTTTTTCTGTGACTGTTCCTAAGTGCTTCAAAAACTCTTATTCTTCTAGTTTTTTTCCTCGAACATCAGTTCTTTAGAATTCGCTTCCTTCATCTTGCTTTCCTGATTCATATAATTTGCAATCTTTTAAGTCATCAGTCAATCGTTATCTTGCTCTACAGTCTTTTCTCTTCCAGTAACTTCCAACTCTTATAGTGGTTGCTTGCACCCTTGTTGGAAGTGAAGATGTTAAAAAAAAAAAAAAAAAAAAAAAGAGTTTTTTACTCTTTTCAGCTAAATTTATATTCATCAATAAACTTTAAATTTTACAAAGCATTCAAAAACTTTGACTAAGTGCTAATTATTTGTAGGGGAGAGTGGGGAGAAGTGGGACGCGGAAGAAGTGGGACACCCCTATAATTTTATTTCGCAGCAGCGTCTAATTACTGTTATTTAATGTAAACGTATAGATTTCATGTGCTCTTTTTATTAGACATCATTTCCCCTCTCTGCTCGTGGTGAAAACCTCTTTTTTTGAAAGTACCCCCAAAAAGTACATTTACAAATTACATTTTTGTCTATATAAGGGTGAAGCGGGACAGAGAAAAAAGTTGCTGTTCCGCTTCTTCTTAACAGTTTTGCGTTATTTTAATGCGGAAATTTCGGGTAGGTACAATCGACAGAGCAGAGCAGATTGGCAGAGCAGATCATTGAAATGTTAATAACGGCATAGCAGATTATTCAAACAACCGTTTCCTAATGTGTGATCTGCCAAATAATTCGGCAGATCATATAATAGAATTTTTATAATGTGATTCCCAAATATTTTTGTGAATAAAGATGCACTTCGAATAGAAAGAACTATGAGTTGACTTTTTAAACATAAACGTTTTTTGTTGTCGGAATACTTTTCCAAAAAAAAAGTGATCTGCCGTATTCTAATGTGTGATCTGCCAAATATTTCGGCAGATCATAATGCAACCGGCAGAGCAGAGTGGCAGAGCAGATCATTGTAATAATAATAACGGCAGAGCAGATTATCACAGACAGTCAGCCGTTCTCTATTTTGTGATTTGCAAAATTATATTTTGATAATGCGTGATTTGCCAAATAATATTTGAATAATGTGTGATCTGCCAAATAATATTTGGCAGATATAAATCACTGATGTGATATGCCAAATAATATTTGGCATATCACATCAGTGATCTGCCAAATATTATTTGGCACAAATTAGAAAACGGCTGATTGGATAATCTGCTCTGCCGCTATCAACATTACAAAGATCTGCTCTGCCAATCTGCTCTGCTCTGCTGATTGTACCTACCCGGAAATTTCTAGAACATTTTAGCTACCATTTTTTTATAGTTTTCAAAATAAAAATATTAATACGTTTCATTGAAATATTTAGTTTTAGTTTTAGTTCTTATACAGTTGATTTAAAACAAAATTTGTAAAGAGAGATCTTTATTAAAGATAAATTTAATTTGATTCATCATTATTGTTTGGAGCAAATTCAGAGGTCTTTTTACATCAATAACTTAAGAGCATATGGAAAGCAAAAGGTATGCATAAAAGTTTTTTTCATTTTAAATACAATTATAGTTTCGTAATAGTCTGATAAAAGATATAGTATTAACAGTAACCTTTATACCATTACATGTAAATATTTTTTTTAACAAACCTAATTTCTTTTAAATTTCAGGTCATGCCTAGAGTTTATAAAAGGAAAAGTGAAACTCCACATGTTTCAGAAAACATTTTGAAGGTTGCTGTAGGTGAAATGGAAAATGGGATGAGCCTTAGAGAAGCAGCATGTTCAGCTGGCATTTCTAAGTCTGCACTTCATAAGTGTATTAAAAAAGTGTCAATACCCAGCTGCTAATCTTCAACCAAATTATCAGCATTCTATGATTTTCTCTGTTGCACAAGAAGAAACACTGAGCACTTATCTAAAGACATGTTTTGATATGTTATATGGTCTTACACCAGTTCAAGTAAGAGCTCTAGCTTTTGAAATGGCTCAAGCAAACAAAGTAAAATGTTCCATGCGTTGGATAGAGCAAAAAAAGGCTTGTCGAAATTGATTAACAGGATTTTTAAAAAGAAACCCAAAACTATCTGTTAGAAAACCAGAGGCAACTTCAATGGCAAGAGCCTCAGCATTTAATCGGTATACTATTGATATTTTCTTTAACAAATTACAAGAAGGTATGAGACAGGTTTTACTACTGTACAAAAAACTCCTCGTATAATTGCATCAAAGGGAATAAAGCAAGTCGGGCAAATAACATCTAGAGAAAGAGGTGAATTAGTAACAGTGTGATGCATTGTCTCTGCAGCTGGTGTAGCAATACCCCCTGTTATTTTTTTTCCAAGAAAATTATTTAGAAACCCGCTAATGAGAGGAGCAACAGAAGGTTCTATTGGATAAATGCTGAAATATTTATTGATGTTTTAAAGCATTTTGTTAAGTTTGCTCGTCCAACAGCCGAACTCAAAGTTTTATTGATTACGGATAATCATGAAAGCCACCTTTCACTACAGTCACATGAATATGCAAAAGAGAACCATGTTTGTATGGTGACTTTGCTACCACATACTTCACATAAGACACAACCTTTAGATAGGTTTGTTTTTTACCCAATGAAAACATATTTTAATGCAGCTGCCAATAGCTGGATGCTTAGCAATCCAGGAAAAGCCATTAAAATTTATGAGATGGCCAGTCTCATTCAACAAGCATGGGAAAAATCTTCCACACTTCCACATTCTAACAAATATTATCTCAGGATTTCGCGTGACCGGAATTTGACCTTATGATAGACATGTATATGGGGATAATATTTTTTTACCATCAGTTGTAACAGATAGAGATGTGCCTCAAGAATCATACAGTGAAGGCTCATGTGAGAAATCGATTACAACTGCTACTCCTTCAGATATCTCAGGTTTGGATGCGCAACATGAAGCAGTAAAAGAAAACTTAACTGTATTTTCTCCTGAGATTGTGCGAGGTTATCCAAAGGTAATTTAAACTAAATATTCTTAGTTTAGGTTTTCTTTAAATTCTATAGTTGTATAATACTATAATATATATTTTGCAGGCACCTTCTTGTAAGATTTTAAGACGTGGACGTAACAAGGGAAAGTGTATGATAGCCACATCAACACCAGAGATTTTAAGAATAAAAGATGAAGTATTAAATAAAAAAAAAAGTAAAAAAATTGTCTTTCTAAAATCCAAAAATGCGAGAAAAAACATGTTATGCAAATCGAACAGTGACCTTGATGAAGATTTCAACAAATAACAAATGATTTTTTTCCTATTATTTACCTCTCCAAGGGGGCCACCTCAGGCGAGGAGGCTGCGCATTTTTTTTGCATTTTAAAATATTTTTCATATTGTGGTTACAATCCTCTCTTAAACCCTTTAACTCGGAAACACGAACCTTTGCAAACAAAGCACGCTGTGCGGAGAAAGTTGAGCGTGGTACCTTATGAGACGTGGTGGGATTCCAACTCCAAACTTCTTGCTTATAAGCAAAGCGCTCTACCACTACACCACTTCCGCGTTTAATTTAAACTAAGTTTAGTTTTAAAATCAAAATTTGCTCAAATTAACATTTAATTAGATTTGAAGTCGTTTTTATATAGTTCCGCATCTCCCCCAAATGTCCCGCTTCTCCCGCACACTTGTCCCACTTCTCCCAAACTTGTCCCACTTTACCCCAATAGCAGGGTTCCTCTAAACCCAAAAAATATATACTTTATTAAAACATTCTGTCAACCTTAGTGGGTGGATTCGGTGCCCCAAATACTGCTTTATTTTTTAAGACTAGTTTGGTTCATACATCAATTAAAAAAGATATTGCAATTACCCTGAAAAAAAATTTTTTGTCCAACTTCTCCCCACTTTCCCCTATTATTAAAATTGATAGATAAATATAAACTTAGTTAAGTATTAAAAAAAATTTTAATCAACTTGTTGCTCTTACGTTT
Organism: Hydra vulgaris; assembly: GCF_022113875.1. Taxonomy (NCBI): domain Eukaryota; kingdom Metazoa; phylum Cnidaria; class Hydrozoa; order Anthoathecata; family Hydridae; genus Hydra; species Hydra vulgaris. Next base: position 33,792,947 of record NC_061160.1, read on the forward strand.
ACGGAATTTAAAGCCACAATTTTAGGGATTTTTTTTATTAATTTATTAATTTGTTACTAATTTGTTAAATACTTTAGATTTATTGAGTAAAATAAAGAATTTTAATGGTTTAGGCCTTTATCGCAATTATGGTTTAATAGCAATGATGGTTTTATATCAATGATGGTTTTATAACAATGATGGTTTTATAGCAATGCATAAAAATCTGGTCTAATAAAAAATCTGATGGAAATTTTTAAAAGTATTTTCAAATTGAAATAATCATAAATTAAAAAAATGTAATGTCTTTAGAAAAAAGCAGAAGTAAATAATTCTAACAAGTTCCACAAATGTGTAAATGTATGTAAAGACTCCACGGTAAGAATCGACACTGAAGAATCGAAAAAAAAATTAACTTTAACTAGCTTTATAAACTATAAAAACATATTTTGTATTCGAATTTAAATCAAATAATTGATTTTATGTGTGTTTAAAGTTTAATGACTTAAAAATTTTTGAATTACTTCTTCAATATACAAAAAGTTACCACCCCGATAAACAAGATTTTAAGAATGTAAAGTATATTCGCAACTTAAACATAAACCAAATTTACTTTCTTTCTTTTTTTGTATTAGACTTATATAAAAAGCTCAAAGTCCTTGTTTTTCAAAATACTCGCAGATAATTCGCAGTTAATGTAAAATTATTGCTTCAAATGGGCGACATTCGAACTATTTGAACAAATGACAACTTTTATTTTACTTTTTATTATAAATCAAGCGGTAGTTATAAGTTCGTTTGTTTATATTTGTTTTTCTGCGTTTATTTCATCTTTGGCATAAAAAAAGAGAAGGTTAAAGACAATCACAAGAAGTATTTTAAACACACTCAAATTATATTTTTTCATTGAGTACATAAATTATCAAAAAACCTTTATTCCTACTGCAAGTTTTGATAAATTTAATTAAGTAAAAACTATATTTTCCTTAGAATTAAATATTATTAAGATGTTTGACCTGTATAAAATCAAGTATAAAATGATAAACTGTCGTTATACAGTCGTTAAACTGTGGTTATACTGTCGTTAAACTGTCGTGAGAATACTTTTGAAACATTTAACACTTGTTTTAACATTTTTTTAAAGTACCTTAGGACTGACATTTGTTCTAAATTTGATGAGTTATAAATGAAAATTAAAGCTATAAGAATTGAACTATCTTTTAAATAAAAATATAAAAACCTTAAACAACAACTAGATGAGATAGAATTATAAAAATAACAACACCGCAAAGATGTAGAAACATTTTATGTTAGAAAACGAAATCAGAGTGCAAAGATTGGAAATCAGAGTGCAAAGAAAAATTCTACGAAATCAGAGTGCAAAGAAAATTCTACGAAAAATTCTATGAAAAATTCTACGAAATCAGAGTGCAAAGAAAAATTCAGAGTGCAAAGGGCACTTTGAACAGTTAAAAATTTTACATTTTAAAATATTTACAATAATAATGTATATGGTATGTGTATGGTAAAGTATGTGGTATGTGTATGGTAAAGTATGTGGTAGATCCAACAAAAATCGAATAATTTTTGATCCTGCTCTTGAGCAGTATGTAAAAGTTAACGCTAACTTAAACTCTTTTTGTTATTAAAAGTAACTACAGAGTTTCTCTTGATATTTATTACACTCTTCTACATGTATAAATCTAATCCATGTTAGTTTAAATTTAGAACGAAGTCTCCACACTATCACTCCACACTATCGATCTATTAACTTTAACAAATGGCGCATATAATGGTGATCGTTTCATTGATTTTCTAAACAGGACACTATTGCCATATTTTATTCAAAATCAAGATTTTGTTTTAATAACGTACAATTGTCGGTTTTTCAATTGTCGTACATTGTTGATCTGATGTTTTGAGAATGTTAAATAAGAAGATCATATTGTGTTAATTTCTCTCGCGTTAATCCCACCAACGTTAATCCCATTAATCCCATTGAAGATTTTGGTGTCTTAAAAACCTAAAAAAGTTATTACAAAACTATAAGTCGTGAAGCAATAATACTTTCTCAGTATGTTTATGTTATTAAAATCCTTCATTGCCTGTATGAATTTTCAGTATGCAAATATAACAATTTGAAATAAATATTAAAACAAAAAGCTCATAAATTTGTCATCTGGTCGCGTGACCGGGGTAAGATGACTTATTATGCAATTTTCACCTTCCATTTTATAAAATTTTAAAAACTACCAATAATTCTATCTAAAGTAACAAAAAATAAAAACAAATTGCAAAAACCTACTTCTAAAGAAGTTAAACTTGAAGGACACCATCCATTATGAGAAACCGAAAGTGAGGAATTTTTTTTTAAGCGCAATAAGTAAACTTATGCGTATAAATATGGGGGGAGGGGGTCCATAATCATCTTTTTTTAGATTTTTTATAGTTTAACCAATTTTTCTTAATTGATTTTTCATGCTGATTCTGAAAATCACTATCATTTTTTTTCATTTTAATTATTTAGCCTTCTACTTTGATTTAAATAAAAGTTAATATATTGACAAAAAAAGGCATTTTTAAAAATAGATGAAATTATTATTATTATTAAATATAAGAAAAGTAGAAAAGTAGAAATCTTTTTCTGTTTAATTTATCAATTATATACCTTACTACTTATAAGTATCAAAAAAATTAGGCATTATATATGAAAATAATTCATACAGTTTGTTATATACTATTGAAAATGGAAAATAACTATAAAAGTCATCATATGTGATAGAGATTGCTGCGGGAACTTTCCATGTAGAACATCTAGGTTATGAGCATGTTCTTTGGTAGACATAAGATGGAAGTTTGTATTTTTATATCAACAATCATATATTTAAACAGAATAGATCTCCGCGACAATGACTTACATTGTACCCCTAAAATAAAGAACCTCATTTTTCGAACTTTTTTTTCATTTTAACATATCTTTATCTACTTCAATGTCTAGCTTACAGCTAAATGGGCTGCCTTGTAACTTTAATCAAACTAAAATAGAACTCAACTTGCACACCTGATGTAACGTTTGCTGCTTTTCCATTGTTATCCATTTGTTTCTGTAGCTGGTTTCAACTATATTTCATTGTTTCAACTTTTTGGACAAATAATTGCACAATAATTTTCCAAAATATATTTAAACTACGTGAACCTTCATTTTTTATATGGTTTAAATAATTAAGTATACATCTACTTTTGAAATTAAATGGATTTTTTCCAAAGCTTTCCAACTGCAACAACTTAATTAGAAAGTTAATACTAATCATATTCCATCATCAACCAAACACATAATACTTTTCTCTTTTTTGAAGTCCTGAGGCTAACATTTTCCAAAATACTCTAGCAAGAATGATACAATTATTCAACCACTTTGAGGTATACTTATTAAGTGCTTCTAAAATTTTTTTTAACTAGCTATTCACTGCGTTTTAGAGTAAAGCAGAAAATTTCAAAATTTGATCACCCAGTTTGTTTTTATAAAGCCTTTTATGTAGCGGTATTCCATTAGCCTGTTTATCTTTAAATTTGTTAAACCTTTAGAATTTTACTGAACTTCTACTGACTGGCACTTTAAAAGAAGATTTATTCTTGACTTCGTTAAAGAAAAGCGATAAAAAAAAAAAAAAAAAATCTTGAATAGCCTTCTTGATAGCTTGAGCAAACGATTAAAAATAAATAAAAAAAAGGAAATTAAGATATTTTGAAGCAATCTGTCTTTTTGATTACTTAAAACGTTTTGTTTAGAAAGAGACTTCAGAAGAAACTCTTTTTTTGAAGTTTTACTTATTTAAAACGTTTTTTTAGAAAAAGACTTCAGATAAAACTTTTTTTTTCTAAAACGCAACGATTAAAAATCAAATTTATCCAATCAAAATTTGAATAGCATAAATTTGAAAGAAAAGTTGTGTAACTTTATACGCAAAGAAACTTTTGCAAAGACTTTCATTTTTTATATATTTAAATTTCTAAAATAGAAGTAGGTCAACCATAAAAAATTAGCAAAAACTGAATTGTTTTTTGAACTTTTCTCAAAAAATTAAGAATAATTGGTTAAACAAGAAATATAGAATTTTGGACCCCCCCACCCTAGTATAAAATTGCGTTAATAATATTTAAAAAAACCAATTGGTGTTTTAAAATACAAGATGCAAATACAGTTTCATTTTCACCCAATTTTAAGATTTTTTGTTGAATTGTTATACGAAAATCCATCTTGCCCCATTCACCATGTTGCCCCGCTTTCCCCTATTTTATTCATTATATTATTTACGTATTTTCATTTTTAATTTTTATTAAGCGTTTAAATTTCTTATTTTCATACATTATTTGTGTTTAAGTCATTATTTATACACTAGCAAAAAGCAACCCGTAATACGGGTTTAGGTCGGTCTGTTACATAATTAATTTATAGTGGCCGTTTTCCACAATTTTATGTTGCAAAACCTTAACTAATACCCTTTTAGAAAATCGCCTTCAGCTTGAAAAAATTAACCCATATGTAAAATTAACATAAAAAGTATGAAGAGGTAAAATAATTTACTAACTACTACTTAACATTTACAATTACTACTTAACATTATTTGAGTAATAAAGGCAGAACCATTTTCATCGACCTTCCTAAGTTTAACACAATACGTTTTTAGTTACTGACACAAAATATTAACACTTCGTCATGCTTTAAATTGACGAAAGTATCAACGAAATCCTTGTAATAATTTTTTAACACGAATCATTGAGATTAAAATAAAGTTAAAAAGAATAAATTATATTATACAGGATTAATTTCGCGTTACGTAATATATAGACTATTCCTAAAAGAAAATTCTTGAAACTAAAAAGATTTTATTACAATCACCAATAACACCAAGGGACAATTTAAAAAATTATATCTTTAAATAGCAAATTATCAATCGCAGTATTAAAAAATACGCAAGAGCTCAGTAATTACAAGAGTTTAGTCTACTCTCTCTCTATACTAATTCTTATTTAAGTCTCATCTAAGAGAGAGAGGAAGTGTTTTAAAAACAGCACATTAGAAAAAGTAAAAGTCAATAAATAACAGTAACTGGTTTTATTAAGCTACCAATAAACAAAATTATTTTTACCTTAACTAAAAGTTAATTTCCAGCATTTCTTAATTAAGTTCCAGCTTCTCTTTAACTGTTGACAAATGATTAATATTGTAAATTTCACATCATATTAAATTTACAAAATTAAAACCATGTTTCAACAGTAAGCAAAATAATCAAGTGATGACAAAGACAACTAAAAAAAAATGAACACAATTATGTTTAAGATTACAAATAAAAAAAAAAAAAATCATTAAAAATTGAAACTGATATAACTTGTTATAATAAATAGTAAAGTTTGTACTTTAAAATTAAAATATTAAAAATAGTAAAATTCATACTTTAAAATTAAAATATTAAAAATAGTAAAATTTATACTTTAAAATTCATATTTTAAAGTGTCTAATGTAAAATCAAATAATAGACATCAACACCGCTTGACACTGAATTCTGGCAAAAAAGTTTTCTGTTCATCAAGCAAAATTTCTTATATTTCAACGACAATTAATTTTATCAAGCGTAGATCTATTTCTTTCATATGACAACAATTTTAAGTCGTCTATAACCAATAACACTAATAACTTCGAGCCTAATATTATACATCTGTTATCATAAAATATATTAACAGTGATTATACTACTGTTACAACTGAATAAATGAAAGTTTTATATTTTTACAACTGAAAAATATAAAACAAAATTTTTGACATTATTTTAATTTAGCAAAGAATTTAGACTACAATGCAAAGTTATTTTTACCTTCAGGCACAATCTTAATGCACAAAAATAATAAATGCATAAAAAATGAAGCAATGTTAGTCTAAAGTAATATATATATATAAATAAATGTATGCATATATATTCAAATTTTTTTTATTCTTTTTAATTTTTTCTATGAGATAATATTTATATAGATTCAGAGAAATATAAAATATTCTGATATATAGGCACATTTATGTATATAAACTTACCTGTCAAAAATTACAGTCAGTTTTCCATGTTAAATACATAAAATATATATCTAATATAAAATAAAACAAAACATTAAACTTACTTACTAAAGCAGTAACATCGCTTGACTGGTAAGGTTGATAAATCTTACTCTACACGTTCGCCAAGTAACTCACTTTGAAATCATGGAAACAACATTATATAAATATATATATTTATTATAAAACACAAAATTTTTTTTTTTCAATGTTACTTAGCATATAAAAACACCCCATTTAACAATCTTGCACAAATTAGATATAATACATTTTATACTATTATATAAACACATTTATAAAACAACTATATAACATATATCACCACATACACGTATTTATCAAAGAATTTTAAATTTTGAGCATAATATACATGCAAACTTATATGCAATCTTTTAACAACTATAAAACAAAATTTATTAGTATCAATTATTTTTAATGTAACAAAGACTGCAGATACAATGCACAACATTGTTAATAAAAATGAAGTTATATCAGTCAGTATATATTAATCTAAAGCAATGAAAAAGAAGAAACCATTTAAGAACAAAATTAAAAGCTTCTAATAAATACATATTTACATACCTTAAAATGAAGCATAGAAAATTTCTTCTGCATTTATCTTTTGACAAATTGCAGAAGATATATTCTCAACTTTCTATTCCTTATTATTTATCCTTAGAGAAAATATATATATATATAGATATAGAGAAATATAAAATAGACTGAAATAAATCAAAAATCCTAATTTATGTATGAGAAAATAACTTGAACTTACTAAAAAAAGCAATCAGCTCTAAAAAATAAAACAAATACTGCTTAAAATGTTTTAAAAAGACTAACGACCAAACTGAAACAGTTTTCTTAAAAATAGAAACATTTTACTAAAAAAACTATTTTACCAGTCAATTTAGTTATAACTTATTCTAAAAAATGAAAAATAAATACATATTTAGATACCTTAAAATGAAGCATAACACAACACCCTTTTGACAAATTTCAGAAGAAATTTTTTTTGTTTTTCTATTCTCAACTATTTTTCCTAAGAGAAAATACATATAGATATACATATATATTTATATATATACATAACAAACTAACAATTATTTAAATTTTTATTTTAAAAAATAAACAACATCAATTCTTCTTGAAAATAAGCGTATCAGCTCCAATTTGCTTGCTGATTTTACTCGAAAGACCGCGAGGAATATAAAACTGCGCTTAGAAAATTCTAGAAGCAAAGAAATAGTGTATTTTACATAATGCAGAACCGTAATTAACAAAACGAACAATAGGCGTAACAATGCGTAACTATGCGCACTAATAATAATATTCATTCGGCTATTCATTATAGGCGGATTATACTTATTTCAATTTCATATTTCCGTTTCTATATTTTCTTATTATTATTTTTTTTTTATTTGGTTCTTTCCTTAAATATTCAATAAATTTATACAATAAATTTTTTTTAACAAGTTTTTTTTCCAGAAAAATATGAACAAGGTAAATTTACATTGAATATATTACTGGTAGGACTTCCATCTTCTGGAAGTCCTACCAGTAATATATTCAATGTAAATAGGACTTCCATCTTCACATGACCTTATCATGAAGCCCTTTACAATCTATATAATGAATTAAAGGGTAGAAAATTTACAAGTATTAAAAATTACATAAGCGTTAGAATATTCTTCAGATGTTAAGCAAGTTTTAACATAATATTTTATAATATGGATATATAACATTCTCAATATTGAACAATATTATAATATAAAGTATTCAGCATATATTGTTTAAATAATATTCATCACACAGTCGACAAAAATATCAAATAACTTGAAATACTAAAAATATATAGTTAAGATAAAAATAATAGTTAAGATAAAGATCTTTATACAATAAAAGAAATATTACAAAATATACAGGTATAAAAATATAAAAGATAAAAAAAAAAAAACTGTACTGTAAATTAACATGAAATATAAAATCAAAAAACAAAACAATGTCGTAGTAATAATTAGTAATAATTAGCGAGAACGTAAATTTCGTAAGAATTAAAATTGGAATAAAGAAATTTTTGATACTTTTATACAAGGCCGGCGCGATAGGGGGGTGTAAGGGGGTGTGACACTCCCCCATCAATGATTTTTAGTCGGCAAACTGGACCCTTAGTCGGCAAATTGGACCCTTAGTCGGCAAATTGGACCTAGTTAGTCGGCAAATGTGGACTCCCTTTCGATATAGGTTAGACAGTCGGCAAATGTCGTCATGACAGTCGGCAATTTTTGGAAAACGAGGACCTTTTTTTTTTTTTTTTTAGTCGGCAAAAGTTGTAATGACACCCCCCACGTGACACCTACTCGCGCCGGCCCTGCTTTTATATATAAATACAAAAATATTTTAAAAAGAACTGTTTGCATAAAAACATAAGTTATGGATCAGATATAATATTTATATATTACCTTATGTAGTAAACTTCATATTCATTTTCAGAAGAACTTAAAAATATAAAAATATGTCTTCAAAAGATAAAACAACTTCTTTTAGTTTTTTCTTGAATGAATATAATTGAACCTGTCATTTCGAAAAGGACAAAACTTTTAACATTTAGTTAATAAGATTGAATTAAAAATTTCTGTATGATTTATGTTTTTTTTTATAAAAAATAAAAATTTTCTTTCCAAAATTAATTAGAGATAAAGGTTGCCGAATTAGATTATTCTTCTTTAGAATTCTTCCGAATTAGATTATTCTTAAATTATATTTATTTTTATCTTTTAAGGTATATAGATTATGAAAAGAAAGTGGAGATTCGTTTGTTTTACATTTGAGCATAAAACAAAGTATATTAAAAATATTCAGCTGATAAATATTAGGAATTTTTATTTGAAATAATAATGGTTTGGCATGAGCAAATCGATCTTTATAATTGATAAGACGAGCAACATGCATTTTAATTTCTTACTTTAAATACTTGCATGTATTCATATTTATATATTTTTTAATTTTTTATTTTAATTCTTTTAATTCTAATGTCTTTTTTCAATCTGGTTACATTCCATTAATAAATAAACCCACGCGTGAAAATTAAGTATAGTGCAACATCAATAGATCAAATTTTTACAAATGAATTTCTCACAACAAAAATAAAAACTGGAATATTTAAAACGGATAATTCGGACCATTTTCCAATTTTTATTACATCAAATAAATACGATAAGTCTTATTCTCAAAAAAGGAAAGTAACAAAACGACTAACTAACGATACCTCCATTAAATCTTTTCATGATGTTATATCATTCAAAAAATGGGACGAAACTCTAATAAATTTAAATGCTGATGGGGCCTATGATATCTTCTTAAATAAGTTTCTTCAATATTATAACAAAGCATTTCCCATAGTTACAAAATTATTAAAAGAAAAAACCCTTATGAGACCTTGGATAACAAAGGGAATTATTAAATCTTCAAAAATAAAACAGAGATTATATTGTAAATATCTTAAAAAAAAACACTACAAAATGAAACTAACTATAAAAGTTATAAACGTTTATTTGAGTAAACTTTGAGACATTCAAAAGCTAATTACTATTCAGATTAAATAATAAAAAGTAATGGTTCGCAAAACACATGGCGCATTATTAGGGAAGTTATTGGCAAAAAAGATTTAGATAGAAATGCTTTGCCAAAAAATCTCAAGTTAAATAATAAATTAGTTTTTAATAAATCAATGGTGGCTGAAACGCTAAATAACTTTTTTGTTAATGTTGGTAAAAGTTTAGCTGAAAAAATTGAACCATCTCAAATAAGTTTTAAATCATACTTGATTGATTAAATCATTCTTTGTTAAAAATTAACAAAAGTTCCGGTTAAGATGATATCAGCAGTTTGGTCATTATTAAGTCACTAAAATATATAACAATACCACTTTACATATTTTTAATTTATCTTTAAAACATGGAATTTTTCCTGAAAAACTAAAGGGTGCAAAAGTTATACCAATTTTTAAAACAGGTGATCCTTCTGATGTTTCCAACTACAGACCGATCTCTGTTCTTAATTGTTTTTCAAAGACTTTGTAGAGTATAATGTATAATAGACTTTATTCTTTCTTAAATGTAAATAATATTCTTTACAATAAACAATTCGGGTTTAAATCCGGTCATTCGACCGATCCCGCAATAATTAATCTTATGCATGAAATTTTTAAAGCGTTTGAAGAAAAAAAATTTACTTTAGGTGTCTTTATTGATCTGAGCAAAGCGTTTGATACCGTAGATCATAATATTCTTCTTTATAAACTTAAAAATTATGGTATCATAAATTCTAACTTAGGCTGGTTTAAGAGTTATTTAAAGAATAGGAAACAATGCATTTTATATGATGGCGAGAAAAAAGACTTGATGACAATTACCTGCGGAGTCCCCCAAGGATCAATTCTAGGACCGCTTTTATTTCTCATTTATATAAATAACTTGAGTAAATTTTCCAATATCTTAAATTCAATTTTATTTGCCGACGATACTAACGTATTTTATTCAAATAAAGATATTAATTTTTTATTTACAACAGTGAACGAGGTGCTTGTGAAACTAAGCGAATGTTTTATATCGAATAAATTGTCCATAAATATTAAAAAAACAAAATATACTTTCTTCCATCGTCTTCATGATAAAGACAACATACCCTTACAACTTCCTAAGCTTTTTATTAATAATTCTTATGTCAAAAGAGAGAGTTCTTTGTTGTTTCTAGGCGTTGTTTTAGATGAAAACGAAACATGGAAGGAGCACATACGAATAATCCAAAATAAAATCTCGAAAAATATAGGCCTTTTATACAAAGCAAAACAGTTGTTGAACCAAACTTGTTTGAAACTTATTTACTTTTCTTTTATTCATTGCTATCTAAATTGCGCTAACGTTGCTTGGTGCAGCACTAATGTATCTAAAAATGAAGGGCTTCTAACTAAACAAAAACACGCTCTAAGAATTATTGGAAATGTGAATCTCTTTTCGCACACTAAATTACTTTTTAATAAATTCAAAATACTTAACGTATTTCAATTTAACCTATATCATATTTTTATATTTATGCTCAAAGTAGATAATAAAATGGCACCCATTTTATTTAATTCATTTTTCGAAAGAATAAATCATTTATACCCAACAAGATTTTCAAACAACAATTATATTTAACCAAAAAAATATTATTATGCGACTAGGTTCTCGATAGCAATCAGAGGACCTAAATTATGGAACACCCTATTGGATAATGAGTTTAAAAAAATTTCTTCCCTTGATCAATTTAAAAAAAAATAAAAAGTAAAATTTTGATAATTGACAATGAACTTGACTTCTTCTGAAACTTTTAAATAGGAGTAATCACTTGTTTTTTACTTGATATCTAATTTATTTTTAACATATTAATTTTTGATTTTAATTTGAATCTTTACCTTCTTAAATTATTATGGTTTATCTCATTTTTATTTACTATTAAAATTTGAAATCCTAATAAAAAAAAAAACTAAAAAAAAATATTAAATTTTAATGAAAAATATTTAGATATTTGTATTTATATATGTACCTTACGCATATATTATATTGTGATAACGGATTTTTTTGGTTTTTTGGTTTTTTGTTTTGTTTGTTACTTAAATTCTTGTTTGAAGGGGCTTGGCGATAAGACTGAATTTGTCTTCTTCTTGTCCTAGTCGTGTATATACAGTTTTTAAAGTCTAATTTTGTAAATATTTTTATTATGGCGAAATATATATTATATTATATTATATCAATTTATATTTCTGCATACATTAATTTATTTTTCCGCGTAATTTTAATTTATATTTCCGAATAGCCCTGTAGATCAAATGACACCTAATACAGCTTCGATGACGAATCCTGATGGGTGGGGCATGCACCCCCAATTTGGGGAGGGGGTGATTATATAGCCCCTAACCCCCACCACCACCACCCCTCCGCAATCCTTACCTTTGATGGATCCAGGTATGGGGGAGTTATGCACTCCCCCCTCCCTCACCTCAACTTTTTTTTTTTTAAGGGAACGCAAATGTGATACAAATTACAAAAAAAATTTTTTTTTATCAGAGATGTAACACTTTAAAAAAAGTGTTTAATATGTTTAGGGGTTGTCCATTAATTACGTCAACAAAATTGGGGGAGGGGGTTTGAACTTTTTTGACAATTGTTGACACCGGGAGGGTGGGGGAGGTGAATTAAAGTTGACGTCAACAATTTTTCTTTTTTTTCTGAGTTTCATTACTTAAATAACGGAAAATTAGGCTGAGTTTGTAGCTTAGTTTCTTTGTATATGGGGGAAAGGGTAATCAAAAGTTGACGTAATTTTATAGGGGAGGGTCTCAGGAAACTTGACAAATTGTTGACAAGGGGGAGGGGGGTAGGTAAAAAACTGAAAAAATTTGTTGACGTTTTTAATGGACAGCCCCTTAAATGATTTTTTTAAAAAAATATTTTTTTTTTTGACAAAAGTACTTTTAGCAAAAGGCTCATCAATTAAATTATATATTGCAATGAATATATAAAAACTAATAACCCGATCCAGTATGCCCGGTTAGCTCAGTCGGTAGAGCATCAGACTTTTAATCTGAGGGTCGCGGGTTCGAGTCCCTCATCGGGCGAATTTTTTCATATAATTAATGTTTAAAAAATTAAAATTTTATTTATTAATAATAAAAAGAGTAAAAATTTACAGATGAAGGACTCTTTTTTTTTTTAAGGTACTTTCTTTTCATTTGGCGCATCTTGGATATCAAGACTTTATAATTTTTAAATATGCAGTTTAAGATACTTATTGACATCGTTAACTGCTTTGAAAACATTATTTTAAAATTTGATATTATATTCTGTAAACTCAATTCTTAAACTTGATGTTATTGTTAAAGTTGATATTATATTCTGAAACTCGAGAGATAAAATATTATATTCTATTATTTTTATGATATAATCATAAAAATATCGACATTTATTTTTAGAGAGTTATAACCATTTTATAATTAAATTTTTATAGTGTTTTTTTGCACTTTACTTTAGAATGGTAAAAAAACACTAAAAAAATAGAAAAGTCAACGAAAATTAAAAAACAGAGAAGCAAACGCGGAAAACACTGTTTATGGAATGATGAATCACTGATATCAGCAATTAAAGCTGTTAAAAATGGAGTTTTACAGCGACCATGTAAAGCTTTTGACATTCCAAGATGTTCGTTACAAGTTCGACGAGCCAAACCTCCAATTATCCAAACATCCAACTATTTTAGATGATCCAAACATTAGAGGATCCAAACATCCAACTATTTTAGATGAAGAAGAAAAGAACGTAATCGGTTCTGCATATAATTGTGCAGCTTCAGGTATTTAACTTGGTCGATCGCAATTTCTAAAATATGCTGAAAATTTTGCTTTAAAACATAAAAAATCATTTAAGAATGGAACTCTTACAGAAAATTGGTGGCGTGGGATCTGCAAAAGGCACAAAGCTTTAACTTTACGTCAACCAGAAGGTATAGCAGCTGTTAGACATCAGTGTATGAATGTTTGTAAAGTGTTGAAATATATTTCCATTCTTAAAAATGTGTTAATGGAAAAAAACCTACTTCAGAAACCGCAAAACATTTGGAATATCAATGAGATTGGAATGCAGTTTAATTATCGCCCTGGAAAAATAATAGCTAAAAAAGGAGTTAAGTATCTACATTGTCGTCAATCAGGTAACCGGGAAACAATCACAGTAATAGCTTGTGTCAATGCCATAGGTAACTCTCTTCCACTAAATTTCATAGTTAAAGAAAAAACTACTATACCTCTCTCGAGTTTTCAAAATTAAAAATGCCTCAGAAGAGAGTACATGGAGTGTTTCAGACAGTGGTTGAACAAAGCAGGACATTGCATTTCTATGATTTACAAAGTCATTTCTTTCCAGAAAATGTGGATTTTCTAAAAATGTATATGAATTTGTTTACTCTTAAAATATAAAAAGGTCTCATTCTTTAATTAAAGTTTATTTTTTTAATTTTTACAGAAATTTTATTGGCTTTGACCTAATTGCATCTAATGGGGCAAACGAGCACTGAAATTCTTACATTTCACTATGATCGGTTGAAATTTTGACGTTTTTGAATTGAATTTTATCAAAGACAAGCGTAATTATAAAAAGAAAATCATTAAAACCAATTGTATTGATTTTCTTTTTATAATGACGCTTACATAATTAATTTTTATTTCAATAAAAATAAATATAGTCTTAACTTTAGACGTGCAAGTAATTTAATTTTTCGTAAAGTACCCTCCATCATCTCCACAATTTTACTTTCCGCCACTTTTTTTGTAGCATTAATCCATAAATCTTGTAAATTTTTAACACTATTTTTACATTTGCCTCTTTTCCTCAATACTCCATTCACAATTGCCCAGTAAGATTTGATAACTCGCCGCTCTGGACAGTTTGGTGGATTAGCATCCTTTGAAACAAAATTGACTCTTTTTTTCTTATACCACTGAATCATTTTTTGGAATAGTGGATCGATGCCAGATCTGGCCAAAATAAGGCTGATTATTTGTTCTTTTTAATTAGAGAAAGAAGTCGTTTTAATTTCCTTTTTAATTAGAGGAAGAAGCCATTTTTCAAGCATTCCTTCTCATATAGAACTGGTGTCAAAGATTGATTTGTTATGAAAGAAGAGCTTTTAAAACCTGAACTGCAAATTGCCTGCCATACAAGAAACCCGGAAAAGTTTTTTACTCAAATGTACTTAAATTTGTCAGAAGCTTTATAACGTTTCGAGTAATAATAGTAATGATTACTTGGAACTATCAAGTGGCCTTTTTTACAGTAAGTTTCATCGTCTTCTAAAATAAATAAATTGTTTTTGTAATTAATTTAAGCAAATTTTTAGCTCATCCAATTGCCTTGATTTCTCCATCAAGCAACCTTTTTGGTATTTTTTTCTTGTAATGTTCTTTCAGATTTTTGTTAAACATTCTTTGAACGAAAGCGTTATTGCATTTAACTTTCGTAGCTAAATCTTGTTGTGATTGAGTTGGATTTTAATAAATTAAGTTGATTTTTAATTTGCCTTCTTTTTGGAAATATATCTTGATTTTCCATCACTTTAAAATGCAAAAACAAACGAGGAGTAAACAAAACTACACTCACACACAAAAACTAATGTTGAAAAAATGTTAGAAAAAAATCATAACAATTGATTAAGTGGTTTTTGAGAAAACTCAATTTAAAATCGTCCAAATTTTAACCAATCATTGTGATATATTTTGGATTTTTATAAATGTGTATGAACTTGTTTACTTTGACAATATGAAAAAGCTTTTTTTCTATAACTAAAGTTAATTTAATTTTTTAATTATTTTTACAGAGCTTTAATTGTTCCGGCCCAATTGCCCTTATTCGGGGAAAGAAACCCTAAATTATTTACATATTTTCTTGATAATAACAAATGCATTTGTTCACTCTGACAATTTGAAAAAGCTATTTTTCTTTAACTGGCCCAATTTGCCTCAAAATGGGAAAACAGGCCCTGTGTATTTTTATATATTTTCCTAATATTTATATATGTAAATGAATTTGTTCATACTTACAGTTTGAAAAAGCTATTTTTTTAAAACTAAAATTAAATTTTATTGTCTTTACAAAGAATAAAATTTAATTTTAGAACTCATTCTGAAAACATCTTTATTATCCGCGTACTTTATTATCCGCGTACTTTATTATCCGCGTACTTTGCTATTAATTATAGCCAGAGATAATGATAATAGTAAAATCTTGTGAAGAGCCTACTTATACAGTAACGAACACAGACCTGTTTTAGTACTGCTGGAGCGGTATGGGTGCCCGAAAAGAAAAATTAATAACAAACAATCAAGGACAACCTCCATTACAACCACTTTAATTCCTTAGCAACTATTTTAGTTCAATATTCATGCATTCCAATAATCATTTTTTGCAATAATATGCCATCAATAAAGATAATTACTGTACTCAACCTAATCAATAGCGGTCAAAAATAAATCAAAAATCTCCTGGAAACACTTGAAAAAATAAAAATTAAAGTTATGACAAGCCTTGCTTAAGAAACGGTCATATCCTTTACTTTTAATTTACAAGAAATCATTAAAACATAGCGAAGTTCCAGATGCATGACGAGAAGCAAGCATAAAAGCCGTATTTAAGAAAAGGACCACCAAACATGACAACGTCTATCTTCTGTAGTATGCAAGATACTCAAAAAATTAGCAAAAAATTTTAGCTATATATGCTTAATAAACAAAGTACCATTTGACATTCAATATTTCAACTTTGCTAAAGCCTTTGACAAAGTCCACCACATGAGCCGACTTTATCAACTTAAAAAATATGGAATTGGTGAAAAAATTGTACACTATTTTTTTATTTTTTAAATATTATTCGGCTTATTTGGCTTCAAACCACAAACCTCTTAGTTCTGAGATAGAGCTCTAAACACTTTGCCACAACTGCTTTTGAGACAGAAGTTTTCAATTGAAAGTCGTTCTTGGTGAAAGTTAAACACTTGAAAGTAGTTCTTGATGAAAAAACTTCAGATTAGACTGAAGTAACAAGTGGCATACTGTAAGGTTTAGTAACAACACTAGCACTACTTGCGATATTAATAAATGATCTTCCAATGAATCTAAAATCAAGTAAAATCATGTAAACTCTATGCTGACTATGCTAAGCTATTTTCTAATTCAATTTGTGTTTTCAATTAATAATTTTGTTGTTCCAAAAACTAAATTAAAACTAAGTTCTTACCAAATTCAATACCGTGGACCGTTTCTATAGAAACATTTTTCAAAGTTTATTTCAAAAAATAATAATGTTAAAAACACCTCTCTTAAAATTTACAGGAAAGAATCCAAGAGTCTCTTTTTACAAAAAGACTTTGATTTAAAATATCTCTTTCAAAAATAATACATAAATTATATAAATTATCTTAAAAAATAGTAATTGACACTTCTCTTTTGTTGCAATTTTAAATTAATTTTACTTTTAGTCGAAAAACTTTAATACTTTTCAATTTTTGTTAATCTTTGATATATTGAATTATATTTCAACACGTGTAACCAATCTTCATTTTTATATATTTTACTTTTTCACTATTTCTGATTTTTATTATATATTTTATTATTGCAAATTTTCATTTTTATATATAAACTGTAAATGGGGCTCGATGACAAGACAGTTTCTGTCTTTTGCTTGCTCCAGCAATTTTTTAACACGATTTATTAACACGATTTATTATTTATTAACACGATTTATTTTATTTAACACGATTTATTTTATTTATTGTAAATTTTAATATACGGCAAATATTAATAATAATAATAATAATAATAATAATAATAATAATAATAATAATAATAATAATAATAATAAAATTCAATTTGGACAAGAAGAAAAGATTACAACACGTTATAAACTAAAATGATGTAGAAAGAACAAAAAAGTGACGCACGTGCCTTAACGTAAATAACAGCACAATAACGGATATTGAACGCAAAAATCTAGAGTGCGACGATTATTCGTTTATCAAATATAGGTGTACGAACATTCCTTGGAGAATATTCGTACATTGTATCAATTATTCGCAGGGTGCGAATATATTTGTAAACCTATATTCGTTTAAAAAATAATAAAAGTTTAACAAATATATTCGTCGAACAAATAAATGGAAACGAATATATATTGGTTTACTTTTATTCGCTAAACGAATAAATGTTTGTTTAACGAATATTATTTGTTTAACGAGTATTATTTGTTTATAGTATATAATTTGTTAAGCGAACTTAATTTGTTAGACGAATATAAAATAAAAATAATTTGCAGTTTATAGGTACATTATTATACTTTTATTTTATTTTTTAATATTTGAAAATGTAAAATAAACATATCAACATTGTGTAGAGATGTGCCGCAACCAGTTTATGCCGAGTCCCCAATTCCGGGTACGCGGAAGAAAAAACCGGATCTGAGTCCGGGTATGCCTTAAAAAGTAATACTGCGTGTTCTTTTTATTTTGGGGGAATTTTCCCATTTTTTGGTGTCTACACAAAAAATTGAATATCTTTAGACAGGATAATAAATTTTTTTTTTTTTGGACGCTACTATAAACGGCTCTACAAAAAAACAAGGTCTCGTTTATAAAATTCTGATCAGTTGTTTTTATTTAACACTTCCAGAATGAATCATGATCCAAAATTGCTACTTTACGCGTAGACATAGAGCCGATTTTAGATCCGACGCAAAAGGGTTAAATAGTAATTAATAAGTTGTTAATATATGAAATAAGAGGTCACCCATTAAGTACGTACGCTTTTATTTCGACATCCTCCCTCAATCGCATTTTGATATACACTTTTTTGAGAACCCACCGCCTCCCTAAAATACCTTCGCTTTTAGCCTACGCTACATTTTATGATATTTTTTTTTATTTAGTGTCTTCTTACTTTTGTAATTGACCCCTGCCCCCTATCTCATATACGGCATATGCACATCCCCTTTCTCGCATCCGAGCGTACGTACTTTATGGATAATCCCTAACTCGCTGTCTTACATCGTTAATGCCAAAATCATCAAGAAAGCTTTAAAATTAAAATTAACTCTATCAACTTCAAAAAATACTTTATACGTAAATGTTTATTAAAATTTTAATAAACATTTTTTACTTCAAAAAATACTTTATAAAATACGTAAATGTTTATTAAAGTTTTATTTTAAGATCCATTAAGATCCGTAATCGACCATTTTTTTTTGCAAAAAAATGGTTGATTACGGGTACCCGGGAAAATAGCTGAGTTACCAGGTCCTGAGACCAAACCGAGTACCCAGCGCATTACTATTATTGTAATTTATACTCTTTCAGTTAATTACAGAGTCACTTTATATTAACTACCAACAGGTCACAATCCATTTACAAAACCGCCACCGATATATGCTGGTGGAGACGTTTTAGCAGAAAAATGCATCAAGATTAAAAAAAAAAAGTACAAGTGTTAAAGTAGAAGTAAAAGTGCTAAAAAGACGGCATATATAAAGGATTCGGAGTAATTTAAATCTTTTTAAAACATTTTAAGGCATGCGATGACGTTATTTAAGACATAAAATCTCATTTCATTAAAAATTTAATTAAACATCATTTAAAAGATAAATGTCCCTTTTTATGCCTAAGTTTATAAAAGGAAAAATATTTTTTCGCTTTTATTTATTTCTGGTACTTTTCATAATATTATAATGTAATTGTTATATTATTTATTGTTACTTATCTTTTAATTACGAATTTAATTACAATTTGTTGTAGTTATCAAAATTTATTACTGCTACTTTATATAACAAGTAAGAAAGCATTACTTATTAGTTTGTTTGTAATTAAAAAGTAATTTTTACTCGCTTATTATATTAAGAAAATTTTTAAATTAATTAATCACAGCTAGATAACTGTATGTATGGTCTGTGTAAACCTCTGGCGCGGTGTTGACTCACCCGCAAGTTTCTACCTATATGTTTGTGTTTTGACTATTCATGTTTATATGTATGTTTAAATATTCTTTCTGAAGCCTCTGACGCAGCGTTTACCAACTCGTATGTTTCTTTATATGTATGTCTTCTGTTTAAATGTTTAAATGTTTTGTTTAAATATTTAAATCTGTTTTGATGCAGTGTGAGCTCATTAACTAACTAGATACTAACTATAAAACCCTTAATAACACTCTCCCTCTCATAACACTCATAACTCATACTAACCTCTCATAACACTCTCCCTTATCTCTAGTATTTTGTTAGATGTAAAATATTTCCTAATCCATTTCCAAAATACCATGCCCAATGTTTTAAGGTACTGTTTGCAAGAATTAGCTCCTTTTTATTATTCCAGGTAAAATTAATTTCATTATTATCACGATCACCCTGCTACTAGTATTATGTAATCTATTACTACCTGCCTTATGCTCTGCTGCCTAGAATGTAAAGTGTGCTTTTTTAGGCTAAGGCTAATAAGGAGAAATAAACTCCGACTTAAAAATCTTCTGCCTTGAGGCTCGTAGTTAAGTAAAGACTAGAGATGGTATCTCAATAAAAATAGTCATTTTGGGCAGATGTTAACTGCATCCAGCTACTATCTTGTAAAAGATTTTCAGCACTAAGAGGAATAATTCTGCTAACCAGCCTCGAACCCTTTCTTTATCTATTAGGCTGACGTAAATGTAAACCTATGTTACCTTGTTTACTACCTAGAATGATGAGTGCTGGATTTTCTTGACTCTTCTTACAGCTAAACAACTAACCTATGATTAATGGTTAAAAAACTCTACCTATTATCTCCTTTTAGAGCTCTAAAATTCGGTTAAATGGTTCTGTCTCAGTCTTGTTAATCAACCTAGGGTTGATTAACAAGACTGAGACAATTGCATAGCTTATTGCTTAGGAGGATGTGCTTTATCTATGAATAATGAGTCAAGTTCTCTTTAAACTTAAACCATGCCAAAAGTAACCCAAAATATCAAACATAAAAATCCCCACCACTAAACAGTTTTATTATATCTTTTACTAATATTTGTGGTCTGACTCCAATAGTCACATGCTTGACTTAGGGGTAGACATACGCATTAGTTCATTTATTTGTGGTGAAATCAGGTTCGAATCTTTTGACCATTCTTTTATATGCTTCCGCTTAGCATCTCTTTAATCTACTACCTTTCTCATAGTTCTTTATTGTTCTCCTTCTTCCCAAGACAGCACTCTTTTAGATATAATTTCTGATCAAGTTAACCATGTCCTCTCTCCTTAACCCTCTGCTAATATTGTTGTTATTGTTGACTTTAATGGTCACTGAAGGTACTAAAGCCTATAACTTCTGCATTTCTCAATCTTTTATTCAGATAGCAAATTTATGACTCGTTTTCCTGACAACCAGTTACCTTCACTCCTTAATTTAAGTCTGGTGTCTAATCCCAGCTTGTGTTCTATTTCTCCTTTTTCTCTTTTATTTGGTTCTGACTATGTAATAATCTCTTTAAATCTTTCATTTCGTACTTTCTTTTCGGACTCACCCTATCATTGCACTACATACTATTACCCTAAAGTTAACTCGGATTCTTTTTTTGATTTTCTTTGTGACGGTCATTGGGCTGATATCTTTTCCCTCTCAGTTGAAAAATGTGCTTCCTCCATAACCTCCTGGATTCAGGTAAAAATGGAAGCTTATCTATTCGGTTCTAAGTCAAGTCTTATTTTACTACATGATTCACCTTCTTGTGCAGCTGCCATATTTAATCGAAATCATTTTTTTCATATTTTTCAAAAGAAAAACTTTCTTGAGAACATTTATTACTCAGATCATTAAACCTCGTATCTTATCTCAAAAATTAGGCTCTAAAAACTTTTGAAATATTTGTTGTCAATAATAGCGTTGTTACTAAAGGAAAGTCTAACATTCCTTCTCTCATTCATGGGACTGATCTTATTACCTCTCCCAAGAATAAGGTAGAACTCGCAAAGAACTTTTTTTCTAATTCGACTCTCAAATTATATGGCTGTTACTTTCCTTCAACTCCAATTAAACAGGTTAAAACATTGTTAGACATTCAGCTCCAGCTTCAGTTTCTAGTTGCAAAAGTTTCCAGTTTCTAGCTCCAGCTTCCGTTGCTAAAGTCATATCTCGATTAAACTCTTCTGCCGATCGTGGTCCAGACTACATTCATGCCATCGTTTGACAACATTGTTCTCCAGAACACTCTTCAATTCTTTCTAAACTTTTTAATGAGTGATTGCCTGAGTCTTGTTTTCCTACCTACTGCAAAATGGCATCTGTTGTTCCAATTTTTAAAAACTCTAGTGAACGTTTTAACTCCTCCATTCCTCCATATCTCCATCCCTCCATCATCCGACCAGTCTTTTTTCAGTTATTAGGTCTTTGAGTCTTTGATAAACTAATTTTTCAGATCCCATCTTAAGTCAAATAACTTACTGTCAAACAATCAATACGGTTTTTGACCCTCTCGCTCAACAGCTGACTTGCTAACTGCTATGACTTATTTTTGACTAAAATTTTATTGTCTATTGGATGGAGGCGGAGAGAGGGAAGGGCCATTGCTCATGACATATAAGATTTTCTACAAAGTTTGGCATGCTGGTCTTCTCCATAAGCTTGTTTCATATGGTGCATCTGGGAAAATTTTTAATATCATCAAATTGTTTCTTTCTAACAGCTTTATTAAAGTCATCCTCAAAGGCAAACACTTTTCCAGTTATTTCTGGGGTACATCAAGGTACTCTGTTATTTCCAGTAATTTCTGGGGTACATCAAGGCTATATCCTTGGTCCTGTCTTGATAAAAAGCCTTGATAAAAAGACTTCTCTTTTCGACCGCTTATAACAGGCAGCCAATATTGAACCTGATCTCACTTCTGTAACAGATTGGGGCTCACAATAGCATATAAATTTTTACTCCAACAAAACTCAGTTTTTTGCTGCAAACAACTATCGCAGTACTGTTGACATTCCTATATTAATGAATAGCAACCCTCTCACAGAGTCCTCTTCTTTACGTCTACTTGGATTATCGTTTACTACTGATCTTTCATGGAAACCATATATACAATGGATTGCTAAGTTAGTATCTGCTAAGGTTGCTTCTCTTAATTGTGCTTGCCATTTTCTCTCTTCTGATTCCATTCTCTACCTCTACAAATCTCTTATTCGTCTCTGTTTGGAACAACGTTGTCATATTTGGGCTGGTTTTCCTAATGATGCTCCTTCTCTTTTAGGCAAGGTACAAAAAAGCATTGTAAACGTAGTTGGACCCACTCTATCAGCTAAGCTTGAGCTTCTTTCCCATTGTCGTAAAGTTGCATCTTTTTCTCTTTTCTACAAATAACCTCATGGTTTCTGCTTAGTGTAGCTATTATCTCTAGTTTCATCAACTAAAAGCAGCCGTGGCGCTGTGATAGCGCACTTGCCAAAGAAATAATGGATCCGTGATTCAAATCCCACCTCAGGGCAAGTTTTTCGATATCGGTTAGGAAGAAGGTGTGAACTTCCAATTAAATGCTCATCCGCGGTACTCTGTGATAAGACCGTAAGGACTTCTTGGAGCACCTAAATAAAATTAAAAAAAAAAAAAAGAAAAAAAAACTCAGTCTCGCTAAACAAGATTAAAAAAAAAAAAACTCAGTCTCGTTAAATAAAATTTAAAAAAAAAAAAGAAATAAAAAAAACTCGTCAATCAGCAATGTCTCATTCTTTTACTGTATCTGTCCCTGTATGCTATAAAAGTTTTTATTTGTCTTTTTTTTTTTCCCGCGCTTCAACACTTTAGAACTTTCTCCCATATTCATGTTTTCCAGACTTATACAACCTTTAATTTTTAAGTCTTCTGTCAACCGTTTCTTTGCTTTATAACTCTACTCTTTTTTTCTCGGAAGACCAGCCGTACGAGATTTCTTTATCTCGGCAAACTTGCAAGGAAGATCTTGTTCATCTCTGCATCATCAGCTACCTTCGAAGCAGTATTTTCAACTGAAAATGTTCTATTGGAAAGAATGAATAACTTTAGCATTGAAAAAATTGAAATGATGGTTTTCATGAAAAAAACACTTGAAGGAGATGGAAAATATCACCAGCCCGGTGTACGAAGAAGATAACAACAAAAAATAAGAAAATATGTATAAAAAATTTACTTTCTTATACATTATATATATATATATATTTTTATTGCTGCTTTTATTAAATATATATTTCAATTATTATGAAAAATTGATAATATTGCCATCAGGTGGTCTGCAATAAGTAGATAGATTACAGGATAACAATAGAAATTGAAAAAATATATATAAAAAAATGTGTTGAATACTGCCTTCGGAATGTGCTATAATTAAATCTGAAAATGTTGTAAGTATATCTAAGCGAGTGACCAACTTACTAACTAAATTTAACGTCTTGTTTTTGTAATGAGTATATTCGCTTCCGCCTTTTTGCTAAACGGTTATTTTATGCTTACAACGAATAAGCGGGAAAGAATACATTTGTTGAACGAATATTCCTAAAACATTTATATGTTGAACAATATTATTTGTTCAGTGATCGTTCGACTGATAAAATGAAAACGAACCAGTATTCGTAACTGTTTAACGAAAAATTTTTAAAAAACTCGTTTATTGAATAATTGTCGCGTTCTACAGAAAACCACAAAAACAATACACCATGATTCACCTTTATCAACATTCACAACTGCTAATCAAAATCTCCAAATTTTCAAAAACCTGAAACATAAAAAGCAAATTACCAAAGTTGGCGCAAAAGTCAACAAGGTAGAAGTTATTTTGAAAATGACCGTCAAGGGATATCTTAATATGGAAAAAGCTTTACACAACCTACATCCAGCCGCATTTGGAACGCAGTTGCAGCATGAAACCCCTACACCTAATGCGTTATAAATCAAATTGAAAAATTCAACTGAAGGCAAAAAAAATTCTTCATATTCTAAGAAAGTATACTTAAAAAGACAGACTAAAGATCCTCGTATTTACAACCCTAGAAGACGTATATAAGGTGACCTAATTTAACGCTTTAAAATGAAAAGAAGCAGATTTATGTGCGGACACTCTGCAAAACCAACCAAGAGAAAAGCATTGAAGCAAACTAAGAAAGAGAAATAAAAATTGTAATCAAAGACATAACAAGCAAAGCGAATCAATTTAGAAAAAGAAAGGTAAAATGTCGAATGGGGCAAGATGGATTACCCCATTCGGCTAAAAACTCAACAACAACAACAGCAATAACAAAAAGCTTGAAAGGAAACTGTATACACTGCTTGCTTTTTAAATGCCAATTGGTTTTTTTAAGTATCGCTCACGTGATTATATTGATTTCAATATTATGAAAATGGTTATTGATAACGGATAAAACTCTTTAGGTGGAACTTCTTTTTGGATTGTTTTTTGTGACGCGTGTTTATTTGATGATACGTTAAGTAAAATAGTTAATAGCGTTTTAAGGTGAGTTTCCACTCATCCGTTTTTTCACGGGAACGGGATAGGAAAGGGATAAATAATCACGTGAGCATGCGCAGTTTTTCTTCAGACATATTAAAAGTTATTCTACGCATGCCCATGTGATTATTTTTCCCGTCCCTTTCCCGTTCCCGTAAAAAAAGGGATGAGTGGAAACTCACCTTAAGTTTAATAAAGTTGGGAACAGAAAACACATAGTTTGGTGCCCCGATTACATGACCATGTAACAAAAACGAGTTTTACATTTTAATTTTTATGACAAATTTATGCAACTTGCTAACTTAAAACTCATGCAAGTAATGAACCATTCCCAGTAAGCACAAGACGCATTTTAGACACTTATAGACGACTAAAACTAGTCTAGGTAAAGACGCACTTTTGTAGACGTTTTGAAGACATCTTTTAGACGTCTTTTATGAATGCGTTTTTAAAATGACGTTCAAAAAGCGTCTTTTTAAAAGATAAAAAGACGTCTAGAAGACGTCAATTTTCAAGACATCTTCTAGACGTCTTTTATAAAGGCATTTTTAAAATGACGTCTTTTTAAAGTTTAAAAAGACGTTTAAAAGACGCATAATAAATAGTCTAAAAGACGCATTAAAAGACGTCTAGATCAAGGCTAAAAGACGTCTTTTCTGAGACCTGTTTATAAATATGTCATTATGACTTCTTTTTGACGGCTTTGTCATTACGCGTTAAGTAGATGTCGTATATTCAAAGTAAAAACATAGTTTTTATTATTTTCAATAATTTGTTCAAATTTTAAGTGTAAATTACTTTAAATTAAATTACTTTTTTACACAATTGCTAAAATTGTTGTCACAGGAATCACTAAATTAATTGCTATAATATTAATATATCTTTTTTTTATTAATAATTATTTTGCTTTTTTAATAGATAGTTGACTGATCATGATAATAAGTGAAAATGGCAAGAATAATATATAAAATAAATATCAGTATTTTTAGTTTTTATACACCCACAAGCCATATAATAAGTCAAGTATGCGGTCAAAAAATAGTTACCGATACGTATTTAAAATTTTACAATATCTAAAAAAAAGTTATAAATGGTTAAATACTGTTTTGATATATAATTGTTATTGTTATTTATTATTTTCATCTTTGCAGCATCAACCGTTGGTGGTGATAGCTATATATTATTCAGATTGCTGGTTTCTATGCATATTTTGTATAAACAAAATTATAACAATATATGACGTATTAACACAATGAATATATACCACATACTACGCGAAAATGTTACGTCATGTACTTAAATTTATCTTAAAATAAACGTCTAAAATACGTCTAAAACGCGTTTTTATAAAGACGTCTTTATTTGGACGTCTTTTAGCCTTATGATCTAGACGTCTACAAGTGCGCTTTTTAGACCTCCTTAAAGACATCTTTAAAACGTCTTTTAAACGTCTTTGTGCTTACTGGGTTACGACACTACAATTGAATTGAAAAATATTATTGTTTCATGACAAACAGTTTTTCAAAAACTAAGGATTTTCCCAATTTTTATCATCTTGCCCATCTTTTCTTACTGAAACAATATTGAAAAACTGTTTCCATAATTGCAAAAATTTCAATACTGTATAAGAATGTCAGTTCTGCAAAATGCAAAATTACTAAAAAAAAATCTGCAATTCTGCAAAATGCGTTTATTCTGCAAAAAATATCTGCAATTCTACAAATGCGTTTACTAAAAAAAAATCAAATAGCAGACTTGAAACATAGTGCAAAAAAGAAAATAATAAATTAAAAAACTTAATTATTAAAAAGCTATAAGTAATAAAGATGAACTTTTTTTTCGATGTTATTCTAGTATTAATTTCCTCAATAGAGTCGATTTATTTTATAAAACGTGCACACAAAAATCCTTTAAAAAAAAAAGTTATTTGCATTATTTTTTTAAAGTTAGATCAGAAAACACTCAACCGATGTACCGATGAGAAAAGTAAAAAAGGTATCGCGTAACAGAGCGGTAGCTTTTTGCGATCTCATTAAAATAAGTTAAGCTGATTAAACAGCTGATTAAATGCGTCTGTTATAAAAAGAATTGCGTAACTGGGAAAAATATTAGTCTTAATACTACGCATAAAACATTAGAAAATAAATAAAATGTTTTTATCAAAAATATAAACTTTAACGTTCAAATTACTATTAATATAATATTAATTGCATGATGAAGGAAATATTGAGAAAAAATGAGATATAAGAAGAATAGTTGAAATAAAAATAAAAATTTATTTCTTCTCTTGAGAGAAATAATTTTTATGTGTCATTACGACAATATTTGCTACAAATAAAATTCTTTGGAAAAGAAATCCATAAAGCATAAATAACAGTTTTCAAGTGGTTTACTTCCGTATTTTCTTTTCTTCCGTGTGAAATAGATTCGGGTAAAACAAAAGATAAACAAAAGATTTTACGTAGAATGTACTGCTAAATGATAACTTTGAATAACTCTCAAATACAATTTATACTGTACAAATAAGTGTTTATTTATTAAAGATTCAATAAATCACATTTACCCTTTTGGATACTTTTTGCGTAAATCACAAGACCATTTATAAAAGTTCTTTTTTTAAAATAACAACTCTGATATATATATATATATACATATATATATATATATATATATATATATATATATATATATATATATATATATATATATATATATATACATTTAATATAATACTTTTTTTTGCAAAACTACAAAAAAAGATGGTGTTATAGTATATTGATAAAAGGTATTAATAAGTTTGACAATATATTAAGTTCTAGTTTTTCTCTTAAATAAACATATGTAGGTCCTTTATTCTAATTCAGCAAATTTGATTAAGCATTTTCGTTCTATCTATCATTAGCATTTGTCTTGCAAGTCACAATACTCTTGCAGCGGGTGTAATTGTTAAAAAAATAATAACAAATATTTTTACTCAACATCTGCAACTATTTTATGGAAAATCTTTAATTATGTATTTTAGAATAGACGAGTTTGTTTTATTCTAGGTTTTACCCTTATTCGTTTTGGTGCTACAAGAAGACCTAAAGGTTTGTCACTGAGCACCTTGGAAAAACATTTAATAACAAATCTTTTTTATTTTAAAAACAGTGCACTAAGCGCTAGGCCAAAGCTGCAGTTAAAATCTAACAAGGTCATAGCGGCTTACCTTTTTACAATGAACAAAACAGCGCACAATTAACATTATAGGAACAACTCAAGCAAACATGTGGGTCTAAAGCTATTCCAAAGTGATTGCGTAAGATAATGGAATTGAATAAAACCAATTTTACTAAATCTAAAATGATAAAAACATAAAACTTAAAAGTCTGTATATTATTAAACTTTTTTTCTATCAGCCCGTATATTATTTTTTCTACTGTTGATTTTATTGATTTTCATTTTTTTTCTTTTACTACTTGAAATGGTTTTATAATGCCACGATAGAGAGTATAAAAATATTTTAGCGTACGTAGCGATGAGCGCTTTGTCCTAAATTATTGAAAAAAGTACTATAGCTTTGTTTTTTAATAAAGGTTGCCTGTCTATATTTTGTTCTGACCGTTTTCTTCTTTTCTCTTTCTTCATCATTTAATATAGTTTTTTTTTCTGTTTTTTTTTTTTTTTAATTTTCTCTTTTCTTTCTTTTGTTCTCTTAAAATTTGTGTTAGGTATCAGTAAAAAAAATTTACACAAAATCATATCAGCCTAGGTCTCAAAAGCTAAAAAGTTGTGAATCTAGATCTCACAAGAACTGAAGTTGTTAAGCGATGTTTTAAAAAAAAAAAATTCTGGTTTTACAAATTATATTGTTTTTATTAAAATTTAAGCAATCCAAATATATATTTTGGCTAAAAAAACTT
Source organism: Hydra vulgaris (assembly GCF_022113875.1). NCBI lineage: Eukaryota > Metazoa > Cnidaria > Hydrozoa > Anthoathecata > Hydridae > Hydra > Hydra vulgaris. Next base: position 33,821,981 of record NC_061160.1, read on the forward strand.
CTTTAAAAATTATTTTCTTAAAAGCTGTTAAAATAGCTTAGTCTATAAGCAATAAAACATGAAACATTGGTGAAACAAAAATTCAAATGTTGTTTCTAAAAATACTTCAGATAAGATAATAATTTATATAGTTTCTTCAATAACCATTAAAAAAAAAAAAAAAAAAAAAAAAAAAAATTTGATACCAGTTTAGACACAAATTTTGACTTAATTTTGAATCTAAAAGTCTTTCGGATATGATCAATATAAAGTCCTCTATCCGCTTCTTAATTAGCCTGTTTAAATGGTAGAGTGTATAAAAACTGTTTATGACTGAAACAAAGCAAAAAATACTTAAAATATATATATATATATATATATATATATATATATATATATATATATATATATATATATATATATATATATATATATATATATATACCTTTACAGAAAACCTAAAAGTATTTAGATAAATTAATAAAATTTGAAATCAACTTAAAATGTAGGTTGGAGTAAAGCTTTACACGCATAAAAACTGTGAGCTTTTTTTCAAGAGGATTAAAGTTGTGGGAAACGGAAGTAATAAACATTGCTTTGAAACCTGAAGCATTTATTTTAGGCTTGTAAATAACGTTGATTGACTAAGATTTAAAAATAGTAAATATTGTAAAAAAGGTTTACCTAGTTTTAAAATGCTATATATATATACATATATATATATATATATATATATATATATATATATATATATATATATATATATATATATATATATATATATATATATATATATATATATATATATATATATATATATATATATGTATGTATATATATGTATATATATATATATATACATATATATATATATATATATATATATATATATATATATATATATATATATATATATATATATATATATATATATATATATATATATATATATATATATATATATATATATATATATATATATATATATATATATATATATATATATATATATATATATATATATATATATATATATATATATATATATATATATATATATATATATATGTAAATTAACTATGTTTATAAATTATTTATTATTATAATTATTTAAAATAGAATAAATAGAAGTACATTTGCACATTTTGAGTTTTCCCAATAAAAAAACAAGGCTCCGTCTATTATTGTCGGTAACTGTCATTATATATAAACGAAGAATAAACATCGACATTTCGACAACGAAAATTCATTTTAATCTTCAACGGATATTTAAACCTGAGAACAATTTTCATACAAATATTTTTGATGAAAGGCTATAACGGGTGTTTGCTGTCAAGTATTTGACACTTATGCGTACATTGAAGTGAGATTAAATAAAGGTTCCATACTCTATCCTCAAATTGAAACTCTGATAAAATACAGCCAAAAACTTTTTTTTTTTAAAGAAATGAATATAATTATGAAAATTTTTATCAGCATCATTAGTATCCAAAAAATGTAAGTTTTTATTCTATAGTATTGATTTTTTAGTTTAGTATATTTTATGCACACACATTATTTTTGTGCGCATGTATGTTCGTGCACACGCGTGTATGTGTTTTTTATTTTAGTTTCCAAAAAAATACTGTGTTACACGAAGTTTTATATTGAGTAAATCTAAATTTAAATTATATTTATCTTAGATATGGCACTGCTGATTTCAGCCAAAGTATTAAACAGTACTGGAGCGCAGAGGTAAATTTTGATGCTTTAAATGTTATATTTTTTAAGCGATGTGTGGCGGTTATTCCTTTGATTTTTATTTCTTTTAATTATTATAAATTGAAAAAAGAGATTCATTTATTTATAATTATTTGTTGAGCAACATTTACGTTTAAAAAGTTTTTGATGCTGATATTTAATGCGATGGGGCGATTTTCTAATTTATTTCGGTGTTTATGCTAATTTTTATTGTAAATTATTCATCCAAATCTTTAAACGGTTTTTTTGAGAAAAAAATTGTTTTCAAACTGTAAAAATATTTTTTTTGCTTTTAAAATTGATTTTAATTTATTTTTTCTTTTCAAGTTTTCTGTGTTAAATACCAGGCAAACATTGGGCACTTTGAAATCTTAAGCTACAAGGCAACTAAGATATAAAATGCTGCGATTAATTCTTTAATTCGATTATAGTAGGATTTCCTGTATCGGTGATGTATTAGCAGAAACCTATTGCAAAAAACCGCAATAATTGCAAAACAAACACTGAAATAAAAAAAAAATTTTTTGTGTATTTAACGGTCTATATCTGATCTAATCCAATTCTAGACGCTTTTTAGCTAAAAATATTTTAAATTTATGTTTTTTTTAATGTAAATACATATTTTAAAAATAATCTTCTTCATTAAATTTTTTTTTTTAAATTATATTTACTTTAATCATGATTTAGCCTTATATATATTTATTTACAATGTTAATTTATTTTTTTACAACTTTAATTTTGAAGTGCTTATCGGCTAAGGTTTTAATTAGGCATATACTTTTAATTAGGTTTTAATTAGGCTTTAATTAGGTTTTAATTAATTAGGTTTTAATTAGGCATATACTTCATGATTTTCACTTTATGATTTTTTTCATGTAATATTGCAAATATCACATTGACCTCATAGAGTTGTTATCGTTTAATGAGAAATAAAATTTAATATATTTTAAATGTTTTATGTAGCTTTTTGCCATGCTAAATAATCAGCCTGAATTGCTTGGAATCACTTGGAAAGATAAAAAAATGGTCGTTTCATCAAACAGATTGGTTCAGCTGTTTTCGAGCAAAAACAAAAAAGTTCTCCAGGTTCAAAAAGATTCAGTCAATGCAAAAGGATCTGGTAGTTCTATTTATTGTAAGTTTTTTTTATTAAGTTAATAAGTTGTTTTATTAACTTTTATAAAGTAAAAATTTCTCTAATAAGTTTTTGATATAAATTTTATTATTAATTATTCTATCTTGTAAAGGTATTATTTATATTGTTATAGCATAGACAGGCTCAAAAGCGTTGAACAGTTATACAAAGGTCAATTTAATTTTTTAAAAATTCTAGATCAATACTTCCGGTGCCGGACAAAACTTCCGATCAAATCCTTATTATTAAGGACAATGTCCGATTAAATTCTCAAAACTAAAATTTGTACGCAAATTATTTTTCAAAAACATTGTCATACATTCATATTTGTTTAGTTAACAGAGATACAATAAAAGGCCTTAAGTGTCAAGAACTGCTGACGAGTTTGCTGAAACTAGCTACGGGCGTATCTGAGTTTTACGGAATCGAATTTTGTAATTGAAAACTGTGTCATGTTTTTTTAGTTTACTTAATGTTAGTCTAGTAAAGTTGTGGGTTTTCTTTTTTTTATATTTAGAATTTTTATCATTTTAAATTTTTGTTAATTTAATGTAATAGTTTAAATTCAAAATTGCGTGTTTTTTTAGATTCATTATTTTGTTCACCACCTTCATCACTAAACGAACTTATTTTTTTTTCAACTTTAAAATTTATAGCACTACCAACACTTGACATTGTAGACAGGACCTTTTTTTCGCTATGTAAATATTTTTTTCGCTACGTAAATTCGGCGGTTAAATCTCTGGTGATTTTTAAAATATCGTTGGGTGAGTCGGATAGCCTACAATTAAAATTCTAGAAATTAAACAAAAAAAGTATTATTTTAACTATGATTCTTAATACTAATTATGATAATTAATACTAATAATTTCATTGTATGTCTTAGAACATTGCATGTTCAAGATTTTGCGCAAATCGAGTTTTTCACACAGACAATTTTCAAATTCATGTGGATTTCTAACGTTCAATAAAATGAGCTTTTCCTGCATTGATGGCAGCAAAGTCTTGAACTAATTTTGAATAATCCAAAAGCTGCACGATATTTTGTTTGATAGATATCATTGCCAGGCTGTTTAGGCGTTCTTGCGTCATAGTCATTCTCATAAAGAATTTGATTAATTTTAACTTGGAAAAACGTTTTTCACCCGAAGCAGCGGTGATTGTAATCGTCATAACTATAGAAGGGTTATACCAACATTTAGCAATACGCAAACTATGATTATAAGTAAACGTAAACATCAATAGAAGACAAAACACTATTTGGAACAATGTTGAAAAATATTTGAAATTCATTACATAAATGCTTCGAATCAATATCTGAACCATCTATTAGCGTAATAGTTTTTAATAATATTTACATCCTCACAATATTTTATCAACTATTATGGTGTAACTCTGAAAATCTTTGAATATTGTGCAGATATTGTGCAAAGAGACCAAAATGATGTTTTATTTGCACGAAACGTAACTACTTGATTTTACAAAACATTACAAACATTTTTCTTTTAGATCAATGAATATATTATGCTTTTATAATAAAATGTTTGCGCGCTTTCTTCTCAAGCTTATGCTATAAGCTGCCATAACTTATGGCAGCTGGATATTTGATTTCATCTGGTTCCATTTCTAAATTTTGAGCCATGAGTTTTCGTACCAGAGTTTTGTATATATCATTTAAAAGTTTCCAGCAATGTCTTCCTCTTCTGTATTTTTCATTTTAAAGTTTCCAGTTAGGTCTTGCTTTTTTGTTAGATTGTATGCTAATTGGTAGAGTATTCATTGAAGTAAAAATTTTATTTTTTAATAGTGTGCATAACCCTACATTTTTAAATGTAATTATTATTTAAAAAAAGTTTTTGCTGCGCAGAGAAACAAGCGTCTATCCACTAGTGCAAATTATCATTTTAATAAGGATTGCACCCGCGTTTTAATGAGCTAATGGATTAGGATTTTAAAACGCTTTGGTTATTATTTTATTAGTTTGTTATTCTGTCAAATACTTGTTTTTAACTAATACTAAAGTTTCATCCTTAATAAATTGCGTATAAAACTAAATCACATTGTTAAAAAGTTTAAAATTTTTCTTTATTAGCCAATCTGAGCATTGAAACCGTTAGCTACAATTTGGTTCGAATCAGAGGAGTTAAAGCTAACCGTTACATTTGTTTTAATTTTACAAGTAAAACACTTATTGCTCAGGTATCAATTTGTTGTTTAGATAATTTTTATCTAGTTTACTTGGTTTAAATTATAATACCTTCTATTTATGGTATCCCCGGTGTCGTCGGCCCTTCTATTTATGATAGTTGTAATTAAAGCTAATATAATGATTTTTCTTTTACTTTTAAAATTTTATGTTTATTTTTTTCAACTATTTATTATAAATATTTATTAAAATACTTTCAAAATCTTTTCGTCTTTTTTTTTCTTTCCATTTTTCATTTTTATTAACTAATTCACACTTTTTTACAGAGAATAGTTGGTTTAGCAAACAATTTTAAATATTATTTAAATTTCCATTCATGTGAAACTCTTGACCATGTATAATGCGTCGCCTTTTTATTTTGAAGGAGTAGTAGACTTCACGCAACCTTATTGGTGGGTTTATTATTATTAAGCTTACATCTTGCAAGAAAGTTATCTTTTTCTGTCATAAAACAAAATTTACCCTAACCCTTTGCCTTTATATAATGTATTTGGAGTTAGTTTGGAATCGGTTTTTTTACATTTATAATCATTTAGCTATATTAAAAAGTAAATTTCTGTCAAAAGTATACTCTTATTGATTTTTCAATGGCATGAGGTTATGTTTTATTTATTTTTTGGTTACAAAATTGTTTAGATGTTGTTATATTTGTTTTAGAAAAATGGCAACAACATGGACTGTGTATTTGAGGAATTGCATAGTGAAAAATCTTCTAGAACATACTTTAAGGCAGTAACAAAAAAATGGTATATTGCAATTAAGAAAAATGGAAATCTTAGACCAGGCTATTTATGGGAAGAAAAAAAATTCGATTCCCCTCCAAAAACTATGGAGTTTGTTGCAAGGACTTATATGTGATACCAGCTAAAAAACAAAAATCAAAATAAAACATAAGAAACAATCCGCAGCTGAAAGTAGTAAGAGCCCACCAACAAACGAATAAAGCAAAAAATCAAGTTGAAAAAGGAAATGTGGACAACATTTCAAACTAAACAAATTATATCCTTATTTTTTCCAAAGTATTTGAAGTTTTTGATAGGTGCTTAACATTAATGGATATAATGTATATTTAAACACTTTTATTAAATGTTTTGAGGAATGCTATGGCGATTAACTCGATAATAAAAAGTCTATGTTTAAAACTGAAACTCAATCGAAATGAATTGTTACTGAAAAGTTTATTTGAAAAATGTTTAAACTAATGGATATAAAATAAATGCAATAATGAAAAAGTTATATATTTAAAAAGTAAAAAGAAAAAAAAAAAATTATTTTGTTTATTGAAAGTTGCGCGTATATAATTGAATTCAACTATGCAAAAGAAAACAACAAAGAAAAGAAACACACACACAAATATATATACATATATATATATATATATATATATATATATATATATATATATATATATATATATATATATATATATATATATATATATATATATATATATATATATATATATATATATATATATATATTAATATATATAAGATAAATTATAAGATAACTTAATAATTTGCCACCCTAACTACTTTTTTTTTGGTTATTTATATTAAGACTTCTTTTGTTAAATTTTTTTGCAAATTAGGCTTAGATTTAAATAGTAATAAAACTAAGACATAAGTTCTGAGTATTACCTCTAGGGTTTTGAGTTATGGATAGTACATTTTCGCTACATGTAGTTTTTTATTATGAGAAGGTAAATCATTATTAACAGATGGGAAATGACAGTTGTAGAGTTAAGTGTTGCGTTGATACAGTGTCAATTCTGAATGTGGTAATTATTAATTTAAATTGCAGGGCCAACGACCTCGGGGGTCAGGAGGGCACGTGGCCCCCATTTTTTTTCAATAGAATCTTTTTTTTTTTAGAAAATTCTAAATATGAGGACTTTTTTGAAAAATTAATAATTGTGCCCCTCCACTTCGAAACCTGTATCGTCGGCCCTGAATTGATTTTTGATTAATTTTTAATTAATTGTTGATACATTGTCAGTTTATATACAGTATCAGTTATGAATATTGGTTTTTGTAAATCAATGCTAATAACGTTTCTGCGTTTAAAAACCATTAGTTTGTTGTGTAGACTATAATTTGTAGCTGTTCATAGTAGTGATTTAGAGGATAGAACTGTAGGAAGTACCAGTTCCCACTCAATTTTTTCAAGCTCAAAACTGGTAAATTTTGGTCTGCAATATTGACCGTTTTCTTGTGGTTGATAAAACTTTGTTTGAGTCTTGTTGACATCATTGCCCATAAAAAAGTTCACTAGTATTTTTGTTCAAATTGTGTACCTCAATTGGAGTAAATGCAGGCAGGGGTATTGAAAAGAGAAAAGATTTCAAAAAGGTATTTTATTACAGTGTCAGAGATAATTTGAGACCAAAAGAATATAATACATAGAAAGTCTTTCTCATGGTCTAGTAGAGGATATAAATTTGAACTCACATCATACCTGACTGTCCATCTAGAGAAAAAATTTCTGTTCTAGATCTGTATGAAATATTGAACCAACATTCAGATAGTTTTAAATGCTATTTTGTAAGTTTTTCACTATTTATTTAAGAAATTTCAGGATTAAAAATAAAAGAGACGAGCTTTCGGTCTGATAAAATATCAAATTTTTGAGTTGAAAACAGTAGATACTTCCACCGACGATAACATTTGTTAATAACCACTGATTCTTATTCTGCTCTTGATTGAGCTCTAGAAAAAAATTCAATAGATCTTTTTTTAGATTATTTTGTTGATGCTAAAGATGCTATAGTTAGTTGGTCTTTAAGCTGTTTAATAGCTGAAATAGCTTCATATGAAAGAGAATATTTTTGCTTATTGATGCGTTAAAAGATTGCTATAGCATTTGTGTATCCAAATAGGAGTTTTTTAAAGATCGTACAATTTTCTATTTGCCTCAAAAGCAGTAAGTGGTAATCTTTCTCTTTGTGTAGGATTTAGTGATAGGCCTTTTTAAGTTCTAATTTACTAAATACACTGCATATAGCTACCTTGTTCAGTAGGTTGTCTATTATAGGATAAGGTTAAGAGTCCAGAGAAGTATTTATGCTTATAGTGTTGAAGAAAACAATTAATAAACGTTTTTTATTTTGATAGGCTTGTAACAAAACATTTGTCAATGAATAAAAGTATAAATATCTACAATTATTTAGGAGGCGAGTAATTTAAAGTCTGCATTCAGTTTGAGTTATCTTGAAGGTGTTGCAATTAGAGTGAGTTCGAGTGTCAATTCCAGGAAACAGGTCTCATATATATGATCTCATATATAAATGATTTGGAAACAAATCATATGTATATGATATAAATGAGTTTGCTGGGTTCTATACAGTTTACATTTCATTGAACCCAGCAATTTCTCCATGCTTGGTCCATGCATAGTCCATCATTAGTGTCATGACCGGCCCACCATTAACAAGCAACCAAGAGCTAAGCCAAATATTACTCACCGTTTAACATGGCCCATGCATGGCAGCCGTTTTTCGGCCAGCGTTCAACCGTTGCTTTGTTGTTTCTTATTTTTATGTTGCTCTTGATTTTGTTTGTTTTTTACGTTGTTTTTATTAATGACTAATACTTAAACAAATTCGTGAATTTAACTTAAGAGGAAGACTGAATCGCCGGAAGAATTAGATGAAATAAATCGCCGGAAGATTAAAATAAATCAACGAAAGAAATAAATCGACGTTTATCTAGCTAAAAAAGGAATAGAAGTAATAAAAGTAGAATTCAGACTGTTTTAAACCATTACTTTCAGTTTAGTAATACGATATAAACTAATAAATAATTTATATTTCAATAAATTTCATTAGAGTACATATATCACATATAATACATATTGAACATATACAACACGATAAGTTTAAGATTAGAGGTTAAAGTTCGACCATCATTTATATGAGTGCTTGAGCTAACATTTAATATTTCTTGATTTCTAAATCTTTTTTTATGAGAGCTAACATTTAATATTTCTTGATTTCTAAATCTTTTTTTATGAGAGCTAACATTTAATATTTCTTGATTTCTAAATCATTTTTTATGAGAGCTAACATTTAATATTTCTTGATTTCTAAATCTTTTTTGCCTGTCTAACTGCATTTGCTAAATTTAAGATTTGAATAGTTTATCTTTTTATTTATAATAATGAAAGCATATTAAAGTACCCACTTACGTTTAAATAAACTTGCTCAATCACAATAATATATGAATTTGCATTTTTACCACTAATTTATACAAGCATGTAGGCTTTTATGCTAATAAAAATGAATCAAGAAACCATTAAATTGTAATGATGATGTTGATAATAGTAATAGCGATAATGCGATATTTATACACATTGATAAAATTTGGTACATTTTATTTGGTACAATTTTTAAACGCCTTCGCTGGTATCCCATAACTGCATTTTTTGTTTGTTTGTATAATATAAATACGACTAACTAGATATATATGATAATCTATAGTCTATTTTATAACAATCTAATAAAAGCGTCAGAACAACAACAGCTAAATACCTCGAAGGCAGATTTTTTTTATTTAAGGGCTTAAGAAGCCTTCTAAAATGAAAAGTAGTGAAAAAAGAGCTGATTATGTTACGAACATTAACGAACAAAGAACAAATGGTCATCAGATTGTCTGGTTAGATCAGACAAACTTAACCATTTGTAGGGCGCTCCACACAAGGAAGAAGACAAATAATGAAAATGTCTGCTTAAAAAGGTTCAAATATTTATTTGATTGCAGCTATATCAACAAAAAATGTCGTCATGACAGAAACTCGCAGAGAATTATTTAAAGTAGATTCTTGTAACAAATAGATGTTTGCTAAGTTTCACCAAATGGTTACTTTCGGGAATTATTTTGAGGATTCGGTTGTCGTAACAGACAATGCTCCTTGACACGCATGTTTAGAAAAAGTGTTTGAAAATTCATGGGCTCAGTTGTTAGGTTAGGAACCCTAAAGTCTAATGTTAAACCCGGTGAAAACATTTTTATTTTATTCCAAAACTAAAAATAACGTTAAAAGTTCAATATGCATTCCAATTTGTGGTACAACTTACGTATTTTGAAGTTAAATATAAAAGATTCAGCAAGAAATTCCATATAAGAAGAACATCTTTTTTCAGAGCTCGAATTCTTACAACATATGTAAAAAATGCTATCAATAAAATAGAAAATTTTACAAAAGGACAAGAATAGATAATCTGAAGCTGAAAAAAATAAAACAAAAAAGTTCGCCTTCAATTAAAGTTTACCTAAAAGATATTTTTAGTATTAGCAATATCTTTGATATTACTGATACTAAAATAGTAGTTATCATATATTATCATATATATTCAGTTAGTCGTATCTGTATTATACAAACAAACAAAAAATGCAGTTATGGGATACCAGCGAAGGCGTTTACTAACTGTAGCAAATACAATGTACCAAATTTTATCAGAAGCTGTAAAAAACAAAACAAAAAAGTTCGCTTTCAATTAAAGTTCGCTTAAAAGATATTTTCAGTATCAGTAATATCTTTGATATTACCGATACTAGAATATCAATATGCCTTGGTCATAATAAAATTTCCCTCATTCTCTTTTCTAATTGTTTTAAAAATTTTCATCCCCTTTTCCGATTGTTATCACAAAAAACAACAAGTTTTGTTTAAAAACAATCGGAAAAGGGAATGGAAAGGCTCTATTCTAGGAGTTGATCTGACGTCAGCTCAAAGTACGTTTTCTTCCCCTGTTTTTTTTATTATTGTTTTTACAAAATCTACAAAATGATATAACAAATCTTACTATTTTCATAATTAATTTGGTTCTTTTTTTTCTCTTTATTTGTTTGTAGAGATGATGAAAAAGAAGAAAAAAGTGATAAATAGGAAAACAGATACAATGAAGGGGTTTAGGATGTGTTGCAAATGAATGTATGTACTTCTCAAGAAACCAAGCAACTTCCTGTACCGTTATACAGCAAAAGGATGAAGAGGTGCAAGAGTGAAACTTTAACCACTTGGGAAGAATCCCAGCAAGATCAAAGTGTCAAAAACTATCATCCATGGTGTTGCTCTTTTTTTTCTAAAAGGTTGTATGTGAATGCACTGCTAAATCTTGTACGGTTTCTAATTGCATTTCAGACGAAACCCGTCTTGATCTCGTATGATTTAGCTTGTTGAAAAGTGCTACAAAAATAAATTTTTGTTTGTTTATTAAACTTTAACTTTATTTTATACTTATATGATAGGGTTATAAATTTTATTTTTTATTATTTTCACGTTTTTTAAATGTAAATAAATGATAATGTGATTTTTTTATGAAGAAATTATTATAGTCTTGAATATAGAAAAAAAAAATGTCATTTTGCATTCAATTTTGCAGAATATTTAATACTTTACGTAGCATTTTAGAAATTTTTAATAAATTTAATTTTTATATATCTGCATAATTATATATAATCTGTTGCTGATAAAAATAATAACTCGTTTTTAGGGGGTTTACAGTACATCACAAATAACGTCATTTAGTAGACTTGTGCTTAACAATAAAAATTCATGTATAGACTTAAAAAAGTCATTAAAACATACAAGTCAAATGTAATTTCATTAAAATGGACGTTAAAGAAATTTTCATCAGCTTTGTTGGGTTTTATATTGTCAACACTTATTCAGAGTAAGCATGAACAATTCAATTTTAAAATGTAGCTAACCAATAAAAAAAAAAAAATCTAAGTATAATTTTTTTAGAAAAAATAAAATCGATTATGGAGATTTAATCAAAGAACATTGGGAAAAAACATATTGGGTAGGTGGATGTGATTATTAATTGTTGTGACTCGGTTTAGTAAAGAGATTGAGTATCAACATGTTTCATAATGTTTGTAAATTTGGTACAAAAAAATTTAATTAATATAAATTTTTATTGTTAATTAAAAATAATAATTTTTTACATAACACCATTAATAAAACAGTTAATACTGTATATGTTTGCTTACTTAGATATATTTATTTGACTTTATCATATAAATGAATACAAAAATTACAAAACAATAAATATTGACATATTTACACATTTATTAGTATATTTACACAATTTAAGTAATAATTTGATTCTAAATTCATTTATAAAATTTTATTATATAAAATAAATTTTTTTTTTTTTAACATTTAAATCCGTGAATAGACTTGAGCTATATTTTCGTTTTCGACAATTCGACCATTACTTTCCGTTATCATCCCGAAACGATAAAAATCTAGACATAACAACGTAATTAGATTTCTTTTAACAAAAAATTTTTTAAAAGTAGAAAAATTCGAAAAAACTCCTTTTGCAGATTTTTTCATTTTTCTTGATTTTGCAGACAAACTTGGACAACTTCAACTGTGTCGATAATAAAATTGTCTCCGAAAAATCTGTAAGGCTGCGCTCGTTTAACGGAAATAAGTTTCTTCAGATTTCTAAAAATAAGGTTCGAGTGAGTAATATACCTTTGCAGAACAGTAAGTTTTTAATTGTAAATTATTTCTAATTGAATCAGAGATTTTGTGATTGTATTAACTTTTTATATTACTTATATACAATATATTAACTTTATATATTAATTCATTATAATAGCTAACATTACAATAGAAACTATTGGACACGATCTAATTCGCATCAAAGGATGCAAAGCAAATCGCTACATATGCTTCAATGAAAAATCAAAGTTAATTGTTCAGGTAATTTATCTTTCGTTTTTTAAATCTGTTTTTATGCATCTTTAATATTTTGTATTGTTAAACACATTATAGATTTAACGACGATTTTTTAATATATATATATTGTAGGAAAACGGTGACCATGACAACTGTGTGTTTGAGGAAAAATTCATAACAAGCAATATTGTATGCTATAAGTCTAAATTTAAAGACTGGTACTTGGGAATAAAAGACAATGGTAAAATACAAAGAGGCAACCGTATTCTGTATTCAAGCAAGGAGAGAGAAACACGGCTATTTTTCATTGAATTTATTTAAGTCATTGGATACTATGCTAAAATGATGTCATTTTATTATCTAATATATGTTTAAAATGACGTATAAAACATATTTTAAACTTTTTTGCAATTTTTTTTACATGTTTTATTTTTTATTAAATTTGTGAGCACACTTTTTTTATTCTGCTAAACTATTTTTAATGTAAAATAAATGAACGTTTGATTAATGACCAAACGTACCTTAAATAATGTTGTCAAATAGTTTTTTTGTATTTAAACAAGTTATCAAATTCCTTTAATCGATCTTTTAAAACGCAAAAAAAGTTTGTAAATGCACAAACATATTGTGGCATTTTACTTTATAAAAATTTATTTTTAAAATATTTTATAGAACAAACTAAGAATAATAATTTCTTGCTTTTAATTTTGCTTTAAAATTATATAAATTAGGTAAAAATAATCATTATAATAAAAGACATTAGCTGTTATTTATATATCTTTCATTGATAACGAACCTAATATTAAGATAAGTACCTTAAGTTAATTAAAAACTGATTGATAAGATGTTCTTTGACTAATTGAAAAGATTTTCTTTGACAGATTGTACTATTTACAGCTTTTTGACTTAATTGGATGTTCTATTTAGTTTGATGTTCTGTTCAAAACTACAATAGTAAACTCTTCCCGACGGGCATTTGTTTTTAAAAGTTACGTTCTAAATGTATTTTAAATGTCTTTTAAACGTCTTCTAAACGTTCTTACGCAAAAAACGTTTAAAAGACATTTAAAATACATTTAGAACGTGACTTTTAAAAACAAATGCCCGTCGGGTTTAGTTCTTTGATGTAAAACGTACCATTTAAAAAAAAATGAAATTAAAGGTTGTGGCACAACAACTGCGATCTAGTGACTACTAAACGTATACACCATCTGTAACCTGGTTCTTTTAAATTTTTAACTGCTAATAGTATTATTAACAAAATAAACTTGAATGATTTTATTTATAAATATTTATACGTGAAGTTTTATTGAATATTTATTATTTGGAGATTTCTAAATCTTCTAATCACACAAAGATAGTTCTAAAAAGTTTATTAAAAAAATTGCTTTTTTCGAAATTTATTTTAAACTGTAAAGTTTAGACAAATAAGAAATGTAGCGTGAACAATAAATCTTCATTTCTTCTTAATTATTTTTTTGACATTCTATGGAATCAACTGACAACAAAAACTGATAAAATAAAAATGGATTCAAAGGGCAATAAAAGGATTTCCGTACGGATTATCATGTTTTTCAACAAGAATGAACTACCCACCTTAATAATTTAAGTATAATTAGTAATAAAATAATTAGTTGAAAATGTCAACGAACTTAACAATGGTTGAAGGAATGACGAAAGTCATTTGGAAGGTTTCCAATCTGTACAGTAACGCTAATTGGTCATTAGATAATTCGTTTGCTCTCTTATCACAAGTAGTAGATTAAACTTTTTATAGTATATGAGTTTTATAATATATGAGTAGATTAAACTTTTAGTAGTAAACTAAATGATAATTTTGAATTTACAATACGGGGGCAAAACCATAATTTAATGTTTGGAATGTTTTACGGGGTAAATAGGTGGCATTTCACAAAACAACGTCATCAATAACGTTAATGACACAAATTTCTATAAAAATATGCGAAAGCACTTTTTTTATAAAATTTGTGTCATTTAAAAAAAAATTAAATAAAATTTATTAAGCATTGTAGTTATATATCCTTTATAAATCATTAAAAATAGTTAAAAGAATTAATATTTCATTAAAAGTAGTTAAAAGACCTAATCCTCTAAAAAGAAACTCTAAATTTCAGAGAAAATTTTTTTTTCAACCAAAGTTTTGTTTACACGTGAAAATAAAAGAATAATTTCTAAAACAAACTTTAGTAAATAAAACTTTAAAACGTTAAAAAAAAAAAAAAGATTTACGAATTAAATTACATTAAATTTACTGCCAAAAAAAAGTTTATCCATATTTATTTATATGCACTATCTATAGTTTATTTAAGAGAATGGACTTACTTGCTGCGTAAACTGTTTTTACTAAGTCAATAAAGCCTGCCAAGGTAAATTTGTTTTTCAAAAATTACAAGTTCTTTTATTGACTATTCTATGGCTGCATTCTTACTCATTGTAGTTAAGGGGCTTTTCAAGAAGTTGCCGTCTGTCGGTTATTAGTTTAAATAATCAGGTTATTTCCGTAAAATATCTGGTCTGCAAGATAAATGATAAGACTGTTTAGGGATCGTCCAAAAATTACGCAAAACTAAATTTATTTCAAAAAACAAACTAGAAAATTTTAAGCTCTTTTACGCGGCGATTTTCATGAAACTTAATGAGCTATTTTCATTTTTTTTATCCAACATAAGGTTCGGCGAGGAAAAACTTTTGATCTTTTTTGTTTATTAGTGAAATTTAACGTTGCGTATTTTATGGACGATCCCTAAAGAAAACACTCTAAAAATCATTTACAAGCAATCTTTTAAAATCTATTTAAAATGTAATATGCCATTCAAGATTTTATGTTATATAATTTGATATAAAATATTTGCGATATATTATGAAGTCCTAACTTTGGGTTTAATTTCCAGACTTAAGAAATCTCAAGTTCTTGAATGCTACTTTTAAGTGAGGGCTTTGCTCGGGGCTGGAATTGATTTAAATGTTGCAAAGACATTTAGGTAATAGAATACATCAAGAAAATAGAAGAAAGAGAGCTACTACAAGCATAAAATTGTTTTGTTTACACTTACTTATTAAGTGGAGAACATTATAGTTTTGAGTGAAAAAAAAACATGTTTTTTATGAAATTTATTGACTTAAATTGTTAAATATGAGCACAGAATAGCGAAAAATGCTAAGATCCAAAATAGTTCCCAAAATAGTTTACCAAAATATCTGAATAATAAACTCAAACTAAAGATTATATTCGAGCTATCGAGAATAACAATGGAATAGTTACGACCAACCTTTCTGAGATTGCTAACGAACTAAACAATTTTTTCAGCTCAGTTTTTATTATTGAAGATAAAAACCTCCCAGAGTTTCCAAAACAGTGCGATGTTTTATGCCCAAATCCTACATTCGATATTGAAACAGTTAGTAAGAAGCTTGCAACTCTGAATGTTTATAAATCAACTGGAGTAGACACAATACACCCTAGAGTTTTAAAAGAATGTTGCAAAAGTATTTCAAAACCACTATCAATTATTTTTGATTGCTCATTTTCGAGTGGCATTGTTCCATGTTTATGTGCAAATATTACCCTTCTGTTTAAAAAAGTAGATAAATTAAAAGTAAAAATTTATAGGCCGGTATCACTAACATCATTAGTGTGCAAAGTGATGGAAAGCATAATAAGAGACACACTAATGAATCATCTGACTAAAAACAGTATACTCTCTGACTCTCATCATGGTTTTGTATCATCCAAAAGTTGTTGCACAAATTTACTTGAAATATTTGACATAATAACTCAGGCACTTGAGCAAAATACATCAGTAGATATAGCTTTTTTAGACTTTGCCAAAGCCTTTGACTCAGTTGCACATAAGAGACTATTATTAAAACTACAATCCTATGGGATCCAAGAACAATTATTATGTTGGTTTAAAAGTTTTCTAAGCAGACGAACACAAAGAGTGGTTCACGGTGAGATAACCTCGGAGTGGAAAAAAGTAATAAGTGGAGTACCACAAGGATCAGAAAAAAATTTAACTTGACTAGTTTAAAAACAAGAAGAGAAAGTGGCGATTTGGTTCAATTTTATAAAATAAGTAAAAATGTGGATAAAATTAAATGGAATCATCCTCCTAAAAAAATTAAATATGCAATAACAAGAGGTCATACTCAGAAAATACAAAAACAATTCACACATTCTACCACAAGATTTAACTTCCTTACAAACAGAATAGTTAACGATTGGAATAATTTAACAGAGGAGATAATTAATTCTAAAAATGTGAACATCTTTAAAAACAAGTTTGATCGTTTCGAAAAAAATAAAATAAAAATATAAAACAAATAAAACAAAATATATATATATATAACATTTAAAAAAGAAAAATTTTTTTTTTGCAACGGCTGTCAAAGTTTTAACATCTACAGATGTAAAAACTTTTGTAACATAACATAACGGCTGTTATGTTATGTTACAAAACTTCATGTTACATCATGTTTCTTACATATATTACATAATGTTACATTATATTGTATTGTAACAGTCTCTCACAATCTCAAAAAACACTAAAAGTGAACAGTAGAACGAGGTTTTCTTTTATGAAGTTTCTCGTCATCGCGTATCAAACACCAGATGTAGTCACCCATCATAGCTGCATCCCATCTGCCCTGGTATCTTTTCTCCATTGCAAGAATATCCTGATGGAAACGTTCCCCGTGCTCTTCACTCACATCACCCAAATTTGGTCTGAAAAATTCCAAGTGTGAATGCAGATAATGCAGCTTTATTGACATTCTGCATTTCATATCTGCGTACCGTACAATTAAGTTTTCCACTATCTCTTTGTAGTTATCACTCTTATTGTTGCCTAAAAAGCTATGAACAACATGTCTAAATGCGGTCCATGCTTCTTTTTCAACAGCAGACATTTTGTCCTCAAGCTCCTTACATGCCAACATAACTTTAATCTGTGGACCAACGAATATACCTGCTGAAATTTTTGCATCTGACACCTTTGGAAACATCTGCCGAATATGCTGGAATGCTGCACTATCTGGGTTTAATGCTTTGACAAATTGTTTGATAAGACCAAGTTTAATGTGAAGGGGTGGTAGTAAGATCTTTTCAACAGGTATCAGAGATTGATTAATAACATTGTGCGAACCAGGCTGTAAATGTTCTCTCACTGGCCACTCACGTCTTGTGAAGTGCTGGTTTGCAGCCCTGCTATCCCATAAACAAAGAAAACACGAGTACTTTGTGCATCCTCCTTGCAGACCGAGAAGAAATACTAGCATCTTAAAGTCTCCACATACATCCCACTTGTAACTGTCGTAGTTGATTTTCTCAAGCAACAACTTCACGTTCTTATAGTCTTCCTTTAGATGAACGGAATGAGCTACTGGAATCGAAGGAAATCGGTTTCCGTTATGGAGCAAAACTACCTTTAGACTTCTTGTTGAGCTGTCAATGAATAATCTCCACTCTTCAGGATTGTGAACAATGCCAATGTCATTGAAAAGACCACGAACGTCATGACAATAGCACAGTGATTCTGATACTACATAAAAGTATGCGAATGTTTCATGTCTTTTTCGGTATTTCGAGGTTCTGCAGCTTGGATCTAATAAATTCCATTCTTTCAAACGTGATGTCAGAAGTTCTGCATTTGATTTAGTGAGACCTAAATCTCGTACTAAGTCATCAAGTTCTTGTTGGTTAGGGAAATGAGGTGAATCATTCGGTTCCCTGAAATCACAGTCATCATTGAGTTCATCCGGTGAGTCTACTTCAGAATGATATGCAGCTGCTTCTTCGGATTGAGGTGGAGTAGGAACAGGCAATTCATCACTGTGTGGAACTGGTCCAATAGAAGATGGTATACTTGGATAAACTAGAGTCAGCCTATCTTTCGGTTTTTTATACTTTGAAATGTCAACAATGCAGAAAAAGCAGTCATCATGATGGTTCGTCGGTTCTCTCCATATTCTCGGAATCGCAAAGGTCATTGACTTTCGGATTCCACGCAGCCATCCTTCCAGAGTTGATCTGCAGCTACCACAACTGTAGTGTGGTGCCCACGATTTGTCCTGATCTCCCATAGCCATGCCAAAATAAGCATGATATGCAGTAAAGAATTTTGTACCACTGACAATCTTATGTTTAGCTTGTGTTGGACTAATATAGTAACCACAAACATAACAGAATGAGTCAGGACAAAGCTTTCAGGATCTACTAGACATATTCACTACTTCATGTAACAGTTGTAATTAGTTAAACTGAAAATAAACACACGAATATAGTTAAAATCAGCATATATATATAATGTTTTAATTGCATTACACATATACGAAAACTCCGAAATATACTTTATGCTTTTTCTCAGGAAATCTTGATGATAGAGAAAAACCAATGGTACCACTGAAATCAGCATACAAAAATTATGTAAGAAACATTAAAAAATTAACATAAACAAAAATGTTGTTACATGGTGTTATTATTATTATTATTAAACACTTTGTGAAAGTTCTAGCTTTTTTGATTTATAATCATTTTCAAATGAGGGAGTTTTTTTAATTTTATTTAAAACAATTTGAAGGTTTCCAAACCTTTATTTTTTCATGAAGTAATCATTTTATTAATTCCTAATTGTACTCGGGTTTTAGGTTGATATTAAATGAATATTGGTATTGTTTTAATAGCAAATAATTGTAAAATATTAAACTCTTCAGATTCGTTTTTAACAGAATATATCGATAATAGTTTGCTTAAGCAGAAAGATATTTTTTTTTCCGTTACGTTACATTTTTAATTTTTTATTTATTTTTATTGATTTAAAAATTTACATTAAAAAAGCATTGCAAGCTTCCCAGTGGGTACGGACGTAAAAAAGGCGTCTTTTGAACGTCTTATTCACGTTTTAGACGTCTTTTGAAAGTCTTTTAAACGTCTTTTGAACGTCTTTTGAACGTTTTTGACGTCTTTTGAACGTTCAAAAGACGTCTTTTTTTGATCCGGTGCCCACTGGGTTCATTAATATTTTTGCATTTATATACATTGGTCCATATTGGTCCAATAATCTTATTATAGTCTACTTTTCGATTAATTAGTAAAACTCATTTAGAGATTTTTTTAAATTTATACCTTTAGGCTGACAGTCACGAGTAGTTTTAATATCTTATACTTTTATGACTATCAAAAAGTGATTGATAAAATCTGTCATAAATACCCCAGTTTCGATAAGCTAAAATATGTTTGAATTTTCTATATAACCTAATAGTTTTTAAACTAATAAAAAAATAAATAAAAAAATAATCCCAAGTTATGATCATTGTAAAGAAAATGCATAGAAATTTTCAAATTTAGAACTTTTTTTACATTTTTAGCAATTGGATAACATTTTAACAATAAATTTTAATGTTTTAGTACATATTAGCATGTATATATATATATATATATATATATATATATATATATATATATATATATATATATATATATATATATATATATATATATATATATATATATATATATATATATATATATATATATATATATATATATATATATATATATATATATATATATATATACATGTTAGTATGTTTTCTGATCGTTTAGATTATACTTTAAAAAAAAAAACAATTGGATTCATATGAATTTTTAATTCCAGGGTGTAACGGACTTTTAACCTTCAAACGTGATAAGACTTCAATCTATTTTAACGTTAAGACTTTTGACTCTCAAAGAGTTTTAAAACAGTTTTCTCAGCAGCAACATTGTCATAATCTTTTTGAATGCCCAATCATATTCTTTTGGCATCATCATAGTTAATACTACTGCTTTCAGTGGCAGCTACAATTAAAAAAAGGCAGAACAGTCTGGAGTCTTAGCAATTAAATGGATTATTCAAAATTATTCAATTATTCTTTTGAGATCTTTATTTCATTAGCTTGTCGTATCTCACCATATTCTGTGTGTTTCACACTGATTATATGATGTTGGTTGAATGAACTGATACGCATTTATGCATAACGCATGAACTGATGTACATTTATACACAATGTTGACAAAGATGTCTAGTACTTATAGCCATAGCTATGCTGTATACAAGCCCTCCTCTATATTTAGTATAATACTTAGCTCTAAAACTAAATCTGTTCAAAAACCTGCCCATTAACAATTACTTCTTTTAATACGATAATACCTAGTTTACTAATAATGTATAGAAAGTGAGGGACAATCAAACTTTAAGGATCTCATTTTTTGTAACCCTTGAAGAGTTTCTTTTGGGCCATTTTAAAATTCTACTTTTTCAACAATAAAAAAAATGGGAAAAATATTTTTGTTGAGTGTGTTCTCAAAGATCTTTTGGTTGGTTTTCTAGTTTTGAAATTAATTAATTCATTCTAGTGCAAGAGAACCTTTTTCCTCACTCCGTCATATTTTCTCTCAAGTCTTTTTTTTTTTTTACGGTTTTGTAAGTAAATTGCAAATGCGCAAGTCCATTAATCTCTTTTAATATCTTTTTACATAGATGACGTAGATGAAGTAATTTAAATTCAGCTGATGCATGGTCTACTTAAATTACGATTTATGTAATTTAAGTAGACCATGGCTGACGATAGAGCTTGGTCATGCATTGTATGAGCCCTTCGAAGATAATTCATAATTCCTTCATAGTTCTTTTTAAAACCATTAATAATTGGCATTGTGACAGGTTTAAGTTGTTTCCATGAAAGATGTGCGATAGTAGCAGTCTTTTCCTCTCAATCGCTTGTTCCATTGTTTTATTCTAGGTACATTGTTTTTAAAATTAAGTTAAATCAATTTTGCCATTATCATCTTTTTCATTATCATCTTCTTCATTATCTTCTTCTTCATTATCGTCTTTTTCATTATCATCTTTTTCATTATCATCTTCTTCATTATCTTCTTCTTCATTATCGTCTTTTTCATTATCATCTTCTTCATTATCATCTTCTTCATTATCATCTTCTTCATTATCATCTTCTTCATTATCTTCTTCTTCATTATCATCTTCTTCATTATCATCTTCTTCATTATCATCTTCTTCATTATCATCTTCTTCATTATCTTCTTCTTCATTATCATCTTCTTCATTATCATCTTCTTCATTATCTTCTTCTTCATTATCATCTTCTTCATTATCTTCTTCTTCATTATCATCTTCTTCATTATCATCTTCTTCATTATCATCTTCTTCATTATCATCTTCTTCATTATCATCTTCTTCATTATCTTCTTCTTCATTATCATCTTTTTCATTATTATCTTCTTCATTATCATCTTCTTCATTATCATTTTCTTCATTATCTTCTTCTTCATTATCATCTTCTTCATTATCATCTTCTTCATTATCATCTTCTTCATTATCATCTTCTTCATTATCATCTTCTTCATTATCATCTTCTTCATTATCATCTTCTTCTTTTTGAATAATAAACAATTAATAAAACTGATAGTTATCCGTTGAATTCATAAATTTAGTTTTTTGATCCATGCAAAATTGCTTTAAACTTAATCTATTGATTGTTGCTTAAAATGAGATTTTTCACTAACGTAACTTTCTCAATTCTTGAAATGTGATTTCCATGCTTTTCGTCTTTTGTTTTTATCTCGTTTTTATGCGTAAAGACAAGTGAATGAATGTATAAAAGATTAATTCACTCTATAGTTTTTCTCCATCAATTTTTTAGTTCAATAGCACAAAATCCATAAATTTTCGTGGTCTATAACATACTCGTTATTTATGTTTTCAATTTCTTTATGGAGTTTATTGAAAATGTCTTTCGAGTTCAGAAATTTGTATTTATTTGACAACTCAAGCATGACATCGAAATCCTTGTTGTGATTTTTTGTAAGTTAATTAATTTAATAAACTCAATTCATGTAACTCAATTTTACATGGAGTTTCCTCTCACGAAGAAGAAGACCAATTTGATGTTTAGTTCGCATGAGCAAAGACTTTAAAATCGTTTTCTGTTTTTTGTTGTTGCCGATAATTCAATTTTCACTACTAATTGATTTTCTATTTAAGGTTTTGGTTTTGAATTGTTTATTTCTTAAACTATTCTTCTGTACAAAGAAACGACTTTCTTCTACAAACTATGATTTGATGTCGATCATGATTAGTAACGATATTATATATTATGTACATTTTTATAACCAAATTTCAACCATTCAAAATGTTTTAACTTTAAATTCAATACCATAAATAAAATATTTTCTCTACTTCTATAATATTAAAAGATATTTAAAATAAAATCAGAAAGGTAAAAATAAAATGTTTAATAATAATCGCCTAATATAATAAATAAGATAACTGCGGCTAAGAAGAAAGCGTTAAACCACCATATTTAATTTACTTATGACGTAATGGTAATTATACTCTCATCTATTCACTAATTATACTATTAGAGTTACCATAGGTTCTTAGTACTATAGATTCTTAGAAGAAACTAAGTCGACGTTGTTCTATTTTATCATTAGGGATTGGGTGGAATGGGGGGCAGGGAATGTGTAGAGGGCGACTGTGGTTGGACATGGCACAATAACCCCCAGATATATTTTTTCGAGAATCGTATTGGTGATAAATATATTCTATTAATGATTATATGTGCTTTTTATCATAACCATTAGATACGTCTAAGACATTATTCAATTGAACTTCAACTTTCAATCATTAACTTCAATTGAAAGTTTGAGTTTGCTAAGTTTATTTTAGTTAATAACTATTGTTAAAAAACGAAAAACATTCAATATAATTGCAATGATTTGGTTATTTAAAAATACATTTACACTATACTTATTACTGAAAGCAAGCATTAAGAAAAAAATTTAATTCCTTGCTAGTTTATAGAAACTTTTTTTTTTGCGTGATTTCAATTTCAGCTTGTACAAAACGTTTGTTGGACATAGGAGATCATCATACGGACTTGTGACGACTATTGTAAAGTTGTAAAGTCATTGTAAAAGTCATTGGGTTGTAAAGTCATTGCTAAACAACTAACTTTAACTTCTCTCTAGCATTTAAATGTCTGTAGTATGAAAGAAAAATGTTTATCATTATCTAGTTTAAAAAACTTGATCAAATTGTTCATATCTATATTGTCGCAAAGCATTGTGGGAAATTTACAGTTATGATAAGGTACAGCAGACAGCTTTGATTTTTTAATTTTATTTCTGCATTTTTGTAATTATTAGCTGATGATCTAATCATTCCAATCGTTCTATATTCACCTTGAAATTCAAAATATTGAAAATCAAAGTTTTAGAGGAAGTTTTTAGTCCTTTGTATACTAATTGAAGAGGTGCATGTTTCAACCTAAATCAAATTGCCTTGTTTTTCAAACTTTTGTGTAAACGTTTTGGAACAATGCAATTCCCTATCGTCTAAATAAAAATCTGCAATATAAAATTTTTTATTATTCTAGAATTATTATTATAATTTAGTTTTAATAGAAACTTAATAATATAAATAGTATTTTTTTACCTTCATCTAGTTGCTCTATTAGGTTTTCGTTCCTTGGAAAATTTCTTGTAAGTGAAAATCCAGCTTAACGACATATTACAAACGCAACACGTAACAAAACACAAATTACAATAATGTATAAACTCAATAAAATCAAAACTCGTTAAAACTAAAAATTCTCTAAAATCTTTAATATTAATAATTGGCTAGATGAAAGAAAACAAGGTGAAGTTATTGGGGAACAATTCCGAGTGGAAAAGAGTGACAAGTGGAGTCCCTCAATACTTGAACCACTGCTATTTGTGCCCTTTGTAAATGACTATCCAGATGGCATTAGCAATTATACCAAGTTATACGCCGATGATAGCGTATCAAATTAACTAATACCAAAAAATTTTGTTTTCTCGATTAAAAACGCATTAACGCGTGTCATGGAATTGCTCAAAAGTAATACATCTAACGTTTTATAAACACGCTTTAAAAAAACATACATAAGAATTTTTAATAAATTCCTTCTAGTAGTTATCCACAAAGGAGCAAACAAGCCTCTAAAATTTTTATGATAATTTTACTCAGCTCCGGGAAAATGGTTACAAAGTATCTAAATGTCACAAAAATTATTTAAAATACTTTCATAAAGTTATTGTTACATAAAACTCTCGTACAACTATATATATAATTTATTGTGAAAAGTTTGTTAACTTGTTATCTTAAATATCACTTAAAACCTCAACAAAAAAACTAAAATTTTCTTTTTCTTTGTATCCGAGTGATCGGACCCAATCATATTTAAACTCTAGGAACACGCTCTTAACGTAACGCCCTTAAAAAGTTTTTGGATTTTTTATTTTTTTCATATCTATTACAATCAAAATTTACCAACAAATTTTAAATATCATTCCAAAAAAATATGTCATTTAAAAGTTGTGACCTTTTAAAGTTATTTTTTCGAGATATTTGGGGAATAATAAACTATAAATAACAATAATCTTTTAACGAAAAGAGATTTTTGTATGAAATTTTAAATCTGTCGATTAATTCTAACGTAGTCTAAGATATTATGAAATTTTTTTTTTTATAGAAAACATTCACGGGACACGCACAGCTAGCAAGCTTACATTGGCCCAATACATGGTGATACTACTCTTAGTACACTGACAAGGCTGCAAATACCACTATGATAGCTACCATTATCTTTTTTAATACTTTACATTTTCTTAACTTGATAACAATAATCTATCCAGGAAGTCTCCACAGCTTTACTGATGGCTTACCTTTCTGTTTTAAATATTAGTTTGTCTTGCAGCTTATTCCAGATGGATAAGAATTTAGGTTCAGATTGAATACATGGTCTACAAATTTTTTGATTAGATGAATGAATTCTTCTTCTCTAAAGATCTTCTGTTTTCTGAAGATTTCTAAACTTCTACTATGAGTAAAATGCAAGTGTGATCACGTGAAGATGGGACTGAAAACCTGTACAGAATCATATACAGAATCAAAATCATATACAGTAAATTTATCAAAATTATATACAGTATAAAATACATAAAATTTTTCTACAGAGTAGAAAAATATTATATATTTTTAATACAATTTATGTCAAAGTTCACAGTTTAAACTATTTTTTTCATACATTAAAACAAAAAAATAGAAACACTTTATGGTTTCTAGGAATTAAAAAAACACAAGGCTTTAAGTTTTTAATATCGTTTTTAATCAACTTTTTTTTTTTATTATTTAAATTCAAGTAAATTAAAATTTAAATTTAAAATTCAATTTTTTTGATTTAAATTCAAGTAAATTTAAATTTCAAGAAATTCATTAAAAAAAGTAAAACAAAAATGCTTAAAGAAAAAAGATTCAGCTGATCATGGTTAGCTTCCACCTATCATTTTGCGTGGTACAGCATTAAAGATATATTAGCACCAGCAGCACATTTATTAAAGCTATCAATAGTAATCAGTTCTAAATTACTTGGAAATTACAGACTAATTTCTATACAACCTGTTCTGTTGAAATTTACTGAAACTATCATATTAATATAGACAGAAGTGAACTTAAATGATAAATAAGCTTCTTGATTGGAAACGAATTGGCTTTTTAACGCGCATTCTCTAACGAAAAAACTCTTCTGTCCGGTGTTCAACTGGGATATTTTTTAGGATCATTACTATTCATATTTTTTCTTAAAAGACTCAGTAGACTGAGTCAAATAATCGAATATCACAAAGTACAAAAACGATACAGTGATATATCTTTCAAAAGGAGATGCAATTGTAATTGAAAGGAGGCTTTCTAAAGGCTTTAAAAATATTTCGTCTTATTTTTACATTAACGAGTATGTTATCAACTTAAATAAATAGTATAAAACTTCAAATCGAAAACTAATTGATTGAAAAGCGGCATCAAAAACTAAAAGCCTCAGGTTTTTTTATTTTCTAGAAACCCTAAAATGAATTCAACATAACTTTTATATGCATTTAGACTTATTTTTTTTTGTTTCAATATGTGATACAAATAGTTAAAACTGTAAATTTTGACACAAATTGTATAAAAAATATAAAATAATTTTCACCTTAGATATATATTCATAGATTTTCAGCTCGAATCGCTGTCGCGTTTTTTACTCTTAGCAGAAGTTTATTAGCATGATTTGCCTAAAGCTGAATTAACGTCATATTTATACAAAATTTTTACACTAAAAAAAAAATAAAATAAAATGAAATCAGGAATAAACTAAAATATTGTTTGGGAATGTAATGGGAAGACAAAACCAAATTGGATTTTTTTTTATGTTTCAATACATAAGAGTTAATATGTTAGATTCGATGAGTCAAAAAATGTCATCAAAATCTGGGTGCAGATGTTGGGCGCTAGCTGTTCTTTTCAATACCTTAGACTCCCCAGCTCCCAGTTGCTGCTAAAAGTAGTACCTCACTAGCTACTAACAGTAGTAAACTATTATCAATACTTTTGAGATGTCAGATTAAAAACAGATTACAAAAGAATCAACCATAAATTGCTATGCTCTAGAGTGAAGGAGGGGGGGGGGGTAAAAAGTGTTTTTTGTGATGATTCTTATAAGATCAGTTATTAAAGTTTAACAATGTTGTGACGAGGGAGAAGCGCCAAAAAAGGTTAAAATTGCGTGACGTAATTTATGAGCAACCCTAAACGTAATACGACATCGGTATTACGTGCAAGTTGTAAAAAACCTGTTTGTGGAAAGTGTTTGTCAAAATATGCTAAAAACCTTAATTATTTGACTAATTTTTTATGTACATGAAAGTTTTCTATATAGTGAATTAATTGATTTACCTTGGGCTTTTATTTATTTTTTACTTTATAAGTAATTATAGCCCTATTTCTAAAGTGGTTTTTATGAGGTTCTTTTGTTTTTTAGTAAACAATATCAAAATAATATTTACTGAAAAACAAAAAAAGTCATACAATATCTATTTATAAATAGTTAAAATTTTATTTTATTTATACATATATATATATATATATATAATATATATATATATATATATATATATATATATATATATATATATATATATATATATATATATATATATTATATATATATATATATATATATATATATATATATATATAACTTGAAACATGTTTATAACCAATAAGTAAAAAAATTATTCAACAAAATAAACAATAAACGAAATATTTTCTTCTTTTGATTTTACAAAAATTACTCTAATTATAATTTTTAGCACTAGAGGCCTTTCAAAAAATCATCAGTAGTGATTACAGCTGCCAGCAACTCAATTTGTGAAGAAACTACTTCTATTATTATTTGATCAATTATCTCTTTGATCTTCTATAACCATAGCAAGGCGCAGATCGGATTGGAGTGTGGTGCATGTGACATTTTCTCAAATGTTTAAGGTCTAAAATTTATAGTCAATTTTAATAAGGTAGATGATTTATACTATAAGCTATCTTAGTGGCGCGTCTCTGGATGCTTTCTAAAATATTTATATTTTTGAATGTATGCAGGTTCTGACTTGAGGTAGAGAATTCGAGATAGGGACGCATGTGCATTATATATAATTTTTTCCATAATTCTAAATTGCACGAAAAAAATGTTCTTTTAAGCATGCTAAGCATTTTGTCGGCCTTAGATATAACAGTGTATACCTAAATGTATTGTTTAAGGTTGTTGCTAACTATAAATCCTAATTCATGTTCAGATGAGGTTGATTCGAAATTAAATTGAGTCAATTTATCAACACTAAGCATTGTATAGGCATAATTTTTATCAGACGACTAAAGTGAAGAACTTTGCATTTAGAGATTATATGCCATACTCTTGTCCAAGTTATAGCATCAATGCTATTTGGGAGCACGATAAAATCATTCTGTTCTGGGGCAAGCAGTTTTGAGTCGTCTACAAACATTTTACAGATTGACATAATTCTATGCGTTAGATTATTTATAAAGATCACAAAAAGCATTGATCACAATACTGACCCTTGAGGAACACCACTAGAAACCGGCGCCCAGTCCGACAACGTTTCACCCATGATTACTGTTTGTTTACGGTTGCTCAGAAAGGTTTTCACTCATTCCAGAGTTTGACCATTAATCCCATACCCTTCTAGTTAGATTCATTTGGTGAACTTTGTCAAAGGTCTTGGCAAAGTCAAGGAAGAGCAAGTCTAGATATGATCGATTAGCTAATGCTTTTGTTAAATAGTCTATAGTTTGAGATTTTATCTATCACAAGCAAGGTTGAGTAGAAACTTATTTCGTGCTTTTTGCTAGTTTTCTTCAAGAGATCTTTAACTTTGTTGTACCGCGTTTTTAAGTGGTTTGACCGCCATTTATTTGCCATGATTAGATGCCTTGTAGAGAAGCCATAGCCGTAATATTAGGCTAGATAGTTGCATAACCATTTTGCATATCCAAGACGCTACTGATTTTCAGGTAGATAAGTACTTATAATTGGAATTGACTCAACACATAGTTTATTATAAATAGGCATTAAGCTATCGTAAGCGTCATTTATATTTTTGTTGACTAGTAATGATGTCCAATCAATATTTGATAGTTTAGCGAACATAACAGTAAAGTTACTTTTGCTATAGTTAAATAATTGGTAGGAAAACTATAACTCCTGAGTAGTCTTAAATAAAATTGGCGAGCTGCACCAAGATGAAGCTCCGTTCTGATGTTTAATACACTGAGAGGATTTTTTCTTATTATATAGTCAAGTTTGTTTTTTTGTGAGCCATCAGACATTGTAAAAGTTATTTTCATTGACATATTAAAGTATTTGTTTATAATGTATACTGCAACTCCACCATAGTTGTATATATATATATATATATATATATATATATATATATATATATATATATATATATATATATATATATATATATATATATATATATATATATATATATATAGTTAGAGTGGCGTAAAAATAATTTTTTTCAGAAATATAACTATTCTCATTAGTTGCTATATTAGTTATAAGAAAACTAAAAAAATGAGACCAAGATAAGCAAAATTGGACAAGAGTTACCCCTCCCCCTGCATCAATTTTTGATTAATATTACTTTATGTTGATATTAATTGAAAAAATTTAATATTAGGCATATATTAAAATCCATGCTCTACTTTGTATTTTTATACAAGCCATATTTCTAAATGTTAGTAATGGAACTTAATTTGAACTATTAATATTATTTATAAATTAATAATAGCTAATAAAAAAAAAACTATATTTATAAGTTAATAATAGCTAATAAAAACAAAACTATACTTTATAATGCAGTTTGTAATAATATAAATTGATCGAATATGGTTTGTGATGAAATTACGAGTAGAGCATGGATTATATGAGTAATTTTAATGTTTGAAAATTTTGTGATTTGTTTTAAGTTGTTAATTATTTTATTGTAAATATTTTATAGTTCGAACTCAGTTTGAATTTAGCCTTATAATTAAGCTTTTGAAAAAAACTTGTTTTTTAATTATCGTTAGCACAAAATTATTTCACTTTATTTCTTTAAATTTTTTTCACACAAAAAAAATTGTTAAAACGATGTATGTTTCTATGTGCAGCCTAATAATTTGCTTACTAATACTATGATAATCTCTTTAATAATACTGAACTTAATAGTAGTAGTAGTAGTGGGCTTTCGAGCCTGTTTGACACGATACTCTTGGCAACCATTGCATCCGAGGTAGTGACGAGAAAGAGTCTCACCTTTGCTTTTTAAGAAAACGTGAGCAAACGTGAAACTCACATCGTACATACCTAAACTTCATGTTATGTAACGTTAAAACATGCTTAAACATATATCAAGTTCTACAGTTTGATTTTCACTTAAGAACTGCATTTTGTCAATCTCTTATTTTCTGATCTT